>CM055118.1:985637511-986091838 GCA_029206835.1 Rana muscosa | reverse complement strand
TGAACTCGTTGCTGAAACAAATCTTCAACTGACCGGGGTCCTGCATCACCCTTCTTCTGGTCCATCTCGGCTCTCAAGTAGGTCTTTCAGCGTGACTTTCCTGCAGGCTGCATAGCTGATCATTCACTGTGGTGGTTTGGAGTGTCCCAGGAACTGGAGGGAAAATCCCGCTGCTGCCAACCAATGTAACGGCACCCCAAATATAAAGGGGGTTAACGCTGTATATGATGTTCCCCTCTCCTGGACACACATCCACTCGCTACCAATCTTCCACAGCCAGGCGATCACTTCCCATAAGATTAATCCTTCTGGAAGAACGAGATGCACGCTCTGTATCTTCCAGACAAGTAGACTGAGTTTATTGAGAAAAACATTGTAACTTTTATATACATCCAATACACATTAGTTTAACATGAACAGTGGCCCAGCTCCACCCACACATTACAAGACTCAACACATTATTTTGACGTCTGTTAGGAGACAACAGACTTTACACAATAGACATAACGATCTTCAATACACATCTTAAATGACTTGCATAACCTTTGTGTTCCCCCAGTCTGTCTTTACAATACACACAAGTACAGACTTAATTATCCCTTTTCACAATGAAAGGGTCTCTAGACGCCCTCCTAGATTAATTTACAACACAAGCAGGCAGGTGATTAACCTGTCTGCTGCTGGTTCCAAAACCTATAATTATAGGCTTAATTCCTACCAGCCACAGTAGACAATAGAATGCAAATTACCTTAATTCCTCACAGCAATGATTACACAACCCCCCCCCCTCACAGTACACATCCAATCTAGATACAATGTATGTGCAGCATTGAATATGGCTATCACAGACCATATTGGGGTTTTCATTCACCCTGTGCCCCTAATAGAGACACAGGGTGGTTGACACATAAGAGACATTGAGGAAGCTGAAGCAAGGGTATCTCATACTTTCTAAGCGATCCTGAGTTCCCCGGGCCTTCCCGTTACATGCAGTATATTCAGTACTGTATCCTGAGCACAGTGTGCAGCTAGATCTCACTGCAGACCATTCCTGTTGTTCTCCTCCTAATATACTACAGGCAGGCAGTTGATTCAGTTAGCTGCAGTATATAAAGTACTGTATCCTGTGCACAGTGTGCAGCTAGATCTCACTGCAGACCATTCCTGTTGTTCTCTTCCTAATATACTACAGGCAGGCAGTTGATTCAGTTAGCTGCAGTATATTCAGTACTGTATCCTGAGCACAGTGTGCAGCTAGATCTCACTGCAGACCATTCCTGTTGTTCTCCTTCTAATATACTACAGGCAGGCAGTTGATTCAGTTAGCTGCAGTATATTCAGTACTGTATCCTGAGCACAGTGTGCAGCTAGATCTCACTGCAGACCATTCATGTTGTTCTCTTCCTAATATTCTACAGGCAGGCAGTTGATTCAGTTAGCTGCAGTATATAAAGTACTGTATCCTGTGCACAGTGTGCAGCTAGATCTCACTGCAGACCATTCCTGTTGTTCTCTTCCTAATATACTACAGGCAGGCAGTTGATTCAGTTAGCTGCAGTATATAAAGTACTGTATCCTGTGCACAGTGTGCAGCTAGATCTCACTGCAGACCATTCCTGTTGTTCTCCTCCTAATATACTACAGGCAGGCAGTTGATTCAGTTAGCTGCAGTATATAAAGTACTGTATCCTGTGCACAGTGTGCAGCTAGATCTCACTGCAGACCATTCCTGTTGTTCTCTTCCTAAAATACTACAGGCAGGCAGTTGATTCAGTTAGCTGCAGTATATTCAGTACTGTATCCTGAGCACAGTGTGCAGTTAGATCTCACTGCAGACCATTCCTGTTGTTCTCCTTCTAATATACTACAGGCAGCCAGTTGATTCAGTTAGCTGCAGTATATTCAGTACTGTATCCTGAGCACAGTGTGCAGCTAGATCTCACTGCAGACCATTCCTGTTGTTCTCCTCCTTATATACTACAGGAAGGCAGTTGATTCAGTTAGCTGCAGTATATAAAGTACTGTATCCTGTGCACAGTGTGCAGCTAGATCTCACTGCAGACCATTCCTGTTGTTCTCTTCCTAATTTACTATAGGCAGGCAGTTGATTCAGTTAGCTGCAGTATATAAAGTACTGTATCCTGTGCACAGTGTGCAGCTAGATCTCACTGCAGACCATTCCTGTTGTTCTCTTCCTAATATACTACAGGCAGGCAGTTGATTCAGTTAGCTGCAGTATATTCAGTACTGTATCCTGAGCACAGTGTGCAGCTAGATCTCACTGCAGACCATTCCTGTTGTTCTCCTTCTAATATACTACAGGCAGGCAGTTGATTCAGTTAGCTGCAGTATATTCAGTACTGTATCCTGAGCACAGTGTGCAGCTAGATCTCACTGCAGACCATTCCTGTTGTTCTCCTCCTAATATACTACAGGCAGGCAGTTGATTCAGTTAGCTGCAGTATATAAAGTACTGTATCCTGTGCACAGTGTGCAGCTAGATCTCACTGCAGACCATTCCTGTTGTTCTCTTCCTAATATACTACAGGCAGGCAGTTGATTCAGTTAGCTGCGGTATATTCAGTATATATATATATATATATATATATATATATATATATATATATATATATACACATCCCAGCTTTGTGCAGCTACATCTCACTACAGGCCATTCCTGGTGTACCTATTCAAATACATCAAATATAGCATGTCTGGAAGGCCAAAAAGGAGTGGCAGACACTCACAGGCCAATAAAAGAGGGCAAGCAGGCTCAGTGTCTTGAGCCAACAGTGCTGGTCGTGAACACGGTGCATCCTCAGCACGTGGCCGTGGGGCACGCTTGTCCTTTTTTCCGGCAGCTGGCCGTGTTGAGCCACAACATGCAGAAGAGTTGGTAGAGTGGATGACCAAGCCGTCCTCATCCTCTGTCACCCAGGCTCAGAGTACCTTGGCTGCCAATGCAGGTGCCAAAGCGGCCTATTCCAGGTCATCAGTTACTCCTTCCCTACCCCCACCATCATGGACGGAGGAGTCCCCCGAACTGTTCGACCACAGTGTTTGGTAAATGCTGCAGGAGGATGCGCAGCGCTTTGAAGGCTCCGATGATGGTACCCAGCTTGAGGAAGGCAGTAATGTGAGCCCAGAGAGAGGGGGTGCCCAAGAAGGACAAAAAACTGGCAGTCATGTTCCCCCAGCTGCAGCATACTGCCAGGTTTGCTCCAGTGACGAGGAGGGAGGGGATGATGAGGTCACTGACTCTACGTGGGTGAGAAGAGGAGGAGGCACATCTCCAACGAGGCAGGATGCCCTCCAGGGGCCAGCTTAAGGGCAGTCAACCGACTGCATCACACCACAGAGCTCCGCATGTGCAGGGCGCTGCTGTCTCTGCGCGTTTTTCCAAAAGTTCTTCGGTGTGGGCTTTTTTTGACACGTGTGCAGCAGATCGCATATGTCTGAAGCGTATCAAGCGTGGCCAAAACAGAAGCCGCTTGGGCACCACATGCTTGACCAGATATATGTCGACCTGCCATGCAGTCCGTTGGCAAGCGTACTTAAAAGACCCACACCAAAGAACAAAGCGGACCTCTCCTTGCTCCTCATCAGCTGGGATCTCCAACCCCACTATACCTTCAGTCCTCTCAGAAACCTGCACTGAGAGGAATGAAGGTGTAGAATTAGATGTGCTACTGCCAAGTACTTGCCGGCAATCTGCTATCGCTACACCAACGTCCGATTGTAGCAGGCAAATTTCCCTACCCCAGTTGCTAAACCGGCGAAAGAAATTCGCTCCCAGCCATCCACATACCCAGCGGTTGAATGCTAGCTTGGCTAAATTGCTAGCACTCCAACTGCTGCCTTTTCAGCTGGTAGACTCTGCCCCCTTTCGTGAATTTGTGTAATGTACCTTAGTGGCAGGTTCCCAAACACCACTTTTTTTCACGGAAGGCGATTCCGGCTCTCTACCAGCATGTGGAAGGCAATGTCTTGGCCTCGCTGGACAGGGCGGTCAGCGGTAAGGTGCATATTACCGCTGACTCATGGTCCAGCAGGCATGGACAGGGACGTTACCTATCTTTCACGGCGCACTGGGTGACTCTGCTGGAAGCTGGGAAGGATGCAGGACAGGGTGCAGTAGTGTTGAAGGTTGTTCCGCCACCACGCCTCCACAATGCTACTAGTGGTGATTCTGACACACCTCTCTCCTCCACCCCCTCCTCTTCTTCTTCCTCCATGGCCTCTTCCTCTGCTGATTTGTCCTCGGAACCAGCGGTGCTCCGTAGGCGTTCAAGGGGCTACGCAAGCACGCAGGCTAAAAAGATGCCAATGCGGTACTTGAGCTGGTGTGCTTGGGGGACAGGAGCCACACTGGGGCAGAGATTCTGTCAGCTCTGCAGGGGCAGGATCAGAGGTGGTTGACGCCACACCAGCTTCAGCCAGGAATGGTGGTTTGCGACAATGACACCAACCTCCTCTCCGCCCTCCGACAGGGACACCTGACCCATGTGCCCTGTTTGGCTCACGTCCTTAATTTGGTGGTGCAGTGATTCTTGTGCATGTACCCGGGCTTTCAGGATCTCCTGAGGCAGGCCAGGAAAGTCTGTGTGCATTTCCGCCGGTCATATAATGCCAGTGCTCGGCTGGCTGACCTCCAAAAGGAATACAACCTGCCCAAGAACCGCCTAATCTGTGACATGCCCACCAGATGTAACTCAACTTTGGCCATGCTGCAGCAGCTGCACACGCAGAAGAGGGCCATCAATGAGTACCTGTGCGACTATGGCACCAGGACAGGGTCCGGGGAGCTTGGCTTTTTTTCGCCACGCCAGTGGCTCATGATCAAGTCATGTCACCATTTGAGGAGGCCTCAAGGATGGTGAGCAGTGACGGTGCATGCATCAGTTATACTGTCCCCCTTGTGTACCTGTTGGAGCACACGCTGCGTGGAATAATGGACAGGGCACTTGAGGCAGAACAGAGGGAGGAAGAAGAGGACTTCCTTACCTCTCAAGGCCCCATTTATCCAGACAGTGTTCCTGCGGGCCCGCCGATTACACAGGAAGAGGAAGAGGAGGATTGTGTCAGCATGGAGGTGGAGCCTAGCACTCGGCATCAGCAGCAGTCTTCAAGGGTTTGTTTACAGTCCCCAGAAACCCATGGACTTGTACGTGGCTGGGAGGAGGTGGCTGCAGATCATGTCGTCCTTAGTGACCCAGAGGACCGAATGCCTCACTACGCTGCATGGCCTCCCTGATCCTGCAAAGCCTGCAAAAGGACCCTCGGAATTGTGTGATCAAGGAGAGGGATCATTACTGGCTGGCAACCCTTCTTGATCCATGTTACAAGGGTAAGGTTGCGGAACTTATCCTGCCGTCGCAGAGAGAGTAGAGGATGAAACATCTTTGGGAGGCCTTGCAGAAAGGTTTGTGCAACGCGTTTCCAGAACCTGGAAGGTTACAATTTCCTGGTCCTGGACAACATGTTGCTGAGGATTTGTTCAGTCACAGAAGGAGCGGTGGAGAAGGTTGCCGTCTGACCGATGAGTTCAGATAATTTTTTTAGTCCGCAGCCCCAAGGTCTGATCGGTTCCAGCAACCATTGCCAGTGTCTGATTTACATGATGCAGGAATACCTAGGGGCAAGATCAGACTTGGAGACCTTTCCAACCGAAAATCCACTGGGTTACTGGGTCTTGAGGATGGATCACTGGCCAGAGCTTGCACAGTATGCAATTGAAAGAGGAAGGAAGTTACCCCATGGGGCTTTGGACAGCCGTGTGTAGAGAACAAAAAGAAAGATAGGATGATGATATGTAAACATCATTTATTAAGTAATGGTCAGGGTCATAAGATGAAAGTAAAAGACATAATATAAAAAAACAACATATTCCTGGTCAGGTAATACAATGGAATCCACAACAGATGACAGTATAAAAACAATTAATGCACAACATTACATTACATAAAGACATCCTATGGGACTTATGGGACTTCCAATATGCTTGCCCTCTTATAACATCCACTGACAGTCTACCTCTTGCCTTCAGCCCTCCCCACATTTTGTATGCCCAAAGCCCTTCCACAGTTCAACCTACATTCCTAGTAAAACATGCTACGAATTTATATATTGTAATTTACCTTTTATACATGGCTGACAGTTGGGTGCTCATTGCAGGCATTGGCTCCCCCGCCCATTGGAGGGCATGTACGGTGTGGCTCTCTGTAGGCCCCTCAGGGCGGATTTCTCCTCCCCCTTGGGGAGATGGGTGGCGCTCACCATGCCTCCTTGTTGATCTTCCAAGCGCCCTGGCTTACTTCTGGTCATAGATTGTTTTCTCAACTCCCCAATGATAAATATTCCTTTCTAGGTTTATGTGACATATAGTATGAAGTTCCCTTAACATAATGTATGTAATGTATATTATTATTTTTATAGAATCCATTATCCCCCTGAAGAGACCGTTATACAGGTCGAAACGTGTCGGGGCACGCACACCATGTAGCATTATGTAATGTAATGTTGTGCATTAATTGTTTTTATACTGTCATCTGTTGTGGATTCCATTGTATTACCTGACCAGGAATATGTTTTTTTTATTTTTTATATTATGTCTTTTACTTTCATCTTATGACCCTGACCATTACTTAATAAATGATGTTTACATATCATCATCCTATCTTTCTTTTTGTTCTCTACACTCGGCTGTCCAAAGCCCCATGGGGTAACTTCCTTCCTCTTTCAAACTATACATTGGGGTGTGCAGCCCTTGCTGTCTCTTTTTCATATGTGTCTTTCCCTAAGCTAGCACAGTATGCAATTGAGCTACTGACCTGTCCTACATCCAGCGTTCTTTCGGAACGCACATTCAGTGCTGCTGGTGGCTTTGTAACCGATCACAGAGTGTGCCTGTCCACTGACTCGGTTGATTGTCTGACCTTCATAAAGATGAACCAGTCTTGGATCACCACCAGCTACCAAGCACCTGATGCTGATGTAACCGATAATTTTTTTTATGAATGAGATCCCTTCAAGACTGCCTATGCTGATGCTGATTGCTGAGTGACTATCCTGTTATGCTGAGTGACTATCCTATTCCTCCTCAATGTTCATGTTGATATTTTTGGTTCTGGGCACCAGCACCAGTGCCTAAAGCCAAATTTTTCTGCCCCTGTTTAACAGGGGCGTGTATAATTTAAAATTTTTGCTGTATTATTTTGCAGCAGGGCTCATTCCAGCGCTCAAATAGAGTATCTGTGAGGGGTTGCAGTGTTGTGGCACCAGCACCAGTGCCTAATGCCCCGTACACACGATCGTTTTTCATGCCGTTAAAACTGCCATTTTAAAAAATGGCCCTGAAAAATGATCGTGTGTATGCTCCAGAGCATTTTTAACGACGTGAAAAACGGCCATTAAAAATTCCGGACATGCTCTCTTTTTTCACGTCGTTTTTCATGTCGTTTTTTTTAACGACGTGAAAAACGATAGTGTGTATGCTTTCACGACGTGAAAAAAAACGCGCATGCTCAGAAGCAACTATGAGACGGGAGCGCTCGTTTTGGTAACGCTAATGTTGGAAATGGAGATGGCACATTCGTCACGGTGGAATTAATAGCATCGTTTTAATGCTGCGCATTCCGTTCTTCTTTTGATAATGCTTTAAAATTACCCTCTTTTGATAATGACATTGAGAGTTATGCCAAACTTGTTTCTAAAGTAATTCCAAATTGCTCTAATGATTGTAAAATATTCTTTATAAGCCGCACCTCCCTCCTAAATAATACTAATAATAATAAAATAATGTAATTCTCCTTTTTTCTTTAAATTATATTTTACTATTGTGTTTTTTTTTGTGGCCTTTTTTTTATTATTTTGGCTTAAATTATTCTTGTGTAAAGTTACCACAACAACCTTCCAAATGTGTCTCATTTGGCCTCAGGGAGGTTTGTGTCCCCTGATAATAACAATAATATAATTTGAGATGTCCCTGCCTGCTCCCTAGCAAGCTCTCTTTTGAAATACAAATCACATAGTCAAGTTTTTTAAGGGCACTACATTTTTTTTTATTTCAGAACATTAACAAATTAAAGTGGAAGGCAGCACTGGAGAGCCTGCTTGCATTTGTGCATCCCTTTGACCCCACAACAACCATCCAAGATGTCCAAACCAAAATAGAGATTAGATCCCCAAAAAAAAGGAGCCCAATCTTGTCTTGAGCTCCCAGAGGTCAGGAGCCACAGCAGATAAGTCCTATATGTCCCCAGTCTGTGGTACTACAGCAGGCATTATTTTCTCCTCTTCCTTGTAGCCTTCTCTCCAGCCTTCTCTGCAGCCTTGGTTGGTTTCTTCCTTGGAGGCTGGGGATCAGGAGGAGAGGTTGTGGCAGGAGGAGTAGTAGGAGGAGGAGGAGGAGGTGGAGGAGTAGGGACAACCTCCGTTATGTCCGTGTACCTAGTGAGTTCACCCAGCACGCCCTTATTGATGACTTTCAATAGCAGGGTCTCACTGTAAATTTTTTGCTGCAACTCCATTTGCCCTAGTTTGTGGGCGAGGACTGCGGCAAATCCCTCATCAACAGAGGGTGCCTCTCTGAGGCCTCGTACACACGGCCGAGATTCTCGTTGAAAAAAACATGTCGTTTTTTTCGACGAGATTCTTGGACAAGAAACTTGTCCCGGCCAAGTGTACACACGCTCGTTTCAAAGAACCCGCGGTTCTTTGAAAGGAGCGTACGCGGTGACGTCATCGACTACGTCGAGCATGCGCTTGTCACATTCGATGCCGTCGCTGCCATCTTGGTATACCCTACGTATGCCTAGGAAGCTACCGCGCATGCGTCGAATTCATTTCGAACATGCGCGGGCTTCCGGGAGGACAGGTAAGTGTACACACACTCACTTTTCTCGTCGAGAAACATGCCGAGGAGAATCTCGACGAGAAAATAGAGAGCAGGTTCTCTATTTTCTCGTCGAGGTTTCTTGTCGGTTTTCTCGACGAGAAACCCGATAGCAGCGTACACACGACCGATTTACTCGGCAAGACCTCTCTGCCAGCAAGTTTCTTGCTGGTTCTTGCCGAGAAAATCGGTCGTGTGTACGAGGCCTCAGGGCCGCTGTTGCCTCTCTGAGGAAGGCCCTGGTTTCCTCCTCCACCTGCCTACCTCTCCTTGGCCCTCGTGGTTTAACTACCAGGGGAGGCATCTGGGCTCTTGTGCTGGGCCAAGCCTCCTCCTGGGTGCCACTGGGCCCAGCCTCCTCCTGGGTGCCACTGGGCCCTGCCTCCTCCTGATCCCCAACATCACCCTCTTCCTGGCTCTGCTCTGGCTGTAAAAAAAGAAAGGGACATTATTTATTTTGCCACATCATCATTCACAGACATTGTTCACCTCTAGACATTGTTGAAATCAATGCCAAAAGTTATGTCATTTTCATTGATTCCGCATCCTGGTTTTGTTGTCTTGTGCACATAAAATTAGGCCACTACTGTATCTTGCTCTTCACAAACTTTATTGGTAGAAGTGTACATACCTTTAACAATACTAACATCTATTTAAATTCTACAATTTTGTAAGATATAAATATAGATATCAATACTTTACCTGGCTCCATATCTCCAAATCTGCCTCCTCAAGGCCCTGATCTTGATCCTCAGAGGAAGCCAGAGCAGGGTTGACAGGAAGGCTGGAGGACTGGCTGCAGGGAAGGCTGGAGGGTTGGGTACAAGGAAGGCTGGATTGACCTCTGGGGGGAAGGGTGGAGAGAGATTCCCGCACTTCCAGCTGGTCATCCAGAAAAGCAAGCTTACTGTAGTACCACAGACTGGGTTTATAAACCTCATCTGCTGGTGCACCTGACCTCTGGGACCTCAGGACCATAGTCCTCTGGGTCCTGTATGTCCCTCTGATGGTCGCAATTTTGTTTTTGACATCTTGGAGAGTTGTTGTGGGTATCTTTGTTTGCACAAATGCAAGCAGGCTCTCCAGTGCTGCTTTCCTGGCGTCTTTATTTTTATTAGCGCCACTTTTTGTTTGCCATAATATAGGGAGCTCTTGCCATTTGTCGATGAACTCCCCCATGAAGTCTGGGTTTTTAAAAGTATTCATGATATCTGTAAAAGCGAGAAACCAAAAAAAATATATATTTCAGGCAACATTCCTCAACTGTGCATTGTCTACATATTTTGAGCACACAAATCTCCTCGTCTGATGAACCTCAAAAAGTAAAATTGTTAGGTACCTTCGTCACGACGTTCATTGCTAACTCCCTCTCCCGACAAATGAACGTATTTCCCAGACATGGATCTTCACTTGATATACACAGCGCATGCGTGAAACTCCGCACGCTTTCCCCGCCCCTGACGTTCGATATTGTACTTTCCCCGCCCCTTCTCGCTCGTAGTGCTGAACAAAACATGGCGGAGTCACAGGTGGCTGAGATTACCTCTACAGAGGATGAAATTCCAGAGGAGCCCAAATCAAGACCCAGGAGATATAAGGCATCCAACATGTCATTCGAGGAAATGGTGGAGATGGTCGCCATTTTAAAGAAGGAGGATTATGATGCCAAGCATGGTCCGTATAAAAGGCCTAATCTGGTCAAGTCCAGAATTATGGGCAAAGTGGTCAAAAGTCTTCACAAAAAATTCGGGGTGTGCAGAACGAAGGAACAGCTCAGAAAACGATGGTCAGATCTGAAGTTGCGGGAGGCCGACCAATATAAAAGAATCAAGAAAGTTATAGTAAAAAGTAAGTAATTTTTTTTTAGTTTCCATGGTACATATTATTTTCTTATATTCTGTCGTGTATTTTTAACTTTCATATAGTACACTGAAAGATACCATCTTTCAGGTTCGTCCGCACAGTAAACGGACGTATTAAACCTTTTTCTCCGTACAGTTCCTCAAACGATGTTTTAGGATCATCCAGTGTGAACACCCATGTATTTTGGTTTATTTGGGGGAGTAAATTTGGGCCTCACTTATTTTTTGGGTGCTAATCCAAAGGACATTTGTTCGTTTGAAAAAACGATATGCATGGTAATGTTAAGGGAGTGAATGCTCAGCAGCTGATGAAACATCTGAACGCAGTAGTACAAGTGTGGGCCTAAAGCCAAAAAGCTTGAGGGTGTCACACACAGGTGATCCTGTGTAGATACTTTGGGGTGTTACAATGTGTCAAATTTGTGTTCAAAATGTATATGCTCTGGTATGGGCTATGTATCCAATCATTTGTCCTGGTTGGCACAGGGGGTAAAATTTAAAATGGAGCATGCTTCAAAAGAATGATTACAAAGTATTTTTTCATGTTTCTTATTTTAGCAAAATTGAGTCGCTACTAATGAAACTATTCCTTTTTTTCAATCTCCCTAGGGATTCGAAAAGCTACCTCAGATGAGACAATAATTGCAACACCTACAACAATAGCCCCAGAACCCCAGGATGGAGAGGAATGTGATGTTGTGGAAGTGGAAAGTGGCACCACCACAGGTCAGAGAGAAACCAGACACATGCATGTTAAATAGATGTAGGCCTACATATTCTATCCTACATATTTCTTTTTACATTTAGGTGCAGTTCTGGCCGAAGACCCCAATAAGTTGACACATCACAGTGCCCAGATCCTGATCCAAAACCTGATGGTCTGCTGTCGTGACCTCGAAAAAATTAAGGGAGACTTGCTAGAGATCAGGGCAAATACAAAGCGGGTGGAGGAAAGGCTCCAAAATATCATGGCTGTGCTTGGGCGTGTCTAATGTTTTTACACCAAATAACGTTTTACTTGCAGAGTTTTATAAGTATTTTTGTTATTTTACCCTTTAATGACTGGCACATGTTTAGCTTTTTCAAAATTTTGACGAATATAGTTTGTTTATGCATGGCTGGTCATGCGTTTTAATACACCCGAAATTAAGGGAACATCCACATTTCTAAGGAAGTTTCCCACCTAAAAAAAGAAATAAAGGTATTTTTACATAACAAATAATTGTGGCTTCATTATGTAAATGTGGTGCTGAGTGAACTAATCAATGTTTGGTGTTTACACTGACAATGAAGGCTAATTAAAAGATTGTTTAATCCACATGGCAAAACAAGTGCACTAGGTAAACCTACCAGAAACATCAAACATTATACAATAAAAAATCCAAACCAATCTTTACTCAAGAAAAAGTTTTATTTTTTTGGTATAAAATTATTAAAGATTGTCTGGCATTTCAATGGCCCCCCTACCCATAAAATAGTCCACATATTGGTTACGGACCTCACGTCCGGTTGGGGGGGGCCAAGCCAGGACGGCCAGGTTCCAGGGCCACCAAAGTTTCTGCATTGATTAAAGAGGCCTCAGGCCCACTCAAAGATATATAACTCGTTAGGAAATTATGCAGCACACAGCACGTCATACCCAATTGGTTCCATTTGTATGGGGCAAGGTGGATGGAGGTAAGGAAGAGGCGAAATCGGCTGGCCATGATCCCAAACGCATTTTCCACCACCCTTCTGGCTCTGGCCAGCCGATAATTGAACACCCTCCTCTCAGGGGTGAGGGTGCGTTGCGGGAATGGCCTCATCAAATGGGGTCCCAGGCCAAACGCCTCATCCGCCACAAAGACAAAAGGTAGTCCCTCCACATTCTGCTCCGCTGGTGGCAAGGCCAGCAGATCCAAAAGGAGCCGTTCTCCAAACTCCGTCTGGGCAAAAACTCCTCCATCAGACATCCTGCCATTCTTGCCAACGTCCACATAGAGGAACTCGTAGGTGGCCGACACCACTGCCATCATCACGACGCTGTGGAACCCCTTATAATTATAATAAAAGGATCCCGAATGGGGTGGTGGGACGACCCGAACATGTTTGCCGTCGATGGCTCCTCCACAGTTCGGAAAGTTCCATCGCTGGGCAAACTCGGAAGCCACATTCTGCCATTCATGTGGCGAAGAAGGGAACTGTGGAATTAAAGAAATAATAAATTAATACTTGGAGCCAGAAACATTGAAAGCTGATTTCATACACACATTCATGGCCAACATTGGTAGAAACTGTTCAAAACATAAAAAATTGGAAGCAAGAAAAAACAAACAAACCAAAAAATTATGGGGGGGGGGGGTTGAAGATAAGTTGGGAATATCACACATGAAGGCTGTAGCACTCTGTATTGAAGTTAACAAAAATGAAACATTCCTAGGCAAAATTTAGGGTGCGTTTTGGGTAAAGCACTACGATGGAAAATAGAATAAAAAACATGGAAATGACTAGGCAAGGTAGGTATGGCCCCAGGATAGCATGCTGGAGAGGTTAGGTAAGCCAAATTTACAGGTAGGCCTCAAACCCCAAACTTTAAATAATAAAACATGGGGAGAAAGGGGACATTCCCTGCAGCTAAGAATCATGTGAATTAGGGACTGCAAATAAAGCAAATTAAAAATATCCAAAAATAAAAACCATACAATGTGAATTTTTGAAGAAGAACACTTACCTTAATATAGTCCTCCTGCAAAACTTGAAGGATGGAAGAACAAGTCTCTGGTATAATGATCCCCAGAGCCTGGGGGGATATGCCTGTGGAGAACTTAAGGTCCTGCAGGCTTCTCCCAGTAGCCAGGTATCGCAACGTGGCGATGAGCCTCTGCTCAGCACTGATGGCTTCCCGCATAACGGTGTCCTGCCTGGTAATATAGGGGGACACCAAAGCCAACAGCTGCTGAAATACGGGGTCAGACATCCTGAGAAAATTCCTGAAATCATCAGGATTATTCTCCCTGATCTCCCGCAACAAAGGCATGTGACAGAATTGGTGCCGCTGGAGCAACCAATTCTTGGTCCATGAACTCCTCCTGACCCTGCTCATGGCATGGAGTCGGGATACAGCATGAACCCCTGCACCAACTACAGCACGAACTCTACGACGAGTACGTAGCCGCAACATGGCTAGATAACGGTCGGCTGAACAGAACGAACTAGAAGAACGCACGGAAGAACAGCAAGGCCTATGAAGAACAAGCTGAAAAACACGAACGTGCAGAGCAGGCCGCACTGAATAAACAGATACGAACTGACTACAAGCAGTGCTAAACAGATACGAACCCACGGGCGCAAACTGAACTCCCGAAAACGATCTTCAAAGCATGAAGACTGAAAAGCGCGAATCGTCTCTCACCAAACTTTTACTAACATGCGGTAACACGGAATTAGCAAAAGCGTCCCAAAGGGTGGCGTCATTCGAACGGAACTTCCCCTTTATAGTGCCGTCGTACGTGTTGAACGTCACTGCGCTTTGCTTGATCGTTTTTTTTAATGATGGTGTGTACGCAAGGCAGGCTTGAGAGGAAACATGGAAAAAAACGAGGAGAAAAACGTTGGTTTAAAAAATGATATTAAAAACGATCGTGTGTACGGGGCATAAAGCCCAATTTTTCTGCCCCTGTTTAACAGGGGCATGTATAATTAAAATTTTTGCTGTAATATTTTGCAGCAGGGCTCGTTCCTGCGCTCAACTAGAGTATCTGTGAGGGGTTACAGTGTTGTGGCACCAGCACCACAGCCTAAGGCCCAATTTTTCTGCCCCTGTTTAACAGGGGCGTGTAATTACAATTTTTGATCTAATATTTCACAGCAGGGCCCGTTCCTGCGCCCACCAAGAGTAACTGTGAGGGCTTACAGTGTTGTGGCACCACCACCACCAAAGGCCCAATTTTTCTGCCACTGTTCAACAGGGGCATGTAATTACAATTCTTGATATAATAGTTCACAGCAGGGCCTGTCCCAGTGCCCACCAAGAGTAACTGTGAGGGCTTACAGTGTTCTGGTACCACCAACACCTAAGGCCCAATTTTATGTAGAGTATATAGGGCAGGCCGTATAGTGTATATATATACAGGCGGTCCCCTACTTTCAAACATCCGACTTACAAACGACTCCTTCTTTCAAAGGGAGGGAGACAACAGGAAGTGAGAGAAAATCTACCCCTGGGAAGGGAAATTCTCTCCTGTAAGAGTTAATATGGGAAAAAGGTGTCTCCTCCACTGATGCTTTATCACCAATCCTTGTTTCCCTAAAAACCGCAAATTTTCAAAATCCAATTGTCATTGGGCCAGAAAGTGAGGTGAAATCTTCTCAACAGGGGCACAGACAGCAAAACAAATGTTACAGGGGTGATGTTAACCCTTCCCTATGTTATCCAAAAAGCTTAAAAATAGATTTTTTGGCTGAAGCTACACTTACAAAATGTACCTGTTCCAAATTACAAACAGATTCAACTTATGAACAAACCTACAGTCCCTGTCTTGTTTGAAACACCTGTATACTGCTGTTCAGAGTATATAGGGCCTGGGGGCCCCACGCCTTTTCTTTTTTTTAATTTAGATGTGGGGTTCCCCTTAATATCCATACAAGACCCAAAGGGCCTGGTAATGGGCTGGGGGGAGGGGGGTACCCATGCCGCTTTTCGCAATGATTTTCATCCATATTACCGGGACCCGACATTACATTTCAGCCGCAAGCTGTTTTAAATGACTTGTATTCCTTTAGAATGTAATTTTGTGCAGGGACTGTTCTAAACACTGGAAATATGAGCCACTTCACAGGCATACTATAGACACCCCCCAGGTATGATATTTAAAGGAATATTTCACTTTTATTTTTTCACTTTAAGCATCATTAAAATCACTACTCCCGAAAAAACTGAAGTTTTTAAAACTTTTTTTTGCATTGATACATGTCCCCTGGGGCAGGACCCGGGTCCCCAAACCCTTTTTAGGACAATAACTTGCATATTAGCCTTTAAAATTCGCACTTTTGATTTCTCACGTTCGAGTCTCATGGACTTTAACGGTGTTCGAAAGTTTGCGCGAACATGTTCTGGATGCGCACCGAACTGGGGGTTTTTTGGCTCATCCCTAATCAGTAGCTGCCAACATGCAAAGGTGTTCTCACACTAAAATCAATAAAAAATTATAAGATGTGGCGCTTACTAAATAAATAATCAGTAAAGTGCAATGATTCCAGAGGACACTTAATCATAAAAAGGAATAATGAGAAGGATACATCTTTAATAGGGTTGAGCGAACCCGAACTGTAAAGTTCGGGTTTGTACCGAACATTTGAGTTTTTGGGTACCGGACCCGAACCCGAACAATTGCGTGTATGTTCGGGTTCGGGTCCGGTGTTCGGCGATGTAATGGCGCATTTAGAAAAGCTTCAGGGGGCAGCCAATCAACTTTTGTTTAACTGGTGTGCCCTTAGAAGCCATCATAGCCATGCCTACTAATGGCATGGCTGTGATTGGCCAGTGCAACATGTGACCCAGCTTCTATATAAGCTAGAGGCACACAGCACAGCACGTCACTCTGCTTTAGACAGGATAGGGAGAGGATCCTGGCTGCTGTTACTTATTAGGGAGAGATTGAAATACTATGAGTTAGTCCTGATTCTGTAAGAATAATAGTAAACACACTAAAAATAGAATGACAAACTATAAGTGGCGCTAAATGCATATAACAATCATATTACTATATGCTGTGATTCAAAAATAATTAGTGATATATTATTAAATCCTAAAATTGACATAAAGAAAAAACCATAAAAACCGTGTATAAAGTGGTAAAATGAAAAATAAAGTCCATATAAGTGTGTAGTATAAGTGTTCAAAAGTTGAATTGAATTCCTCTTCTCTTCCACCACACCACAGTGTTCAAGTGAATCAAACCCCCTTCAGATGAAACACTCACCGCAATGCAATGCCTCACACTCTCGTGTTTTGGCAGATATGCAAATAGCACCTCTCAAATGGGTGGAATGGTTCAGCATCCGATACAGTGATCTTCAAATAAGCTCCATATATATGCAAAAATAAAAGTGCAAAGAATAGCGTAATACTGCAAAATTCAGTTTTTATTGTACTACAAAATCTTCAAATATTGCACTCACATGGTAACCAATCAAAATAAGCAAGATTACACTGCAAACGAATCCACAGCAATAACTTCAAACTGTCTCCACCAACGAATAGTGGTCACGGCAGACCCAAGATCAGCACAGGGCACAGAACAGCACAATGTATATTCTCTACCTGTCCTCTCCGCTCGTGGTCACCGTTTCCAAAGGTGGCTAAATTTAAAGTATATAACACACAGCACTCCACACACGCTTTACCGAATCTTCAATAGCCTGCTGTGTAGCCACGCCCCGACATGTTTCGTCATTGAGACTTATTCATGGGATTGGCTACACAGTAAGCAAAACCTCCCTTTATACTATTCACTCCAATTGGTGGATACAGGACATATCACAGCGCCGGCGCAACTCATCAAGTACTGGCGGAAGTTCCTCCGCCAAAATCGACCATCAGAGGGCGAACAGCAGCTGTACCACTTCAGCATAGTGATGACTCACCCCAACACGCCGTGAAACTTCCGTCAACTGCGGATACGTCCTACATTGCGTGTGGGCGGAAGTGACTCATCGAGTCCGGGAGCTCTAAGGGCGGAAGTATCCTCCCCGCCCAGAGCCTCCACAGACATCATTGGTGAGACGTACCGTGTCATATCCAAACGGGGACGTCTCTCCAACAAGAAAAATCTATAGCCAAGCATCCTGTCTAACTAGAAGAGCCAATCGAGTGTCCCCGTAACCACAATTCGCCGGTCCTCAGCATCCATAGGCATCAAGATGTCCCCATAGATCATTTAGAAACCACCGTTTCAGAGTATAAAGTATTATTTAATATTACACTACCCCAACTGCTTACTAGTTGTTAAAATTAATAAAGTGAGACAATATAAATCCTTAAAATAATCATTCAAACTTAATCAAAATTAATATTTAAAAATATTAAGATTACTTTAAAATTTATTTAAAAAGTATTTCTAAAAATTCTTTCTTAAAAGATTAAAATTAATGGGATCAATGAATGGATGAACTATATTTTGTAGTCCTACCCAATAAATTCAATTGAGTAGGCATATGCGCACATCCACAAACATAGATATAACAATGTATGGTGTGTGCACCTATGTTCAACCAATACCCTTTTGTGACCAAACTGATAGCCACAAATGTAATCTCATTTATAGGCATTGAATCGAACATATTAGCCTTAACACCTTGCACATTGACTAAAGAGAAAATGATACGATCAAATTAACAAACACAATCCGTACCAGTCCCCTATTGGTGAGTGTATAGACTGCATCATTACTTAATCTATATGGAACCATAGAAAACACTTGTCTAGTTTCCAAATTATTATAATAAGATTTGGATGTGTTTAAAAGCTATATAAAAAATTCAAAAATTATTAATAAAGCAATTAAGATCCACCTCCACATTCAAAACTCTCGGAAATAAACACTTCAAAAGGAAGATCCATTGAGTTTCGCGTTGCGATAAGTCTCTGACTCTATTAGACCCTCTCCATGTTGGATATACACAATCTATACCACAAAATTGAGCTACAGAGGGATCTTGATTGTGTTTCTCCTTAAAATGAACCGATACACTATGGTATTTGAAGCCATTTTTTATATTAGTCAGGTGCTCGGAGATACGAATACGTAATAGTCTCTTAGTCCTCCCCACATAGAGCAACCCGCATGGACACCATAATAAGTACACCACGTAGGAGGAGTTACACGTGATGAACTCATTAATGTCAAAGGTCTTGAGATCAGAACTCATAACCTGTTTTTTTCCCCTATTATGGATCTTCACTGTCCTACAACAAATGCATTTATTGCAAGGAAAAAAACCTTTTAAATCAATCTTTAGCATTTGTTCTAGTGGATCAAGAATCTTTCGTACAATCCGATCTCCAAAACTTGAGGCCTTTCTATAAGTAAATCTAGGTTTAGTAGGTAAAAACTGCCCCAGATGTCTATCCCTACTAAGAATGTGCCAATGCTTATTATAGATCATTTCGATCTCCTTATATTGAACATGAAACCCTGATAAGAATGCCCATTGATGTTCATTATTCCCTTGATTCATATTGGCATCTTTCTTCTTAAGACATTGTTCTCTTGGGCGCTCTGCCACTTGCTGTATCATACTATCTAAATTGTTGTCTGAGTATCCCTTCTGAACAAATTTCTCTTTTAGTGTGGCCACCTGGGTGTGATAATCATTGTCATCCGTACAGTTTCGTCGCACTCTGAGGAACTGGCCTTTTGGTATGTTTTTAATCCAGGCCGGATGATGTCCACTCCTAATAGACAAGAAACTGTTACGGTCTGTGGGTTTGAAGAAAACCTTTGTTTTCAATCTTCCATCTAAATAATCAATGGTCACATCCAGAAAATTGACAGAGAGGTTACTAATTTGATACTCCAATTTGATATTGTTAGTATTCTCATTCAAGATATTCAGATACTCAATTAGAGCAACTTCAGAACCCTCCCAAATCATCAAGAGATCATCTATAAATCTACGATAAAAAATGATCTGTGGTTTCTGATTCAAAAAAACATGTCTATCCTCCCACTCTGACATGAATAAATTTGCTATGCTGGGAGCAAATTTTGCTCCCATTGCTACGCCAACAGATTGAGAAAAGAAAAAACCATTGAACCAAAAATAATTATGCGACATGCAAAACTCTAGAGCTTGTCCCAGTAATTTCTTCTGTATATATGGAATATCCTCTCTTTTACTCAAGGCCCAGTTCAATGCTAATGCAGCGTCCTCATGTTGGATGATGGTATAGAGCGACGCTACATCCGCTGTCACCAAAAAGATTTCTGATCCTAATTTGAACTTCACACCCTCCAAAGATTGCAACAAATCTGAGGTATCTCTCAGATAAGCCTTAGTGCTTCTCACGCTAGGTTGGAGAAATTTGTCAAGATACTCACCCAACCTAGCTGTAACCGACCCGATCCCATTAACAATGGGTCTGGCTGGTGGCACAGTTGCATTCTTGTGAATCTTTGGAAGTGTATAGATAACTGGGATCCTACACACTGATGGGGCTAGGTATCTTTTTTCCTTGGAATTTAAAGCGTTTATCTGGTACCCCCATTCCACAAGAGCTTCAAGCTGTATTTGATACGCCTCCGTAGGGTCAGAGACCAACCTTTTATATGTTGTTCTATCATTCAATAAATCAGTTAACTGATTCTGATAGAAGTCTCTGTCCATCAGTACCACTCCTCCACCTTTATCTGCCGGGCGTATAATAATGTTTTTATTCTTTTCCAGGGATTTTATTCCTTCCTTTATGTAACCTGGATTCACATTCCTTTTCTCAGGAAGTTCTTCGATATCCCTAAGAACCAACTGCTTGAAGACCTCAATAAAGAGGTTACTTGAGTTTTGAGGATTGAATATGGACCTATTTTTTAGGCCACTATCAACTTTATCTGATGCCACTCTACTTCTAGTAGTGGCTTCCACAGGGTGACTTAAAAAGTACTTCTTCATGTTCATAGTTCTTATAAATTTATGTGTGTCAATATAAACATCGAATTTATTCATCACCCTTCTTGGGGCCCATTTAAGACCCATTCCCAGTATATTTAATTCTTTAGGGTTCAATTCGATTTTGCTTATATTTCAAATGCCAGTAGTTAATTGTGCCTCATCCTTTTCTTTGGGTTGTTTCCGCTTTCCTGCCCTGCATCCCCGTTGTCTCTTTGGAAAGGCACGGAATCTCTGTACGGGGGGTTTGAAGAACCTCCCCTCCCCCCCCTCCCCTGTTGTTTGGGTGAAAATTCCTCTTTGGTGTTCCTACCCTCCCACCCCTCCCCCGAGCCCCTAAAAAAGACTGTTGATGATATCCTCCATAGTCCTCCTCAGCCAATGGCTGAAAGCGATTATGTGTGGGGATATGTCCCAGACCCTGTGGGTAGTCTAGAGGGGGGTATTGGTGCCATTGTTCATAGCCCTGTGGTGGGTAGTGGTTATATGGCGTACCTCTCCCATAATATTGCGAGGGACGGGGTGATTGATAGTTCGGATTCCCCTGATAATGATATTGTGGTCCCGGTGACTCATAATAGGGTCCATGCTGAACTTCCTTAGAGGTGTATGGAGCATTAGTCCTAATAGGATCATGTGACCCCTGTTCTCCTTTCTTCAGAGTTCCTTTATTTCCATTTGTTTTTGGTGGATCTTTTTTAGAAATAGGTACACTGAGTTTTGTATCCACTTTAATCACTACAGGATCCTCGGATGAGGTAATGGCATTTTGCCAGGCATAAATGTTATTAGTTTTATAATCATTGGCATCTCGATTATACTTTTTAACTTTCCTCCTTTGAGTCTCTCGATCGACCTTCTCTAGTTTCTTTTTCATGTTAGTGTTAAATTCCTTAACTAAACTTGATTCCTGAATAGTGATGAGCCGAACACCCCCGGGTTCGGTTCGCACCAGAACCCGCGAACGGACCGAAAGTTCGCACGAACATTAGAACCCTATTAAATACAATGGATGCGAATGTTCGAATTCTAAAGTGCTAATTATAACGACTATTATCCATGTTATTGTCCTAAACAGAGTTTGGGAACCCGGGTTCTGCACCAGGGGACATGTATCAATGCAAAAAGAAGTTTTAAAAACGACCGTTTTTCAGGAGCAGTCATTTTAATGATGCATAAAGTGAAAAAAAAAAGTCAAATATTCCTTTAAATATTGTACCTGGGGGGTGTCTAAAGTATGCCTGTGAAGTGCCACGTGTTTCCCGTGTTTAGAACTGTCCCTGCACAAAATTACATTTCTAAAGGAAAAAAAAGCCATTTAAAACTGCTTGCGGCTTTAATGTAATGTCTGGTCCCGGTAATATGGATGAAAATCTTTAAGAAAAATGGCATAGCTACCCCATCACCCCCCCCCCCTACCCCAGCCCATTACCAGCCCCTTTGGGTCTTGTATGGATATTAAGGGGAACCCCGCACACAAAATAAAAAAGGCCCTATATACTCTGAACAGCCGTATACAGGCGGTGCATACAAGACAGGGACTGTAGGTTTGTTCTTATGTAGAATCTGTTTGTAATTTTGAACAGGTACATTGTTTAAGTGTAGCTCCAGCCAAAAAATCAATTTTTAAGCTTTTTGGAAAACATAGGGAAGGGTTATCACCCCTGTAACATTTGTTTTGCTGTCTGTGCCCCTGTTCAGAACATTTCACCTCACTTTGCGTCCCAATGACAACTGTTTTTGAAATGTGGTGTTTTTATTGAAACAAGGATTGGTGATAAAGCATCAGTAGAGAGGAGACACCTTTCTTCCATATTAATTCTTACAGGAGAGAATTTTCCTTCCAAGGGGTAGATTTCCTCTCACTTCCTGTTGTCTTCTTCCGTTTGCAAGTAGTAGTCGTTTGTAAGTTGGATGTTTGAAAGTAGGGACCTGCCGTATATACTCTGCAGAAATTGGCCCCTTAGGTGTTGGTGTTGGCACAACACTGTAAGCACTCACAGTTACTCTTGGTGGGTGCTGGAACGCCCTGCTGTCAACTATTATATCAGGAATTGTAATAACATATAATTGTTGAACAGTGGTAGTAAAAATTGGGCCTTTGATGGTGGTGCTGGTGCCACAACACTGTAAGGCCTGACAGTTACTCTTGGTGGGCGCAGCAATGGGCCCTGCTGTGAATTATTAGATCAATAATTATAATTGCATGCCCCTGTTGAACAGGGGCTGAAAAATTGGGCCTTTGGTGGTGGTGGTGGTGGTGTTGACACAACACTGTAAGGCCTGACAGTTACTCTTGGTGGGCGCAGCAATGGGCCCTGCTGTGAATTATTAGATCAATAATTATAATTGCATGCCCCTGTTGAACAGGGGCTGAAAAATTGGGCCTTAGGCACTGGTGGCACAACACTGCAACCCCTCACAGATACTGTACTTGGAGCACAGCAATGAGGCCTGTTGCAAAGTATTGCATCAAAAATTGTAATTACACGCCCCTGTTAAACAGGGGCTGAAAAATTGGGCCTTAGGCACTGGTGGCACAACACTGCAACCCCTCACAGATACTGTACTTGGAGCACAGCAATGAGGCCTGTTGCAAAGTATTGCATCAAAAATTGTAATTACACGCCCCTGTTAAACAGGGGCTGAAAAATTGGGCCTTAGCCACTGGTGGCGGCACCCATAAACCAAAATGATCTTCCAAGCTATCATCATTAATCGGATAATTAAGGAGGAGGAGGAGGATAGCCAGTCAACATAACAGCACAGGCACTCAGCATCAGCATCAGTCTTGAAGGGATGTGACATTTTAAAATCAATTAGTCTGTTATATCAGCATCAGGTGTGTGGTAGCTGGTGGTGATCCAAGACTGGTTCATCTTGATGAAAGTCAGTCGATCAACCAAGTCGGTGGACAGGCGCACCCTGTGATCCGTGACAAATCCTCCAGCAGCACTGAATGTGCGTTCTGAAAGAACGCTGGATGCAGGACAGGCCAGTAGCTCAATTGCATACTGTGCAAGCTCTGGCCAGTGATCCATCCTCAAGACCCAGTAAGCCAGAGGATTTTCGGTGGGGAAGGTGTCCAAGTCTGACCTTGCCCCTAGGTATTCCTGCACCATGTATATCAGACGCTGGCGATGGTTGCTGGAACCGATCATACTTTGGGGCTGCGGACTAAAGAATTGTCTGAACGCATCGGTCAGACGGCCACCTTCCCCACCGCTCCTTCTTTGACTGCCCGAAGCCTCAGCAACTCGTTGTCCAGGACCAGGAGTTTGTAACCTCCCAGTCTCTGGGAACGCGTTGCACAGACCTTTCTGCAAGGCCTCCCAGAGTTGTCTCATCCTCTGCTCCCTCTGCGACGGTAACATATGGTCCGCAACCTTACCCTTGTACCGTGGATCAAGGAGAGTGGCCAGCCAGTAATGGTCCCTCTCCTTGATCCGAAGAATACGAGGATCCTTCCGCAGACTTTGCAGGATCAGGGAGGCCATGCAGCGTAGGTTAGCTGAGGCATTCAGTCCGGAGTCCTCTGGGTCACTAAGGACGACATGATCCGCAGCCACCTCCTCCCAGCCACGTACAAGTCCACTGGTTTCTTGGGACTGTAAATCATCCCTAAAAGCCTGCTGCTGATGATGCTGAGTGCCAGCCTCCACCTCCATGCTGACACAATCCTCCTCCTCCTCCTCCTCCTCCTCCTCTTCCTGTGCGATGGGTGGGACAGAAGGAACACTGTCTGGGTAAAGGGGGCCTTGAGAGGCAAGGAAGTCCTCCTCTTCCTGCCTCTGTTCTGCCTCAAGTGCCCTGTCCATTATTCCACGCAGCGTGTGCTCCAACAGGTGGACAAGAGGTACAGTGTCACTGATGCATGCAGTGTCACTGCTCACCATCCTCGTGGCCTCCTCAAATGGTGCCAGGACAGTGCATGCATCCCTGATCATGCCCCACTGGCGTGGTGAAAAAAACCCGAGCTCCCCTGACCCTGTCCTGGTGCC
The DNA here is from genome assembly GCA_029206835.1 of Rana muscosa. Taxonomy (NCBI): domain Eukaryota; kingdom Metazoa; phylum Chordata; class Amphibia; order Anura; family Ranidae; genus Rana; species Rana muscosa. The sequence goes on along the minus strand of CM055118.1, from coordinate 986,067,437 downwards.
GTAGTCGCACAGGTACTCATTGATGGCCCTCTGCTGCGTGTGCAGCCGCTGCAGCATGGCCAACGTTGAGTTCCACCTGGTGGGCATGTCACATATAAGGCGGTTCTTGGGCAGGTTCAACTCCTTTTGCAGCTCAGCCAGGCGAGCACTGGCATTATAAGATCTGCGGAAATGCACACAGACTTTCCTGGCCTGCCTCAGGACATCCTGTAAGCCCGGGTACCTGCCCAAGAACCGCTGCACCACCAGGTTAAGGACGTGAGCCACACAGGGCACATGGGTCAGTTGTCCCTGTCGGAGGGCGGAGAGGAGGTTGGTGCCATTGTCGCAAACCACCATTCCTGGCTTAAGCTGGCGTGGCGTCAACCACCTCTCGGCCTGCCCCTGCAGAGCAGACAGGACCTCTGCCCCAGTGTGGCTCCTGTCCCCCAAACACACCAGCGCAAGCACGGCATGGCATCTTTTTGCCTGCGTACTTGCATAGCCCCTTGAACGCCTACGGAGCACCGCTGGTTCCGAGGACAAACCACAGGAAGAGGCCATGGAGGAAGAAGAAGAGGAGGGGGTGGAGGAGAGAGGTGTGTCACAACCAGTAGTAGCATTTTGGAGGCGTGGCGGCGGAACAACCTCCAACACTACTGCACCTTGTCCTGCATCCTTCCCAGCTGCCAAAAGAGTGACCCAATGGGCCGTGAAAGAAAGGTAACGTCCCTGTCCATGCCTGCTGGACCATGAGTCAGCGGTAATATGCACCTTACCGCTGACCGCCCTGTCCAGCGAGGCCAAGACATTGCCTTCCACATGCCTGTAGAGAGCCGGAATCGCCTTCCGTGAGAAAAAGTGGCGTTTGGGAACCTGCCACTGAGGAACCGCACATTGCACAAACTCACGGAAGGGGGCCGAGTCTACCAACTGAAAAGGCAGCAGTTGAAGCGCTAGCAATTTAGCCAAGCTAGTATTCAACCGCTGGGCATGTGGATGGCTGGGAGTGAACTTCTTTCGACAGTCCAGCAGCTGGGGCAGGGAAATTTGCCTGCTAGAATCGGACGTCGGTGTACTGCTAGCAGAGTGGCGGCAAGTACTTGGCTGTGACACACCTAATTCTACACCTTCATTCCTCTCAGTGCAGGTTTCAGAGAGGACTGAAGGTATACTGGGGTTGGAGATCCCAGCTGATGGGGTGCAAGGAGAGGTCCGCTTTGTTCTTTGGTGTGGGTCTTTAACCACTTAAGCCCCGGACCATTTCGGGCCATTAGGACCAGGCCTGTTTTTGGGATTCGGCACTGCGCTGCTTTAACTGTAAATTGTGCGGACATGCAATGTTGTACCCAAATGAAATTTGCGTCCTTTTCTTCCCACAAATAGAGCTTTCTTTTAATGGTATTTGATTGCCTCTGCGATTTTTATTTTTTGCGATATAAACAGAAAAAGACCGAAAATTTTGAAAAAAATGATATTTTCTACTTTTTGTTATAAGAAAAATCGAATAAACTCAATTTTAGTCATACATTTAGGCCAAAATGTATTCAGCCACATGTCTTTAGTAAAAAAAATGTCAATAAGCGTATATTTATTGGTTTGCGCAAAAGTTATAGCGTTTACAAACTAGGGTATATTTTCTGAAATTTACACAGCTTTAAATTTATGACTGCCTATCTCATTTCTTGAGGTGCTAAAATGGCAGGGCAGTACAAAACCCCCCCAAATGACCCCATTTTGGAAAGTAGACACCCCAAGGAAATTGCTGAGAGGCATGTTGAGCCCATTGAATATTTTTTTTTTCTCCCAAGTGATTGAGTAATGACAAAAAAAAAAAAAAATTACAAAAAGTTGTCACTAAATGATATATTGCTCACACATGCCATGGTTATATGTGGAATTGCACCCCAAAATACATTCTGCTGCTTCTCCTGAGTACGGGGATACCACATGTGTGGGACTTTTTAGGAGCCTAGCCACGTACGGGACCCCGGAAACCAAGCACCGCCTTCAGGATTTCTAAGGGCGCAAATTTTTGATTTCACTCCTCACTACCTATCACAGTTTCGAAGGCCATAAAATGCCAAAATAGCACAAAACCCCCCCAAATGACCCCATTTTGGAAAGTAGACACCCCAAGCTATTTACTGAGAGGCATGTTCAGTCCATGGAATATTTTATATTTTGCCACAAGTTGCGGGAATATGACAAACTTTTTTTTTTTGCACAAAGTTGTCACTAAATGATATATTGCTCACACATGCCATGGGCATATGTGAAATTACACCCCAAAATACATTCTGCTGCTTCTCCTGAGTACGGGGATACCACATGTGTGGGACTTTTTGGGAGCCTAGCCGCGTACGGGACCCCAAAAACCAAGCACCGCCTTCAAGGTTTCTAAGGGCATAAATTTTTGATTTCACTCCTCACTACCTATCACAGTTTTGAAGGCCATAAAATGCCAAGATGGCACAAAACCCCCCCAAATGACCCCATTTTGGAAAGTAGACACCCCAAGCTATTTACTGAGAGGCATGTTCAGTCCATGGAATATTTTATATTTTGCCACAAGTTGCGGGAATATGACAAACTTTTTTTTTTTTGCACAAAGTTGTCACTAAATGATATATTGCTCACACATGCCATGGGCATATGTGAAATTACACCCCAAAATACATTCTGCTGCTTCTCCTGAGTACTGGGATACCACATGTGTGGGACTTTTTGGGAGCCTAGCCGCGTACGGGACCCCAAAAACCAAGCACCGCCTTCAAGGTTTCTAAGGGCATAAATTTTTGAGTTCACTCCTCACTACCTATCACAGTTTTGAAGGCCATAAAATGCCAAGATGGCACAAAACCCCCCCAAATGACCCCATTTTGGAAAGTAGACACCCCAAGCTATTTGCTGAGAGGCATGTTGACCCCATTGAATATTTTTTTTTTTTTGTCCCAAATGATTGAATAATGACAAAAAGAAAAAAAAAATGTACAAAAAGTTGTCACTAAATGATATATTGCTCACACATGCCATGGTTATATGTGGAATTGCACCCCAAAATACATTCTGCTGCTTTTCCTGAGTACGGGGATACCACATGTGTGGGACTTTTTGGGAGCCTAGCCGCGTACAGGGCCCCAAAAACCAAGCACTGCGAACGCTGCAGTTATGTGTGTTGTGTTTGGTAAGTGACAGTGATCGATCGATACTGCACTTGGGTGGGCTGGGCTGGGCTGGGCTGGGCGGAGGGGCTAAACGCAGGCGCTAGCAGGTATCTGGGCTGATCCCGCTAACACTGCGTTTTTGGGAACCCTAAACCGCTGGGGATGCTAGTATAGATCTGATCAGATCTGATCAGATACTATACCACTAAGGGGGGTGTATGTTTTGCGCGTGGGTGTTAGCGTTACTGTCACTAACCTAACACTGCCTGGGGCGACGCAGACCCTCTCTGGCGCTAAAACCTAATTGATCTCACCCGCCGGGCGATCAGGGGGGTTAAACCTTTATTGGGTTATATACGGCGGGTGCCCTGATGCTATAAAAAGCAAACTAATCAACCAGCGTCACCCGTAACCTTTATATGGTGATCACTGGTGAAAGGGTTAACTAGGGGCAATCAGGGGGTTAAAACCTTTATTAGGTTAAATATGGGGGTACCTGACACTATATAAAAACCTGACGGGTAACCTAAATAACTAAATAACTTACTGGCTAACCAGTGACACCAGTGACGCTTATACGGCGATCACTGGTGAAAGGGTTAACTCTAGGGGCAATCAGGGGGTTAAAATAATATATGGGGGTACCTGACACTAATAAAAACCTGCGGCGAACCTAAAAAAAAATAACTGCCTATCTAAAACACCAGCGACACGAATACAGCGATCGGAAAAACAATCGCTTAGCGACGCTGAAGTTAGGGGGTGAAAGGGTTACCTGGGTGGTGATCAAGGGGTTAAACCTTTATTAGGGGGGGTTAGGGGGCTACCCTGGACCTAAAGGGGCCTAATCCTAACTGCCCTGCAACTTTTTACAATCACAGATGACGCTAAATGCAGTGATCAGTAAAATAAATGATCACTGCAATCAGTGACACTGTGATTGGGGGCTTTGGGGTGACCTGGGGGGTGATCTGGGGGTGACTGGGGGGTGATTTGTGTGCCTATGTGTACCTACGTGTCAGTGGACTGTTGGTGCCCTAACCTGCTTCTTCTCTGCTCGGCGCCGGGAACGAAAAGACCGCGGCGAGGGAGATGACATCACTTCCTCCAGCATGTGTTTACATCACATGGCGGAGGAAGCATTTTCATTGGCCGGGAGCGATCGCGAGGGGGGGCGGAATCGAGCGCCCCCCCCTCATGCCTGATCGCTCCCGAACACTTAAGGGCCGCTCACTGCAGTGAAGGGGGGTCCGGATGGACCCCCCAACTGCACAAAGGCGATCACGTAGATCTACGTGATTCTGCCTGTCGGTGCCATTCTGCCGACGTAAATCGGCGGTGGGCGGTCGTTAAGTGGTTAAGGTAGGCTTGCCAACGAGCTGCATGGCAGGTCAACATATGTGTGATCAAGCATGTGGTGCCCAAGCGGCTGATGTTTTGGCCACGCGATATACGCTTGAGACATATGTTGCAAACAGCAGCTGTGCGATCTGATGCACTCGCCTCAAAAAAGGCCCACACCAAAGAACTTTTTGAATGACGGGCAGAGGCAGCGCCCTGCACAGGCGGAGCTCTGCGGTGTGATTCCGTCGGTGTGCTGCCCATACGCTGGCCACCCAAGGGCATCCTGCCTCGTTGGAGATGTGCCTCCTCCTCATCCTCCTCCTCCTCCTCTCTCCTATTAGGCACCCACGTGGAGTCAGTGACCTCATCATCCCCTCCCTACTCATCACTGGAGCCAATCTGGCAGTATGCTGCAGCTGCTGGAGCATGACTGCCAGATTGGTGTCCTTCTTGAGCATCCCCTCTCTCAGCTCTCACGCTACTGCCTTCCTCTAGCTGGGTATCATCATCAGATCCTTCGAAACGCTGGGCATCCTCCTGGAGCATGTACCCAACACTGTGCTCAAACAGTTCGGGGGACTCCTCAGGAGGAGGACATGGTGGGTCTAGGGAAGGAGTGACTAATGATGACATTGATACCAGAGAAGAGGACGCTTTGGCAGCTGCTTTGCCAGTACCCTGAGCCTGGGTGAGAGAGGATGAGGAGGATGAGGTGGGCTTGGTCATCCACTCTACCAAGTCTTCGGCATGATGTGGCTCAACATGTCCAGCTGCCGAAAAGAAGGACAAGCGTGTCCCATGGCCATGTGCTGATGACAATGCACCGCGTCCACGACCAGCACTGTTGCCCCCAGACACAGAGCCTGCTTGCCCTCTTTTTTTGCCTCCTGACTGTCTGCCTCTCCTTGTTTGCCTTCCAGACATTTTAATGGATGGCCTGCAGGGAGATGGGAAAAACAGCAATAAGGGCTACCTTCAGGTGTATACTGTGCAGGAGGCTTAGCAACAAAGACACTGACACTGTCCCCTGCCTATCCTTCTCTGTCCCTAAACACAAGGATTTGCAATATGGTTCAGCAAGATTGGTTTAGCACAGAATAGCACACTGATAGTTTCCCTCACTGTCCTTCTCTGTCCCTACAAACAAGATTTAGCACAGAATAGCACACTGATAGTTTCCCCGAGTGTCCTTCTCTGTCCCTAAACTCAAGGATTTCAAATATGGTTCAGCAAGATTGGTTTAGAACAGAATAGCACACTGACAGTTTCCCCGAGTGTCCTTCTCTGTCCCTACAAACAAGATTTAGCACAGAATAGCACACTGATAGTTTCCACGAGTGTCCTTCTCTGTCCCTAAACTCAAGGATTTCGAATATGGTTCAGCAAGATTGCTTTAGGACAGAATAGCACACTGACACTTTCCCTCACTGTCCTTCTCTGTCCCTACAAACAAGATTTAGCACAGAATAGCACACTGATAGTTTCCACGAGTGTCCTTCTCTGTCCCTAAACTCAAGGATTTCAAATATGGTTCAGCAAGATTGGTTTAGGACAGAATAGCACACTGACACTTTCCCTCACTGTCCTTCTCTGTCCCTACAAACAAGATTTAGCACAGAATAGCACACTGATAGTTTCCACGAGTGTCCTTCTCTGTCCCTAAACTCAAGGATTTCAAATATGGTTCAGCAAGATTGGTTTAGGACAGAATAGCACACTGACACTTTACCTCACTGTCCTTCTCTGTCCCTACAAACAAGATTTAGCACAGAATAGCACACTGATAGTTTCCACGAGTGTCCTTCTCTGTCCCTAAACTCAAGGATTTCAAATATGGTTCAGCAAGATTGGATTAGGACAGAATAGCACAGACACTTTCCCTCACTGTCCTTCTCTGTCCCTACAAACAAGATTTAGCACAGAATAGCACACTGAGTTTCCACGAGTGTCCTTCTCTGTCCCTAAACTCAAGGATTTCAAATATGGTTCAGCAAGATTGGTTTAGGACAGAATAGCACACTGACACTTTCCCTCACTGTCCTTCTCTGTCCCTACAAACAAGATTTAGCACAGAATAGCACACTGATAGTTTCCACGAGTGTCATTCTCTGTCCCTAAACTCAAGGATTTCAAATATGGTTCAGCAAGATTGGTTTAGGACAGAATAGCACACTGACACTTTCCCTCACTGTCCTTCTCTGTCCCTACAAACAAGATTTAGCACAGAATAGCACACTGATAGTTTCCACGAGTGTCCTTCTCTGTCCCTAAACTCAAGGATTTCAAATATGGTTCAGCAAGATTGGTTTAGGACAGAATAGCACACTGACACTTTACCTCACTGTCCTTCTCTGTCCCTACAAACAAGATTTAGCACAGAATAGCACACTGATAGTTTCCACGAGTGTCCTTCTCTGTCCCTAAACTCAAGGATTTCAAATATGGTTCAGCAAGATTGGTTTAGGACAGAATAGCACACTGACACTTTCCCTCACTGTCCTTCTCTGTCCCTACAAACAAGATTTAGCACAGAATAGCACACTGATAGTTTCCACGAGTGTCCTTCTCTGTCCCTAAACTCAAGGATTTCAAATATGGTTCAGCAAGATTGCTTTAGGACAGAATAGCACACTGACACTTTCCCTCACTGTCCTTCTCTGTCCCTACAAACAAGATTTAGCACAGAATAGCACACTGATAGTTTCCACGAGTGTCCTTCTCTGTCCCTAAACTCAAGGATTTCAAATACGGTTCAGCAAGATTGGTTTAGAACAGAATAGCACACTGACAGTGTAACGCCGAGTGCTCCGGGTGTCCCATCCAGCCCGGAGCACTCACGGCGTCGTCCCCTCTGCGGCGCTCCGGCCAGCCCCCCTGGCCGTGGGCGCTGCTCCGCTCTCCTCTCCACTTACCTTCCTCTTCCTGCTTCCTCCCGGCGCACGCGGCCCCGCTGTGTTCTAGGGCGCGCGCGCGCCGGCCTCCTAAAATTTAAAGGGCCAGTGCACCATTGATTGGTGCCCGGTCCAATTACGGTTCCACTACCCAAAACCTATTTAAACCCACTTCCCCTTCCTGTCCTTGCCGGATCTTGTTGTCCTAGTACCTTGTGGAAGTATTTTGAGTTTACCTTGCCTGTGTACCTGACCTTCTGCCTTTGTCTCTGACCACGAACCATTGCCGCCTGCCCTGACCTTTGCTACGTCTGACCTTGCCTCTGCCTAGTCCTTTTGTACCGCACCAGCCTCAGCCGCCAGAGAGGTGGAGTCGCTACTGGAGGACACGACCTGGTTGCTACCGCCGCAGCAAGTCCATCCTGCCTTGCAGCGGGCTCTGGTGAAAACCGGTAGCTGCTTACAACCGGTCCCTCGGTGCGATTCGTACCATCCCCTCTCTGGTACAGTGGATCCACCTCCTGCCTCCTCTATAGTCGCCTGCCCGGCCCGTGACAGTAGATCCGGCCATGGATGCCGCTGAGGTGCCGCTGCCCAATCTCGCTGATCTCACTACCGTGGTTGCCCAGCAGTCGCAATTGATTGCCCAACAAGGACAGCAGCTGGCGCAGTTGACCGCCATGGTCCAGCAGCGCCTGCCGCGACAAGCTCCAGCATCTCCTCCTCTCCGAGCAGCCGCGTCTAGTTCAAAGATCCGCTTGTCTCTTCCGGAGAAATTTGACGGGGATTCTAAGATGTGCCAGGGATTCTTGTCTCAATGTGCCCTGCATCTTGAAATGATGTCGGACCAGTTTTCCACAGAACGCTCTAAGGTGGCATTTGTGGTCTGTCTGTTGTCTGGGAAGGCCTTGGCCTGGGCCACGCCACTCTGGGACCGCAATGACCCTGCTACGGCCACCGTTCAGTCCTTCTTTGCTGAGGTTCGTAGCGTTTTTGAGGAACCAGCCCGAGCCTCATCCGCTGAAACCGCCCTGCTTAACCTGGTCCAAGGAAACTCCTCTGTGGGCGAATATGCCATACAGTTCCGCACACTGGCCTCAGAGCTAGCCTGGAATAATGAGGCTCTCTGCGCAACCTTCAAGAAAGGCTTATCCAGCCACATCAAGGACTCTCTGGCCGCACGAGACATACCCTCCACCCTGACAGAGCTTATCCACTTAGCTACCCGCATTGACATCCGCTACGTTGAAAGACGCCAAGAGCTTCGCCTGGAGAAAGATCTTGTTCGTACCAGGTGTTATCCGCGCCTGGCTCCTCTCTTCCTGAATCCTACGCATCCTGATACCATGCCTCCTGTCGAGGAGGCCATGCAAGTCGACCAATCTCGTCTGACCCTGCAAGAAAGATCTCGCCGTAGGACTTATGCCTCTATTGTGCGAGCTCTGAACATTTCCTAAAGGACTGCCCTATTCGTCCTCCACGTCAGGGAAACGCTCGCACCTAGTGAGCGTGGGAGAGGCGTTACTAGGTGTGAATTCTTCCTCTCCACGTCTGACTATTCCTGTGCGGATCTCTCCTTCTGCCGGCTCCCCCTTCTCTGCGGTGGCCTTCCTGGACTCCGGTTCTGCAGGAAACTTTATTGAAGCCTCTTTCATCAACAGGTTCAACATTCCTGTTATCCGTCTCATCAGACCCTTCTTCATTTCCTCCGTAAATGGAGAGAATCTGGATTGTACCGTGCGTTACCGCACCGAACCCCTGCTCATGTCCCTTGGGGTCCTTCACCAAGAAAAGATTGAATTCTTTGTTTTGCCGAACTGTACTTCTGACATCCTTCTTGGCCTACCCTGGCTCCAGCGTCATTCTCCTACCCTCGACTGGACCACGGGGGACATCAAATCCTGGGGCTATTCCTGCCACAAGCATTGTCTTAAGTCTATACCCACCAGTCGAATTCCCATTTCTACTCCTTTGCCTGGCCTTCCCAAGGCCTATCAGGACTTTTCCGATGTTTTTTGCAAAAAACAGGGGGAGGTCTTACCTCCACATAGACCCTACGACTGCCCCATTGACTTGCTCCCAGGTACTACACCACCCCGTGGCAGAATTTACCCTCTCTCCTCTCCCGAAACCAAGGCCATGTCCGATTACATACAGGAGAACCTCAAGAGAGGGTTTATTAGGAAATCATCCTCTCCAGCCGGAGCGGGGTTCTTCTTCGTTACCAAGAAGGACGGTTCACTACGCCCTTGCATAGACTATCGTGGTCTTAATAAGATCACTGTTAAAAATCGCTACCCTCTGCCTCTCATCTTGGAGCTCTTTGACCGTCTGCGCGGAGCAAAGGTTTTTTCAAAATTAGACCTCAGGGGCGCTTATAACCTCATCAGAATCCATAAAGGAGATGAATGGAAAACCGCATTTAACACCAGAGACGGCCACTTCGAATATCTCGTCATGCCTTTTGGACTTTGCAACGCCCCTGCAGTCTTTCAGGATTTTGTCAATGAAATCTTTCGGGACATACTGTATACCTGTGTGGTTGTCTATCTTGACGACATCCTAATTTTCTCTACCAACCTTGAGGAACATCGGCTCCATGTCCGTCAAGTACTCCAGCGCCTCCGTGTAAATCATCTTTACGCTAAATTTGAAAAATGCCTTTTTGAGTGTAGCAGCCTTCCTTTCCTAGGTTATCTGGTTTCAGGACAAGGTCTTCAAATGGATCCTGACAAGCTTTCCGAAGTCTTAGATTGGCCACGTCCCTCTGGACTCCGTGCTATCCAGCGCTTCCTTAGATTCGCCAACTACTATCGCCAGTTCATACCCCACTTCTCCACCATCGTTGCACCGATAGTGGCGCTGACTAAGAAAAACGCGAATCCAAGGTCCTGGCCACCTCAGGCGGAAGAAGCCTTTACTCACCTAAAAACCGCCTTCTCTTCGGCACCTGTTCTATCTCGACCAGACCCCACTAAGCCGTTCTTCCTTGAAGTTGACGCCTCCTCGGTAGGAGCCGGAGCCGTTCTTCTTCAAAGAAATGCTAAAGGAGGAAACGTCACGTGTGTTTTTTTCTCTAAAACCTTCTCCCCTCCTGAAAAGAACTATTCCATAGGTGACCGTGAACTGTTGGCCATCAAGTTGGCATTAGAAGAGTGGAGACATCTCCTGGAAGGTTCTCTTCACCCCATCTCCATCTACACTGACCATAAAAATTTGTCCTACCTTCAGTCCGCTCAGCACTTGAATCCTCGCCAGGCCAGGTGGTCATTGTTCTTTGCCCGGTTCAATTTTCAGATCCATTTTCGTCCCGCAGACAAGAATGTCAGGGCGGATGCCTTGTCCCGTTCCTCTGATGCCTCCGAAAACGGGAACCCCCCACAACACATCGTACCCCCTGAGTGCCTGATTTCCTCTGCTCCCGCTGCTCTGATGCCAGTCCCTCCAGGAAAAACTTTCGTTCCTCCAGGCCTTCGTCTCCAGATACTTAGGTGGGGCCATTCCTCCCATCTAGCCGGCCATGCTGGGATCAAAAAATCCTTACAATTATTGGCCAGACACTATTGGTGGCCTACCCAGGAAAGAGATATGACTGACTTCGTACGGGCCTGCACTATCTGTGCACGTGACAAAACTCCACGCCAGAAGCCTGCAGGTCTTCTCCTTCCTCTACCAGTGCCTGAACTACCATGGTCCCACATTGCCATGGATTTCATCACGGACCTTCCGTTGTCTCATGGTAACACTGTCATCTGGGTGGTCGTTGACCGCTTTTCGAAAATGGCTCATTTTGTCCCTCTTCCTGGTCTGCCTACTGCACCTCAGTTGGCGAAGCACTTTTTTCTTCAAATTTTCCGTCTCCATGGCCTTCCCTCACATATCGTCTCGGATAGAGGCGTTCAATTTATCTCAAAATTTTGGAGAGCTCTCTGTACTCAACTTAAGATTAAATTGAATTTTTCTTCCGCTTATCACCCGCAATCCAATGGACAGGTGGAGAGAGTTAACCAGGTTCTTGGTGACTACTTACGACATTTTGTCTCCGCCCGTCAAGACGATTGGGTCGACCTATTGCCCTGGGCGGAATTCTCATACAATTTCAAGAACTCTGAATCGTCCTCCAAGTCACCTTTCTTTGTGGTCTACGGCCCCCACCCTTTGCCCCCCCTCCCCATTCCCACTTGTTCTGGAGTTCCTGCCGTGGATGAATTAACCCGGACTTTTCCTCTATCTGGAAAGAGACTCAAAACTCGCTATCACTGGCCTCTGCCCGCATGAAGAGACATGCAGATAAAAAGAGAAGAATTCCCCCTGTCTATCTCCCTGGTGACAAAGTGTGGCTCTCCTCCAAATATGTTCGGTTTCGGGTACCTAGCTACAAGCTGGGCCCTCGTTACCTCGGACCTTATAAAATCAAAAACCAAATCAATTCTGTCTCTTACAAACTCCATCTTCCTCCTTCTCTTCGCATCCCCAACTCTTTTCACGTGTCTCTTCTTAAACCCCTCATTCTTAACCAATTTTCCCCCAAGGTCACCGCTCCTGCTCCTGTCTCTGGTTCCTCCGATGTCTTTTCGGTGAAAGATATCCTCGCCTCCAAGGTCGTCCGAGGTAAAAAATTATTTTTAATTGATTGGGAGAACTGTGGTCCTGAAGAGAGATCCTGGGAGCCTGAGACCAACATTTTAGACAAAGAGCTCATCCGTAGATTCTTGGGTTCCAAGAAAAGGGGGAGACCTAAGGGGGGGGGGGTACTGTAACGCCGAGTGCTCCGGGTGTCCCATCCAGCCCGGAGCACTCACGGCGTCGTCCCCTCTGCGGCGCTCCGGCCAGCCCCCCTGGCCGTGGGCGCTGCTTCGCTCTCCTCTCCACTTACCTTCCTCTTCCTGCTTCCTCCCGGCGCGCGCGGCCCCGCTGTGTTCTAGGGCGCGCGCGCGCCGGCCTTCTAAAATTTAAAGGGCCAGTGCACCATTGATTGGTGCCCTGTCCAATTACGGTTCCACTACCCAAAACCTATTTAAACCCACTTCCCCTTCCTGTCCTTGCCGGATCTTGTTGTCCTAGTACCTTGTGGAAGTATTTTGAGTTTACCTTGCCTGTGTACCTGACCTTCTGCCTTTGTCTCTGACCACGAACCATTGCCGCCTGCCCTGACCTTTGCTACGTCTGACCTTGCCTCTGCCTAGTCCTTTTGTACCACACCAGCCTCAGCCGCCAGAGAGGTGGAGTCGCTACTGGGGGACACGACCTACCGCCGCAGCAAGTCCATCCTGCCTTGCGGCGGGCTCTGGTGAAAACTGGTAGCTGCTTAGAACCGGTCCCTCGGTGCGATTCGTACCATCCCCTCTCTGGTACAGTGGATCCACCTCCTGCCTCCTCTATAGTCGCCTGCCCGGCCCGTGACAGACAGTTTCCCTCACTGTCCTTCTCTGTCCCTACAAACAAGGATTAGCACAGAATAGCACACTGACACTTTCCCTCACTGTCCTTCTCTGTCCCTACAAACAAGATTTAGCACAGAATAGCACACTGACACTTTCCCTCACTGTCCTTCTCTGTCCCTACAAACAAGGATTAGCACAGAATGATACACTGACACTCTCCCTACCTATCCTTCTCTGTCCCTAAACACAAGGAATCCAGGATTAGTAAAGGAAAAAAATGACACTATCCCTGCCTATGCTTCTCTTTCCCTGCTCCGGAACACACTACACAAGGCCGCCGCGCTGGCGGCCTTTTATAGTGTGGGGCGTGTACTAAACCCCTCAGCAATAATTGGCCACAGGCATCCTGCCTGTGGCCAATCATTGCTCTCCTCGCTGCCGGCGCTGTGATTGGCCAAGCATGCGGGGTCACAGTGCATGCTTGGCCAATCACAGCGCCTGGATGACACTGCGATGGCGTAGTGCATTGTGGGCCGTTCGCGTCACTCGAATTTGGCGCGAACGGCCCAAATCGTTCGATCTTCGTCGAACGATCGAACAGCCGATGTTCGAGTCGAACGTATGTTCGACTCGAACACGAAGCTCATCCCTATTCCTGAACTGGTTCCAATATAGTTTGTATTTCTTTGATCTTCTGATTTAATATGCTCAATTTGATTTGTTTCCTTTTTAAGACCAAATCCTGCAACTCGCTACTAACTCTGTTAAAAAAACAAAGCCATTCATCCATATATTTAGCTTCATTGAGCCCATCCTGAGGGGGTACCTCCCACCTCAAACTTCTAAAAATGAATCCCTCTTTGCTGTAGTGCTCAAAAGTGAACACATCCCACCACGCTTTAACCTGTTTTTCAAGCAGGTTTTCTAGCGTTTTAAGTGCCCCTGAGTAGTCTTCCTCACATACAACCATTTCTTGATTGGTGGAGAAGACACACTCAGCATTAATCTGCCTATTCGACAAGTAATTAATGGCTTCCATAGCTGCAAGTGGTTATATAATACAAATAATGAAAAAATTGGTAATCAATACAACACCGCCCTAATGATTACCCCACCGCGCTGTTTAACAGAAGAAAAAGTGCACAAAATTCTAACAGCAGCCACTTTAAATATATATAAACCTGTAAGAATAATAGTAAACACACTAAAAATAGAATGACAAACTATAAGTGGCGCTAAATGCATATAACAATCATATTACTATATGCTGTGATTCAAAAATAATTAGTGATATATTATTAAATCCTAAAATTGACATAAAGAAAAAAACATAAAAAACGTGTATAAAGTGGTAAAATGAAAAATAAAGTCCATATAAGTGTGTAATATAAGTGTTCAAAAGTTGAATTGAATTCCTCTTCTCTTCCACCACACCACAGTGTTCAAGTGAATCAAACCCCCTTCAGATGAAACACTCACCGCAATGCAATGCCTCACACTCTCGTGTTTTGGCAGATATGCAAATAGCACCTCTCAAATGGGTGGAATGGTTCAGCATCCGATACAGTGATCTTCAAATAAGCTCCATATAAATGCAAAAATAAAAGTGCAAAGAATAGTGTAATACTGCAAAATTCAGTTTTTATTGTACTACAAAATCTTCAAATATTGCACTCACATGGTAACCAATCAAAATAAGCAAGATTACACTGCAACCGAATCCACAGCAATAACTTCAAACTGTCTCCACCAACGAATAGTGGTCACGGCAGACCCAAGATCAGCACAGGGCACAGAACAGCACAATGTATATTCTCTACCTGTCCTCTCCGCTCGTGGTCACCGTTTCCAAAGGTGGCTAAATTTAAAGTATATAACACACAGCACTCCACACACGCTTTACCGAATCTTCAATAGCCTGCTGTGTAGCCACGCCCCGACATGTTTCATCATTGAGACTTATTCATGGGATTGGCTACACAGTAAGCAAAACCTCCCTTTATACTATTCACTCCAATTGGTGGATACAGGACATATCACAGCGCCGGCGCATCTCATCAAGTACTGGTGGAAGTTCCTCCGCCAAAATCGACCATCAGAGGGCGAACAGCAGCTGTACCACTTCAGTATAGTGATGACTCACCACAACACGCCGTGAAACTTCCGTCAACTGCGGATACGTCCTACATTGCGTGTGGGCGGAAGTGACTCATCGAGTCCGGGAGCTCTAAGGGCGGAAGTATCCTCCCCGCCCAGAGCCTCCACAGACATCATTGGTGAGACGTACTGTGTCATATCCAAACGGGGACGTCTCTCCAACAAGAAAAATCTATAGCCAAGCATCCTGTCTAACTAGAAGAGCCAATCGAGTGTCCCCATAACCACAATTCGCCGGTCCTCAGCATCCATAGGCATCAAGATGTCCCCATAGATCATTTAGAAACCACCGTTTCAGAGTATAAAGTATTATTTAATATTACACTACCCCAACTGCTTACTAGTTGTTAAAATTAATAAAGTGAGACAATATAAATCCTTAAAATAATCATTCAAACTTAATCAAAATTAATATTTAAAAATATTAAGATTACTTTAAAATGTATTTAAAAAGTATTTCTAAAAATTCTTTCTTAAAAGATTAAAATTAATGGGATCAATGAATGGATGAACTATATTTTGTAGTCCTACCCAATAAATTCAATTGAGTAGGCATATGCGCACATCCACAAACATAGATATAACAATGTATGGTGTGTGCACCTATGTTCAACCAATACCCTTTTGTGACCAAACTGATAGCCACAAATGTAATCTCATTTATGGGCATTGAATCGAACATATTAGCCTTAACACCTTGCACATTGACTAAAGAGAAAATGATACGATCAAATTAACAAACACAATCCGTACCAGTCCCTAAACCAGACCCTTATCCGAGGACGCAACCTGGCAGGCTGCAGGAAAAGAGGGGGGGACGAGAGAGCGCCCCCCCTGCCTCCTGAACCGTACCAGGCTGCATGCCCTCAACATGGTGGGTTTGGTGCTTTGGGGCAGGGGGGCGACCTGCGGTCCCCCCACCCCAAAGCACCCTGTCCCCATGTTGATGGGGACAAGGGCCTCTTCCCGACAACCCTGGCCGTTGGTTGTCGGGGTCTGCGGGCGGGGGCTTATCGGAATCCAGGAGCCCCCTTTAATAAGAGGGCCCCCAGATCCCGGGGCCCCCACCCTATGTGAATGAGTATTGGGTACATCGTACCCCTACCCATTCACCTGGTGGAAAAAAAATGTCAATAAAAAAACACACACAGGTTTTAAAGTAATTTATTACACAGCTCCGGGGGTCTTCTTCCGACTTCGGGGGTCTCCGGTGTCGTCTCTGGGCTCTCCGGTTCTTTCTTCCTTCTGCCGGGCCTCCGCTTTCTTCTTCCAGCTCTTTTGGTAGCGGAGAGGCCCGGTCTTCCCCATCGTCTCGTCCCGCTCTCCATTGTCCTTCTGTCGGCCCCTCCACTATCTTCTTCCAGCTCTTTCCCATATTAACTCTTACAGGAGAGAATTTCCCTTCCTAGGGGTAGATTTCCTCTCACTTCCTGTTGTCTCCTTCCGTTTGCAAGTAGTTGTCATTTGTAAGTTGGATGTTTGAAAGTAGGGGCCTGCCGTATATACTCTGCAGAAATTTGGACCTTAGGTGTTGGTGTTGCCACAACACTGTAAGCCCTCACAGTTACTCTTGGTGGGCGCTGAAACGCCCTGCTGTGAACTATTATATCAAGAATTGTAATTACATGACATTGTTGAACAGTGGTAGGAAAAATTGGGCCTTTGGTGGTGGTGGTGGTGCTAGTGCCACAACACTGTAAGTCCTCACAGTTACTCTTGGTGGGCGCAGGAATGGGCCCAGCTGTGAAATATTAGATCAAGAATTGTAATTACATGCCCCTATTGAACAGGGGCAGAAGAATTGGGCTTTTGGTGGTGGTGGTGGTGGTGGTGTTGCCACAACACTGTAAGTCCTCACAGTTACTCTTGGTGGGCGCAGGAATGGGCCCAGCTGTGAAATATTAGATCAATAATTGTAATTACATGCCCCTGTTGAACAGGGGCAGAAAGATTGGGCCTTAGGCACTGGTGCCACAACACTGCAACCCCTCACAGATACTGTACTTGGAGCGCAGCAATGAGCCCTGCTGCAAAGTATTGCATCAAAAATTGTATTTACACGCCCCTGTTAAACAGGGGCTGAAAAATTGGGCCTTGAACACTGGTGCTGGTGCCACAACACTGCAACCCCTCACAAATACTGTAGTTGGAGCACAGCAATAATCCCTGCTGCAAAGCATTGCATTAAAATTGTAAATACACGCCCCTGTTAAACAGGGGCTGAAGAATTGGGCCTTAGCCAATGGTGGCGGTGCCCAGAACCAAAAATGTTCTTTCAAGCTATCGGCATGATTATTGAGGAGGAAGAGGATAGTCACTCAGCATAACAGGATAGTCACTCAGCATCAGCATAGGCAGTCTTGAAGGGATCTGACATTTCCAAAACAATTATTCGGTTTCACCAGCATCAGGTGCTTGGTAGCTGGTAGTGATCCAAGACTGATTCATTTTTATGAAGGTCAGTCGATCGACCGAGTCGGTGGACAAGCGCACCCGGTGATCGGTTACAAAGACTCCAGCAGCACTGAATGTGCGTTCCGAAAGAACGCTGGATGCAGGACAGGCCAGTACCTCAATTGCATACTGTGCAAGCTCTGGCCAGTGATCCATCCTCAAAACCCAGTAACCCAGAGGATTTTCGGTGGGAAAGGTGTCCTTGCCCCTAGGTATTCCTGCACCATGTAAACCAGGCGCTAGCGATGGTTGCTGGAAGCGATCATACCTTGGGGCTGCGTACTAAAAAATAGTTTGAACGCATCGGTCAGACGGCCACCTTCTCCACCGCTCCTTCTTTGACTGACCGGAGCCTCAGCAACACGTTGTCCAGGACCAGGAATTTGTAACCTCCCAGTCTCTGGGAACGCGTTGCACAGACCTTTCTGCAAGCCCTCCCGAAGATGCTTCATCCTCTGCTCCCTCTGTGATGACAAGATAAGGTCCGCAACCTTACCCTTGTAACGTGGATCAAGGAGGGTTGCCAGCCAGTAATGATCCCTCTCCTTGATCGCACAAATACATGGATCCTTGCGCAAGCTTTGCAGGATCAGGGAGTCCATGCAGCGTAGGTTTGCTGAGGCATTTGGTGCAGAGTCCTCTGGGTCACTGAGGACGACATGATCCGCAGCCATCTCCTCCCAGCCACGTACAAGTCAATGGGTGTCTTGGGACTGTATTTGATCCATTGAAGACTGCTGATGATGCTGAGTGCTAGGCTCCACCTCCATGCTGACACAATAATCCTCCTCCTCCTCCTCGTCCTCTTCCTGTGTGATAGCCGGGCCAGCAGGAACACTGTCTGGATAAAGGGGGCCTTGAGAGGTAAGGAAGTCCTCCTCTTCCTGCCTCTGTTCTGCCTCAAGTGCCCTGTCCATTATTCCACGCAGCGTGTGCTCCAACAGGTGGACAACAGGGACAGTGTCACTGATGCATGCACTGTCACTGCTCACCATCCTCGTGGCCTCCTAAAATGGTGCCAGGACAGTGCATGCATCCCTGATCATGGCCCACTGGCGTGGGGAAAAAAATCCAAGCTCCCCTGACACTGTCCTGGTGCCATATTGCAACAGATACTCATTGATGGCCCTCTGCTGCGTGTGCAGCCACTGCAGCATGGCCAACGTAGAGTTCCACCTGGTGGGCATATCACAGATTAGTTCTTGGGCAGGCTGTAATCCTTTTGCAGGTCAGCCAGCCGAGCACTGGCATTATATGACCAGCGGAAATGCCCACAGAGTTTCCTGGCCTGCTTCAGGACCTCCTGCCCAAGAACCGCTGCACCACCAAGTTAAGGACGTGAGCCAAACAGGGCACATGGGTCAGTTGTCTCTGTCGGAGGGCGGAGAGGAGGTTGGTGCCATTGTTGGAAACCACCTTTCCTGGCTTAAGCTGGCGTGGCGTCAACCACCTCTGAGCCTGCCCCTGCAGAGCTGACAGAATCTCTGCCCCAGTGTGGCTCCTGTCCCCCAAGCACACCAGCTCAAGCACCGCATGGCATCTTTTTGCCTGCGTACTTGCGTAGCCCCTTGAACGCCTACGGAGCACCGCTGGTTCTGAGAACAAAGCACAGGTAGAGGCCATGGAGGAAGAAGAAGAGGAGGGGGTGGGGGAGAGAGGTGTGTCAGAATCACCAGTAGTAACATTTTGGAGGCATGGTGGCGGAACAACCTCCAACACTACTGCACCTTGTCCTGCATCCTTCTCAGCTGCCAGCAGAGTCACCCAATGCGCCGTGAAAGATAGGTAACGTGCCTGCTGGACCATGAGTCAGCGGTAATATGCACCTTACCGCTGACCGCCCTGTCCAGCGAGGCCAAGACATTGCCTTCCACATGCCGGTAGAGAGCCGGAATCGCCTTCCGTGAGAAAAAGTGGCGTTTGGGAACCTGCCACTGAGGAACCGCACATTCAACAAACTCACGGAAGGAGGCAGAGTCTACCAACTGAAAAGGCAGCAGTTGAAGTGCTAGCAATTTAGCCAAGCTAGCATTCAGCCGCTGGGCATGTGGATGGCTGGGAGCGAACTTATTTCGGCTGTGCAGCAGCTGGGGCACGGAAATTTTCCTGGTACAATCGGACGTCGGTGTACCGATAGCAGCTGTTACATTTACTCCAGTGTGAAAGCCCGTAGCGTCGGCGGTAAAAATAGCAGAGTTTTACCGCCGACGCTATGGGCGGCTCAGTGTGAAAGAGCTCTAAACGTCCGTTTACCAACAACAGTGTACATGAGGCCTAATCGTTAAAAAAATTGCGATCTTAATTCAACCCCCCTCATGACCATATTTAGAGGTCGACCGATATATCGGCCGATATTTGGCCATTTTTGATAAATCGGCATCGGGCCGATTATCATCAAAATTAGGCCGATATTTTACACTGGCCGTCCCTCCTGTCCTTTCTTCTCCACACTCAGCAGCTCTGGCAGCATCAAGTGCCGCGCTGAGTGTGTGAACAGAGAGGAGGGAGAGAGAAGCTGTCAGCTTGATGTCGGGAGTAGGGGGGAGGGGGCGGGGCGGTGTAGCAGATCACTTCACTTCCTTGTTACTTTATGGTCAGTCCAGGCAGCTCCTCCCGTCTGCACTTATCTCTCTGCATGATCACACAGTAAGTCAGCACCGATTCTCCTCACTCCTGTGCCTAGTTAATTTTTCGGTATCTTATCTGCTGTCCTCTCCATAAATCTATCATGCTGTATCATGCTGCCTCCTGTCCTGTCTCAGCTTTGCATTCCACACACACAGATCTTACACCCTTTCCATCCCAGTTTGCTTTTAGCTCTCATAATTGTCCTGTCCCCACCATGCAGCCTAGCACATTCCCTGCATTCTGTCACTAATAAAGACATTAGCACTTACATTTACCACCCCAACCTCCTCACCATTCTCTCTTTTATAATATCTTAACCTCCCCCCCCTCCCCCTTCACATTGTAGCAATTTGACAAGTCACATCCTATTGCCGGCAAGGCACTGTTCAAATCAATGCGACACTGACTTTGAGTTGCCGCATAAATTTGAAAAAGTAGTACATGCACTACTTTTGCGATTTAGGGTGTGACTTCAATAGCCACACAGATGTCTTCAAAGTCACAACCCAAAGTCGCACTGAGATGCAGCTCTGAAATTGTGCGATTTCAGGTTAAGTCGCACAATTTCAAAGCCACAGTCAATGTGAACGGGGGCTAATAGTAGGTTCACACTGGCGTGCTGTGGTCTGGCCACAGTGCGATTTGTATATTCAGTTTACCCAGAGTTTTAGGTGCGCTCCCATTCAATTCTATTAGACTGTCTGTTTTCACGAAAGCAAATTACAGTCTTGCGTGCTGCATCTTTGATGCGCAATCAGAAAACACACAGTCCACTAGAATTCATCAGTAGCACACCTAAAACTGCAAGTAAATCACACATACAATCGCACTGTGGTCAAACCAAAGCGCACCAGTGTGAAACCCGAGGGGGCGCACTTTGCCCTGGGCACTGGATGACCTTGTCCCAGCACTGGTTACAGTTACACTCGGCTTAGTGTGAAACCTGCCAGTGTCACCGCCAATCAGTGCCATCTCTCAGTGCCACCCACCACTGCCACCTGCCCCTGCCAGCCAGTGCCACCCGCCCCTGCCAGCCAGTGCCACCCGCCCCTGCCAGCCAGTGCCAATTGCCAGTGCCATCTGTCCCAAACTAGTGCCATCTGTCAGTTCCAAACCAGTGCCACCTGCTAGTGCCAATGCCATCTGACAGTTCCAAACCAGTCCCACCTGCCAGTGCCAATAGTGCCATCTGTCAGTTCCAAACCAGTGCCACCTGCCAATGCCAACCAGTGCCATCTGTCAGTTCCAAACCAGTGCCATCTGACAGTTCCAAACCAGTGCCACCTGCCAGTGCCATCTGTCAGTTCCAAACCAGTGCCACCTGCCAGTGCCATCTGTCAGTTCCAAACCAGTGCCACCTGCCAGGTCCAACTAGTGCCATCTGTACTGAGGACATCAAGGGTGTGCTAGAGTGACAGGAGTAAGCAAGGAGTTGAGTGGGTGAGTTTTTTTTTTTTTTTTTTTTTTTTTTAAATCGGCCTAAAATATCAGCCACAAAAATCGGCCATTGGCCGCCCCAATTTCTAAATATCGGCATCGGCATCGGCCAGAGAAAAACCCATATCGGTCGACCTCTAACCATATTCTGGCATTTTCACGATTCTTTGTAAACAGTGCAGAGCGGTTCTCTGCTCAGAGCTATAAAAAAAAAAAAAAAAAAAGCCAGCAAATGTTTATTAACATTTTTCAGCTCTGGGAGATAAATAGAAACATTGTAACATTTCATTATTTTACACCCCTTTCACACTGAGGTGCTTTACGGGCGTTTTTGCGCTAAAAATAGCACCTGAAAGCGCCTGTAAGCTGCCTCTTCTGCAGCCCCAGTTTTAAAGCCTGAGTGCTTTCACACTAGGGGCGGTGCGCTTGCAGGAAAAAAAGTCCTGCAAGCAGTATCTCTAGGGTCTCTAGAGACCCTAGAGAATAAAATGTTGGTTGTTGCAATATTTTATGTCACACTGTATTTGTGCAGTGGTCTTTCAAACGCAATATTTTGGGAAAAAATACACTTCAATGAATTTAAAAAAAGCTAAACAGTAAAGTTAGCCCTTTTTTTTGTATAGCTTGAAAGATGATGATTACGCCATGAGAATCGTGATCTTTATTCTAAGCAAAAAAATTGTGATTCTCATTTTAGCCAGAATCGTGCAGCTCTGACAGATGGCAAAAAAAACAAAACAACAGGGGTTATAACTCTTCCTTACGCTTTTTAAAATGGAAAAAAAGCTTTGACTTCATTTCTACGTTAACCCTTTCACTGCCAGGTCAGTACGTAGTACGGACCTACAGCACTGCTTCCAGCTGTCCAGGCCCGTACGGGCCTCATTTCTCACTTCAGCGACCATAAACTTATAGCAGAATTGTGCAGTAGACTCTGCTGAACAATCCTATCAATCTGACCAGAGTTATTAACCTCAAATGTGACCCACCCCCCTCCATGCCGCCGCTTCCCTGTCCCCAGCCTCTCCACTTCCCGCCGCTCCCCTTCCTCTAAAACTTCTCCCCCCGCTCTTCTTCCCCCTCCCCCAGCACTGATTACCTCCCCCACATCTGATCCAACCCCCCTGCAAACCCGATCCCCTGCAGCTACCCTAAGAACCTGGCTTCCCTCCTCTGCCACTCCCGCAGCCTTCGGGTGCTGCGGGGGCTTGGAGGAGATCAAAACATGTCTCCCCTCCCATCATTCTGTCACCCCCCCACAATGGCCCCCACCTCACCGATTCATCCCCGCTCCAGTGGCATCCCTCCTTCCCCTCCCGCCACCTGCTGCTGCCCGCACTGAGCTCCGGAAAGCTGTCAGGCTGAAGAGCAGGGGGGGGAGGAGGGGGGGTGCAGTGTGGCGGCAGGTGAGGTTGGGGCCTGGGGGGGGGGCTTGGTAAACATCTGTTTACCAGCCCTCTCCCTGTACTACAGTGGACGCAGGCAGCAATCAGTACCGATCGCTCCTGTGTTTTGTCCACTGATACCTGAGCATAGTAAACCGAGTATACAGACTCCTTATTAATTCACGTAAAGTGCAGCTCAGGCTGCAGAGAAAGGGATTGTCTTCAGTCCCTTTCTCTGTCTCAAAACAGAGGTATTGGGGTTTGTTTAGACCTCTGATATCTCAAAAAAGACCCCCCACCCCAAAGAAATAAATGTAAAAATTTTTTTTTTTTTTTTATAAAAAAGTTAAGCAAAAAACATGCAGGTGAAACTCGAAAAATTAGAATATAGTGCAAAAGTTCATTTATTTCACTAATGCAACTTAAAAGGTGAAACTGAGATAGACTCATTACGTGCAAAGCAAGATAGTTCAAGCCGTGATTTGTCATAATTGTGATGATTATGGCTTACAGCTCATGAAAACCCCAATCCACAATCTCAGAAAATTAGAATATTACATGCAATCAATAAAACAAGGATTGTACATAGAACAATATCGGACCTCTGAAAAGTATAAGCATGCATATGTACTCAGTACTTGGTTTGGGCCCCTTTTGCAGCAATTACTGCCTCAATGTGGCGTGGCATGGAAGCTATCAGCCTGTGGCACTGCTGAGGTGTTATGGAAGACCAGGATGCTTCAATAGCGGCCTTCAGCTCTTCTGCATTGTTCGGTCTCATGTCTCTCATCTTTCTCTTGGCAATGCCCCATAGATTCTCTATGGGGTTCAGGTCAGGCGAGTTTGCTGGCCAATCAAGCACAGTAATCCCACGGTCATTGAACCAGGTTTTGGTGCTTTTGGCAGTGGGGGCAGTTGCAAAGTCCTGCTGGAAAATGAAGTCAGCATCGACATAGAGCTCGTCTGTGGAAGGAAGCATGAAGTGCTCCAAAATCTCCTAGTAGACGGCTGCATTGAGCCTGGACTTAATGAAGCACAGTGGACCAACACCAGCAGATGACATGGCTCCCCAAATCAACACAGACTGTGAAAACTTCACATTGGACTTCAAGCATCTTGCAGTGTGTGCCTCTCCATTCAGTGTCGGCCCAAGACATTGTGCTGCCTGGTACCAAAAATGAAATGCTGCCCCCCCCCCAAAAAAAATCACGCCCACCAAAATGCCCCCACATCCATTATTTTATATTATGATAACTAAAGTGGACCTGTCATGGCTCTATACATGTATATAAGAGTGTAAAGAGGACCTGTTATGGCTCTATACATGTATATAAGAGTATAAAGTGGACCTGTCATGGCTCTATACATGTATATAAGAGTATAAAGAGGACCTGTTATGGCTCTATACATGTATAGGAGTGTAAAGAGGACCAGTCATGGCATTATACGTGTATATAGAAGTATAATAAGGACCTTACATGGCTCTATACATGTATGTAGGAGTATAAAGAGGACCTGTCATGGCTCTATACATGTATGTAGGAGTATAAGGCCTCATGCCCACGGGCGTTTTTTCAGCCGCGTTTTTGAGCGTTTTTTACAGCTTAAAAACGCCTGTCCATGTTAGTCTATAGCTTCATGCCCACCTAGGCGTTTTTGAGCTGTAAAGAGCATAGGCGTTTTTAAGCTGTAAAAAAAACCCAGGGCCAGTGCGTTCCTCAGCGTCAGAATTTGGCAGGAAAAAACGCGAGCGTCAAAAAACGCGCAAAAACGCGCACTAACGCGCACTAACGCGCCCTAACGCGCAAAAAACGCGCACTAACGTGTGGTCGCGTTTTTAGCTCCGACGTTTTTTTTTTTTTTTTTTTTTTTTTTTTTTTTTCAAAAAAAAAAAAATATATATATATTTACAATAACATGGACAGGCGTTTTTAAGCTGCAAAAAACGCAGCTGTAAAAACGCCAGTGGGCATGAGGCCTAAAGAGGACCTGTCATGGCTCTATACATGTATGTAGGAGTATAAAGAGGACCTGTCATGGCTCTATACAGGTATATAGAAGTATAAAGAGGACCTGTCATGGCTCTATACATGTATATTGGAGTATAAAAGGACCTGTGCTTGGCCGGCGGCCGCGATGCCACCCACGATCGCTCCACAGAGAGCCAGAACGGGGATCTGTCAATGTAAACAGACAGATCCCCATTCTGACAGGGGAGGAGAGACAGATCTGCTGTTCCTAGTGATTAGGAACAGAGATCTCTCTCCTCCTCCAGTCAGTCCCATCCCCCCCAGTTAGAAACACCTCCCCATTTAACCCCTTTCCAGACAGTGACATTTACACAGTAATCAGTGCAGTTTTATAGCACAGATCGCTGTATAGATGTCAATGATCCCAAATATGTGTCAAAAGTGTCCGAACCTGTCCACCGCAATGTCGTAGATCACTGCCATTACTAGTAAAAAAGTTAATAATAAAAATGCTTGAAGTGCAGCGGGGAGTGGAGCGGGCAATTTGCCTCACAGTGCAGGGGGCAGTGCCGGGACAAAGTCAACCAGCACCCAGGGCGAACATGCCAAGCTGCGCCCCCCCATGACCAATTATATTACACACACACACACACACAAATACATTATATATATATATATATACACACATATATAGTGCAGAGGTCAGAATTGGATAGATTACAAAGTACAAGGATCAGGAGCAGTGTGTACAGTGTTCAGAGGTAGAGTATGTACAGTAATATACAATGTGCAGAAGTCAAGAGCGGTAAACTGCAGAGTACAGAGACCAGGAGTATATACACCCTAGTGTATAGCAGTAGCCCCTATAAATTATATCAAATTTAGTGTATGTGTCATTATCAAATCTGACCAAGTGAAATATATAGCACATGAATATGGAACCAAAATACCAGTGCTGCAAACAAAATTATGAAGGGGCGAATCCCAAAACATATAATGTGAACAACTCATAAATATTCAATTACATATCACATGTGGGACCAAAATCCCTGTGCTGCAAAAACATTTTGTGAGGGAACTGTAAATAAAAAATGTAAAATACTATAACATATAATGTGAATAACTCCCAAATATTCAAATAACTCTAGTCAAATTCTTATGGTTCATTTGTACACAATTTGGTTTTGGAGTTACTACCAAACTCCCAGTGCTGCAAATCAAACACACAGTGCAAAGTAATATTAAAGTGCACTATAAAAAAACAGTCCACTAGAGCAGTGGTCTCCAAACTGCGGCCCTGGGGCCGGATGTGGCCCTTTGCTTGCCTTTATCTGGCCCTTGAGGCATTATTCCTGCCAATGACACCAATGATGGGGCATAATTCCTTCTACTGACAAAAAAAGGGGCACTATTCCTCCCAACGACACCAGATCGCACATTGTTAACTCCCACTGGGCACAGTTCGGCCCCCCTGAAGTCTGAAAGACAGTAAACTGGCCCTTTAGAGAGTTGAGACCCCTGCACTAGAGAGCAAGTGCTCTTGTGCACATTGCTGGATCGAGATGGGGCTCAAGCAAGTGGCTGACAGATTCCTCCATCCACACAAGTTGGATGGATGTGGGAATTGTATTCTGACAGCAGGGACTCTCCCCTATCAAAATACACTGATCAGCACTGCTTCCGTTTGGCTGCAAACAGCTAATCGAACAAGGATTTCCAGCAGAAGTGGATATAACAATCGGTTTCTGTCTAACAGAGAGGGTTACACATAGATTAAAAAATTCAGCCCCTGCTGAACCCAATGAATTCTTTGCTGTGTATTCAGTTTTACCTTGTACTTTGCTTCAGCGGGCTCTCTGCAGTTCTGTTACTGGTCCCCTGCAGCTCCTGTGTCAGTTAGGAGTGACAGTGGTCACACTCCAGCCTCCAATTTAGACCATACAGGGTTAATCTTCCTCTATATGTGATAGGGAGGAGGAGGAGAGCACTGGAGCTGGCTGAAGCATAGAATCAAGTACAAAAAGACTATACAGTGCCCCCCTTCCCCCCCTCCCCCATGCTGCAAGAGTGGACTTTCTTGAAGTTGGGCTGGGATAAGAAATCACATCCTTTGCTGTGTAATGTTATATTCTTGAACAGGTTAGGGATTAGTGTGATATTTCAGGTGCTACATATATGTAATCCACATACACATTATATCTTATTAAAAAATCATTCTTTTTAGAAGATATAATGTGTATGTGGATTACATATAATGTAGCACCTGAAATGTCACACTAATTCCTAACCTGTTTAAGAATTTTACTCTCAATAAACCTGCAGTGTAAAGTGCAGGGCACGTTTATAATCACAGTATATGGAATGCAGAGCAGTCGGGACTCACAGTAGAAGAGCATCCAGCCTGTCATCCGTGATTTACACACCTTCACTCTGCTCTGGAGGAGGAGCGCTTTCACTTTGCTGTGTGCTGGGCGGGAACCAAAGATCGATGCTGCAGTGTGAGGTTCTCTTCCTGCTCCGCCCACATGCACTTTCGCTGGGACTGTACCACCTCCGATCCAGGGGGGGGGGGGAGTCATAGGAACTCAAGAAGGGAGCCTAGAAAGGGGTGCATCTGCTGCCGCAGAGCATTGAGCAGGAGCGCATAATCCTTAAATTAGGCAGGCAACAGGGGCATACAAGTTTTACAGCTACATTTTGTGGATAGATTTTTCTGCTCACAGCTTTGCCGCCCCCCTAAAAGTGCCGCCTGGTACAATGGTACCATCTGGTCCCATGGTAGGGCCGGCCCTGTCTCCATTCTTCCTCCATACTCTGGGTCCTTGGTTTCCAAATGAGATGCAAAATTTGCTCTCATCAGAAAAGAAGACTTTGGACCACTGAGCAACAGACCAGGTCTGTTTTTCTTTAGCCCAGGTAAGACACTTCTGATGTTGTTTGTTGTTCAGGAGTGGCTTGACAAGAGGAATACGACATTTAAAGCCCATGTCCAGGAACCATCTGTGTGTGGTGGCTCTTGATACACTGACTCCAGCCTCAGTCCACTCCTTGTGAAAGTCCCCAACACTTTTGAATGGCCTTTTCCTGACAATCCTCTCCAGGCTGCGGTCATCCCTGCTGCTTGTGCACCTTTTTCTTCCACACTTTTCCCTTCCACATAACTTTATATTAACGTTCCTTGATACAGCACATTGGGAACATCCAACTTCTTTTGCAATTACCTTTTGAGGCTTTCCCTCCTTATGGAGGGTGTCGATGATGGTTTTCTGCACAACTGTCAGGTCAGCAGTCTTTCCCATGATTGTGATTCCTACTGAACCAGACTGAGAGACCATTTAAAGGCTCAAGAACCCTTTGCAGGTGGCTTAATTAGCTGATTAGAGTGGGACACTTTGAGCCTAGAATATTGCACCTTTTCACAATATTTGAATTTTCTGAGATTGTGGATTTGGGGTTTTCATAAGCTGTAAGCCTTAATCATCACAATTATGACAAATCACGGCTTGAACTATCTTGCTTTGCATGTAATGAGTCTATCTCATATATTAGGTTCACCTTTTAAGTTGCATTAGTGAAATAAATGAACTTTTGCACGATATTCAAATTTTTCGAGTTTCACCTGTAGTAAGACCCTTTCACATGGAGCGGACTCTGCCAAGCAGATCCGCCTGCTCATCCCCACTGAGGAGGCAGATGTCAGGTCTGTGTCCGCTCCGCTGATGCGCCTGCTCATTGGGGGATCCGTCCGCTAATCCCCACTGAGGAGGTAGATGTCAGGTCTGTGTCCGCTCCGCTGATGCGGAGACACAGCCTGCTGTTCTCTCTGAAGCAGTCAGATGAAAACAGACCGCCGATCTGATCTGCTAGATCATTGTTTCTCAAACTTTTTTTGTGTTGCCGATGCACCAAAAAATCAAAAAACAAAATTGCAGGACACCTGAAAAGATTTAACAATTTTTGTGGTCAGCATTAAATATAATATATACAAAAGCAGCAGTCTTGTGTGATCCCCAATATTATATATCACATATATATTATATTTTCCTGCTGATATAATATTGGGGAATGGGGATCACACAAGACTGCTGCTTATATATATATATATATATTTATATATATATATATATATATATATATTGTGAGGGGGTTAGCTCGGCAGCGGGTGTGTGTGACCCCCGGGATGGGCTCCCCACACAAAACAGGCCCAGCAAACGGAGGTTGTGGTTTTCAAAATCAAAAAGGTGCGGTTTATTTTCTATTTACAGTGACAAAACACAGCAAAGCAAAAGAAACATAAACAAAATAAATCCTGGTCAAGTTGACCTCTGACTAAACATACAGGTTTCCTAACTAACAACTGGGATCAGCCTAGGGCTGTCCTAGTCCCTAAGTCCCTGGTTTTAAATGTCCAAGCAAATAGCCACACAGGCTTTGTCTCACCGCACAGGGGTTCACTCTCCCTAGACAGTCCACACAGGTCTGGTTCCAGGCATGAGCTAACCCCTAATGAAGCTGGGAGTTCTTATAGAGGCCTAAATGAGCTGACAAGCTTCAGCTGGTCTCATCAACTCCCTGTCTGCACGACGCCCAGCACTCTCCCTAGAGGTATGAGTCATCCATGAGCCCACTAGCCTTAGCTGGGCTTATACAACTCTCCACCTAGTTGTATAAGTCGGCGTAAAGCCTGAATCTGGGCGAAATATATCTACCCCCCTGGATGCAACCAGGTGACTTTACCTTCCTGCTGTCACATACCCCCCCCCTCTTGTTTTAACCTCGGGGTTGGAACACCAGCAATCAGGCATTCATGTACTCGAGACAAAGCATCCACATTCCCCATTTGAACGCCAGGGCGATGCTTTACTGTGAAGTTGAATTCCTGGAGGGCCAGGAACCACCTATTCACTCTTCTATTTGTTTCCTTGTTTTGAGCCATCCACTTTAACGGAGCGTGATCCGTAACCATGTCAAAGTGCCTACCTAGCAGGTAGTACCGAAGGGAATCTAGAGCCCACTTCACCGCTAAACACTCCTTTTCAACGGTGGCGTAATTTACCTCATGGGACTTCAACTTCCTGCTGAGGTAAATGACTGGGTGCTCTTCCCCGTTCCAGACCTGGGACAATACTGCTCCTAACCCCACATCTGACGCATCACTTTGTACGACAAAGTCTTTAGAGAAGTCGGGTGAGTACAACACTGGCTGGCTACATAAGGCTTGTTTCAAGAATTGGAATGCTGCCTCAGCCTCGGGGGTCCATTTAATCATGACCGACCCTTTCCCCTTCGTCAGGTTGGTTAGGGGCACAGCCTTAGAAGCAAAGTGGGGAATGAATCGCCGATAATACCCAGCGATTCCCAGAAAGGCTCGTACCTGCTTCTTGCTGTTGGGACGTGGCCAACTCTGGATGGCCTCGACTTTGTTGAGTTGGGGTTTTATTACTCCCCTCCCAATGGTGTACCCAAGATATTTGGCCTCCTCCTGCCCAATGGTACACTTCTTGGGGTTAGCCGTAAACCCCGCTTCCCGAACAGAGTCCAGGACTGCTTGCACTTTTGGCAGATGTGAGGCCCAATCTGTGCTATGGACAATTACGTCATCCAGGTAAGCCGCAGCATACTTCCGATGGGGCCTCAGCATCTGGTCCATTTTCCGCTGGAATGTGGCTGGCGCATTCTGTAACCCGAACGGCATTCTTTTATATTGGAACGCCCCGTCTGGGGTTACAAATGCGGTTTTCTCTTTGGCCGACTTGGCCAGGGGGATTTGCCAATACCCTTTTGTGAGGTCAAGAGTCGTCATGTATCGGGCTGTTCCCAGCCGGTCGATCAACTCATCTATACGTGGCATGGGGTAGGTGTCAAATTTTGTAACTTTGTTCAACTGACGAAAATCGTTACAAAATCGCCAGCTCCCATCCGGTTTAGGCACCAACACGATGGGACTAGACCAATCACTTTGGGACTCCTCTATCACCCCTAAGTTCAGCATTTTCTGTACTTCCTCCCGTATTGCCTCCCGTCGGGCCTCTGGGATCCGATAGGGTTTTAACTTCACCCTTTCACCGGGCGGGGTAATGATGTCATGCTCTACCCCAGATGTTTGTCCCGGCAGCTCAGAGAATACCTCCTTGTTGCGAAGCACAAACTCCTTAACCTCCTGTTGTTGGGGTTGTGACAAGGTGGCTGCTATTCCAACCTCAGGAATCACGCAACCAGTTTGAGCTGGTGACCAAGTGTCTGCGACTAGGGACTCTCTATCCCTCCAGGCTTTCAACAGATTAACGTGATAGATCTGTTCGGGCTTTCGCCTTCCTGGTTGTCTGACCTTGTAATTCACTTCGCTCACTTTTTCCATTATCTCGTAGGGGCCTTGCCATTTGGCAAGGAATTTACTTTCAACCGTAGGGACAAGTACCAGTATCCTATCCCCCGGGGAAAAGGTACGGGTCTTGGCTCCACGGTTGTACACTCTCTGCTGTGCTAACTGCGCTTGGGCCAAATGTTCCTTCACGATGGGCATTACCTGTGCAATTCGGTCTTGCATCAGGGCGACATGCTCAATCACACTCCTGTGGGGAGAACTCTCACTTTCCCAAGTTTCCTTGGCAATATCCAACAGCCCTCTTGGGTGTCTCCCATACAGTAACTCAAAGGGGGAGAATCCCGTAGAGGATTGGGGCACCTCCCTAATAGCAAACATCAGATAAGGAAGTAGACAGTCCCAATCCTTTCCATCTCTATCCACCACTTTCTTCAACATTTGTTTTAGGGTTTTGTTGAATCTTTCAACCAGCCCATCGGTTTGGGGGTGATACACAGATGTACGTAATTGCGTCACTTTGAATAATTTACACAGCTCCTTCATAACCCGGGACATAAAGGGTGTACCTTGGTCCGTAAGCAGTTCTTTACAAATACCCACCCGGCTAAACACAAGAGATAGCTCTTTGGCTATGGTTTTGGCCGAGGTATTTCGGAGAGGGATCGCTTCTGGATAACGGGTGGCATAGTCCATTATAACTAATATGTACTGGTGCCCCCTAGCGGACTTGATTATAGGACCTACCAAATCCATGGCGATCCTCTCAAACGGGACCTCAATGATGGGTAGAGGGACCAGCGGGCTACGGAAATGTGGCATCGGGGCCGACCTCTGACACACAGGGCAGGAGGAACAATAATTTTCTACGTCCTTCATCACCCCCGGCCAATAGAATCTCTGTAATACCCTCTCTCGGGTTTTCTCTGTCCCCAGATGACCTCCAAGAATGTGCCCATGGGCCAACTCCAACACCAACTTCCTGTAAGGTTTGGGCACCACAAGCTGCTCAACGGTTTCTTCTGCCCTTTTTGCCACCCGATACAGTAGGTCCTTCTCTACGCTGAAGTATGGGTAAGTGCAGGTATTATCTGGGTTCACTAACTCGCCATCTATTTTCACTACGTTTTCCCGTGCCTTTATTAGGGCGGGGTCTTTCAACTGTTCTGTGGCAAAGTTTTCCCTGTGAACCTCAAGATCAGAAAACTCCACAGACGGTAGGTTTTCGTCTGAGGAGGTGGGCTCCTCTCCAGTTTCTTGAGTCTCCCCTGCCAATACTGATAAGGGAAATTCCGGAGAGTCCTCACCACTCTCAGGGGAGTTTTGGCTATCACATTCCTGGTACATAGGGGCACCAGTGAGGGGCTCAGGATCATCCCACAGTTCCCAGAACTTCGGAAAATCCCTTCCCACAATGGCGTCATGCGGTAACTGAGATACTAAGCCCACTGGATGAGAGAGGGTACCTTTGGGGGTCTCGAAACACACTGTAGTCACTGGATACTCTCGGGTGTCCCCATGCACACAAATAACAGCTACCTTGCTATTCCCAGAGACCTCTGTTTTAACTAACTCAGCCTTTATCAGGGTCACAAGGCTACCTGAATCCAGCAATACCACAACATTTCTACCATTAACACACATTTTGCATAAATGTTTCTCAGTTCCTCGAATGGCAGTGCATGCGACTGTCGCACACAGCGACTGACGTCTGCCCGTCAGAAAGTCACACTGCATGGGTTCCTCCACAACCGGGCAATTGGCTGCAATATGTCCCGCTTGCCGGCAGCGGTAGCAAACGATCCTTCTTGCCGCCTCTTGAGCCGCTGATTTCCCAGGCTGTTCTCGCCAAACTTGGGGTAGAGCTCCCACCCTCTCACTCTCTCCACCCTCACCCCTTGGAATCCTCTTATCCGCCCCTGGGGATGGTCTGGTCTTAGGGTGGAAAGTCCGAGTGTCTCTGGAAGAGGCCGTCAGGTTCTCTGTAGCCAAATATTTCTCCACACGATCCACAAGACCATCGGCCGTCTCTGGGTCTCCATGGCTTACCCACTTTTGGATGGCAGTAGGAAGAGCTCTCAAAAACCGATCCATTACAACACGTTCCACAATCTTTGGTGCGGACAAAGTCTCTGGCTGTAGCCACTTTCTGCTCAGGTGAATGAGATCATACATTTGAGACCTGGGGGGTTTTCCAAGCTGGAAAGTCCAGTTATGCACACGCTGAGCCCGGACAGCCTGGGTGACACCCAGCCTTGCCAATATTTCAGCTTTTAGCATCACATAGTCTTTTGCTTGGTTAGGCTCTAGGTCATAGTAAGCTTTCTGCGATTCACCAGTTAACAGAGGAGCCACCAGTCCAGCCCACTGCTCCTCAGGCCACTTTTCTCTTTCAGCGGTCCTTTCAAATGTGGTCAAAAATACCTCTGGATGATCCTCTCCAGTCATTTTTGTCAATAAACGACTCACCCCAAAGGACGCGGTATTAGTGGGACGGCTTTCCTCACTGGTCTGCGGACGTTGCTGCATTACTGCTTCCATCTGTTGTTGTAGTCTCTGCTCTTGCTTCTGCAACAGGTCTATGAAGCGGGCCTCAGATTGCTGCTGGGCTCGTTGCTGAGCCTCCAGACTCTGTTGCAAAGTTGCGTTTGTCTGCTGCTGGGCTGCAAGGCTCTGTTGATGAGCTTGCTGCTGGGCTGCGAAGTTCTGTTGTTGAGCTGCAAGGCTCTGTTGATGAGCTGCAAGGCTCTTTTGCAAACCTGCATTTGTCTGCTGTTGATTGGCATTTGCTAGAGCCAGCTGCTTCAGTATCTCCTCCATGCTGGCTTAAAAAAAACTGCCACTGGTTCTCCACCAACTGTGAGGGGGTTAGCTCGGCAGCGGGTGTGTGTGACCCCCGGGATGGGCTCCCCACACAAAACAGGCCCAGCAAACGGAGGTTGTGGTTTTCAAAATCAAAAAGGTGCGGTTTATTTTCTATTTACAGTGACAAAACACAGCAAAGCAAAAGAAACATAAACAAAATAAATCCTGGTCAAGTTGACCTCTGACTAAACATACAGGTTTCCTAACTAACAACTGGGATCAGCCTAGGGCTGTCCTAGTCCCTAAGTCCCTGGTTTTAAATGTCCAAGCAAATAGCCACACAGGCTTTGTCTCACCGCACAGGGGTTCACTCTCCCTAGACAGTCCACACAGGTCTGGTTCCAGGCATGAGCTAACCCCTAATGAAGCTGGGAGTTCTTATAGAGGCCTAAATGAGCTGACAAGCTTCAGCTGGTCTCATCAACTCCCTGTCTGCACGACGCCCAGCACTCTCCCTAGAGGTATGAGTCATCCATGAGCCCACTAGCCTTAGCTGGGCTTATACAACTCTCCACCTAGTTGTATAAGTCGGCGTAAAGCCTGAATCTGGGCGAAATATATCTACCCCCCTGGATGCAACCAGGTGACTTTACCTTCCTGCTGTCACAATATATATATATATTGTGACAGCAGGAAGGTAAAGTCACCTGGTTGCATCCAGGGGGGTAGATATATTTCTCCCAGATTCAGGCTTTATGCCGACTTATACAACTAGGGAGTTGATGAAGCCCAGCTGAGGCTAGTGGGCTCATGAATGACTCATACCTCTAGGGAGAGTGCTGGGCGTCGTGAGACAGGGAGTTGATGAGACCAGCTGAAGCTTGTCAGCTCATTTAGGCCTCTATAAGAACTCCCAGCTTCATTAGATGTCAGCTCATGCCTGGAACCAGACCTGTGTGGACTGTCTAGGGAGAGTGAACCCCTGTGCGGTGAGGCAAAGCCTGTGTGGCTATTTGTTTGGACTTTTACTAAACCAGGGACTTAGGGACTAGGACAGCACCAGGCTGATCCCAGTTGTTAGTTTAGGAAACCTGCATGTTTAGTCAGAGGTCAAACTGACCAGGATTTATTTTGTTTGTTTCTTTTTGGCTTTGCTGTGTTTTTGTCACTGTACATAGAGAAATAAACCGCACCTTTTGATTTTGAAAACCACAACCTCCGTCTGCTGGCCCTGTTTTTGTGTGGGGAGCCCAACCAGGGGGTCACACACACCCGCTACCGAGTTAACCCCCTCACAGTTGGTGGAGAATGCGGGCAGTTTTTTTTTAAGCCAGCATGGAGGAGATACTGAAACAGCTGGCTCTAGCAAATGCCAATCAACAGCAGACAAATGCAGGTTTGCAAAGGAGCCTTGCAGCCCAGCAGCAAGCTCATCAACAAGCCCAGCAGCAATCTGAGGCCCGCTTCATAGACCTGTTACAGAAGCAAGAGCAGAGACTACAACAAATGGAAGCAGTAATGCAGCAACGTCCGCAGACCAGTGAGGAAAGCCGTCCCACTAATACTGCGTCCTTTGGGGTGAGTCGTTTATTGACAAAAATGACTGGAGAGGATGATCCAGAGGTATTTTTGACCACATTTGAAAGGACTGCTGAAAGAGAAAAGTGGCCTGAGGAGCAGTGGGCTGGACTGGTGGCTCCTCTGTTAACTGGTGAATCGCAGAAGGCTTACTATGACCTAGAGCCTGACCAAGCAAAAGACTATGTGATGCTAAAAGCTGAAATATTGGCAAGGCTGGGTGTCACCCTGGCTGTCCGGGCTCAGCGTGTGCATAACTGGACTTTCCAGCTTGGAAAACCCCCCAGGTCTCAAATGTATGATCTCATTCACCTGAGCAGGAAGTGGCTACAGCCAGAGACTTTGTCCGCACCAGAGATTGTGGAACGTGTTGTAATGGATCGGTTTTTGAGAGCTCTTCCTACTGCCATCCAAAAGTGGGTAAGCCATGGAGACCCAGAGACGGCCGGTGGTCTTGTGGATCGTGTAGAGAAATACTTGGCTACAGAGAACCTGACGGCCTCTTCCAGAGACACTCGGACTTTCCACCCTAAGACCAGACCATCCCCAGGGGCGGATAAGAGGATTCCAAGGGGTGAGGGTGGAGAGAGTGAGAGGGTGGGAGCTCTACCCCAAGTTTGGCGAGAACAGCCTGGGAAATCAGCGGCTCAAGAGGCCGCAAGAAAGATCGTTTGCTACCGCTGCCGGCAAGCGGGACATATTGCAGCCAATTGCCCGGTTGTGGAGGAACCCATGCAGTGTGACTTTCTGACGGGCAGACGTCAGTCGCTGTGTGCGACAGTCGCATGCACTGCCATTCGAGGAACTGAGAAACATTTATGCAAAATGTGTATTAATGGTAGAAATGTTGTGGTATTACTGGATTCAGGTAGCCTTGTGACCCTGATAAAGGCTGAATTAGTTAAAACAGAGGTCTCTGGGAATAGCAAGGTAGCTGTTATTTGTGTGCATGGGGACACCCGAGAGTATCCAGTGACTACAGTGTGTTTCGAGACCCCCAAAGGTACCCTCTCTCATCCAGTGGGCTTAGTATCTCAGTTACCGCATGACGCCATTGTGGGAAGGGATTTTCCGAAGTTCTGGGAACTGTGGGATGATCCTGAGCCCCCCACTGGTGCCCCTATGTACCAGGAATGTGATAGCCAGAACTCCTCTGAGAGTGGTGAGGACTCTCCAGAATTTCCCTTGTCAGTATTTGCAGGGGAGACTCAAGAAACTGGAGAGGAGCCCACCTCCTCAGACGAAAACCTACCGTCTGTGGAGTTTTCTGATCTGGAGGTTCACAGGGAAAATTTTGCCACAGAACAGTTAAAAGACCCCGCCCTAATAAAGGCACGGGAAAACGTAGTGGAAATAGATGGCGAGTTAGTGAACCCAGATAATACCTGCACTTACCCATACTTCAGCGTAGAGAAGGACCTACTGTATCGGGTGGCAAAAAGGGCAGAAGAAACCGTTGAGCAGCTGGTGGTGCCCAAACCTTACAGGAAGTTGGTGTTGGAGTTGGCCCATGGGCACATTCTTGGAGGTCATCTGGGGACAGAGAAAACCCGAGAGAGGGTATTACAGAGATTCTATTGGCCTGGGGTGATGAAGGACATAGAAAATTATTGTTCCTCCTGCCCTGTGTGTCAGAGGTCGGCCCCGATGCCACATTTCCGTAGCCCGCTGGTCCCTCTACCCATCATTGAGGTCCCGTTTGAGAGAATCGCAATGGATTTGGTAGGTCCTATAATCAAGTCCGCTAGGGGGCACCAGTACATATTGGTTATAATGGACTATGCCACCCGTTATCCAGAAGCGATCCCTCTCAGAAATACCTCGGCCAAAACCATAGCCAAAGAGCTATCTCTTGTTTTTAGCCGGGTGGGTATTTGTAAAGAACTGCTTACGGACCAAGGTACACCCTTTATGTCCCGGGTTATGAAAGAGCTGTGTAAATTGCTCAAAGTGACGCAATTGCGTACATCTGTGTATCACCCCCAAACCGATGGGCTGGTTGAAAGATTCAACAAAACCCTAAAACAAATGTTGAAGAAAGTGGTGGATAGAGATGGAAAGGATTGGGACTGTCTACTTCCTTATTTGATGTTTGCTATTAGGGAGGTGCCCCAATCCTCTACGGGATTCTCCCCCTTTGAGTTACTGTATGGGAGACACCCAAGAGGGCTGTTGGATATTGCCAAGGAAACTTGGGAAAGTGAGAGTTCTCCCCACAGGAGTGTGATTGAGCATGTCGCCCTGATGCAAGATCGAATTGCACAGGTAATGCCCATCGTGAAGGAACATTTGGCCCAAGCGCAGTTGGCACAGCAGAGAGTGTACAACCGTGGAGCAAAGACCCGTACCTTTTCCCCGGGGGATAGGATATTGGTACTTGTCCCTACGGTTGAAAGTAAATTCCTTGCCAAATGGCAAGGCCCCTACGAGATAATGGAAAAAGTGAGCGAAGTGAATTACAAGGTCAGACAACCAGGAAGGCGAAAGCCCGAACAGATATATCACGTTAATCTGTTGAAAGCCTGGAGGGATAGAGAGTCCCTAGTCGCAGAAACTTGGTCACCAGCTCAAACTGGTTGCGTGATTCCGGAGGTTGGAATAGCAGCCACCTTGTCACAACCCCAACAACAGGAGGTTAAGGAGTTTGTGCTTCGCAACAAGGAGGTGTTCTCTGAGCTGCCGGGACAAACATCTGGGGTAGAGCATGATATTATTACCCCGCCCGGTGAAAGGGTGAAGTTAAAACCCTATCGGATCCCAGAGGCCCGACGGGAGGCAATACGGGAGGAAGTACAGAAAATGCTGAACTTAGGGGTGATAGAGGAGTCCCAAAGTGATTGGTCTAGTCCCATTGTGTTGGTGCCTAAACCGGATGGGAGCTGGCGATTTTGTAACGATTTTCGTCAGTTGAACAAAGTTACAAAATTTGACACCTACCCCATGCCACGTATAGATGAGTTGATCGACCGGCTGGGAACAGCCCGATACATGACGACTCTTGACCTCACAAAAGGGTATTGGCAAATTCCCCTGGCCAAGTCGGCCAAAGAGAAAACCGCATTTGTAACCCCAGACGGGGCGTTCCAATATAAGAGAATGCCGTTCGGGTTACAGAATGCGCCGGCCACATTCCAGCGGAAAATGGACCAGATACTGAGGCCCCATCGGAAGTATGCTGCGGCTTACCTGGATGACGTAATTGTCCATAGCACAGATTGGGCCTCACATCTGCCAAAAGTGCAAGCAGTCCTAGACTCTATCCGGGAAGCGGGGTTTACGGCTAACCCCAAGAAGTGTACCATTGGGCAGGAGGAGGCCAAATATCTTGGGTACACCATTGGCAGGGGAGTAATAAAACCCCAACTCAACAAAGTCGAGGCCATCCAGAGTTGGCCACGTCCCAACAGCAAGAAGCAGGTACGAGCCTTTCTGGGAATCGCGGGTTATTATCGGCGCTTCATTCCCCACTTTGCTTCTAAGGCTGTGCCCCTAACCAACCTGACGAAAGGGAAAGGGTCGGTCATGATTAAATGGACCCCCGAGGCTGAGGCAGCATTCCAATTCTTGAAACAAGCCTTATGTAGCCAGCCAGTGTTGTACTCACCCGACTTCTCTAAAGACTTTGTCGTACAAAGTGATGCGTCAGATGTGGGGTTAGGAGCAGTATTGTCCCAGGTCTGGAACGGGGAAGAGCACCCAGTCATTTACCTCAGCAGGAAGTTGAAGTCCCATGAGGTAAATTACGCCACGGTTGAAAAGGAGTGTTTAGCGGTGAAGTGGGCTCTAGATTCCCTTCGGTACTATCTGCTAGGTAGGCACTTTGACATGGTTACGGATCACGCTC
This sequence comes from Rana muscosa, assembly GCA_029206835.1. Lineage (NCBI taxonomy): Eukaryota > Metazoa > Chordata > Amphibia > Anura > Ranidae > Rana > Rana muscosa. The sequence goes on along the minus strand of CM055118.1, from coordinate 986,028,092 downwards.
CGTTAAAGTGGATGGCTCAAAACAAGGAGACAAATAGAAGAGTGAATAGGTGGTTCCTGGCCCTACAGGAATTCAACTTCACAGTAAAGCATCGCCCTGGCGTTCAAATGGGGAATGTGGATGCTTTGTCTCGAGTACATGAATGCCTGATTGCTGGTGTTCCAACCCCGAGGTTAAAACAAGAGGGGGGGGGTATGTGACAGCAGGAAGGTAAAGTCACCTGGTTGCATCCAGGGGGGTAGATATATTTCTCCCAGATTCAGGCTTTATGCCGACTTATACAACTAGGGAGTTGATGAAGCCCAGCTGAGGCTAGTGGGCTCATGAATGACTCATACCTCTAGGGAGAGTGCTGGGCGTCGTGAGACAGGGAGTTGATGAGACCAGCTGAAGCTTGTCAGCTCATTTAGGCCTCTATAAGAACTCCCAGCTTCATTAGATGTCAGCTCATGCCTGGAACCAGACCTGTGTGGACTGTCTAGGGAGAGTGAACCCCTGTGCGGTGAGGCAAAGCCTGTGTGGCTATTTGTTTGGACTTTTACTAAACCAGGGACTTAGGGACTAGGACAGCACCAGGCTGATCCCAGTTGTTAGTTTAGGAAACCTGCATGTTTAGTCAGAGGTCAAACTGACCAGGATTTATTTTGTTTGTTTCTTTTTGGCTTTGCTGTGTTTTTGTCACTGTACATAGAGAAATAAACCGCACCTTTTGATTTTGAAAACCACAACCTCCGTCTGCTGGCCCTGTTTTTGTGTGGGGAGCCCAACCAGGGGGTCACACACACCCGCTACCGAGTTAACCCCCTCACAATATATACAGTATATATATAGCTGTATACTGCTGATATAATCACACACTGGTACGTCTGTCTCCATCTCTTCTCTCTTCTTACCTTCTCAGCTCCACACCATGTGGGACAGCCAGGGACTGCGGGTACCTGTGCTCTGTTGTGGGTGGGACTGGATGAGGGAATAACGTCACATTGAAGCGCGCCTTGCTCAGCACCTCATTGGCTGGAAGTGCCTGGCACGGCCCCTGTCCTGGCACACTGCTGGTTGCCAGACCGCAGCCTAATCTTATTCGTGATCCAGATTTGCAGGGGCCTGGTGGCGGCGAACATCAACCAATCCAATTTGCGCACAAGCCAGGCAGCACAGATGACCATGTTCGTGTGAGGCCTGCACACTTGCTTAGTGACAGATAGTCAGCACTATGCTGGCGGAGTCTCAGGGTGTGGCGAACAACATGAATGATCCCACGGCACACCTGCAATTCTCCCGCAGCAACTTAGTGTGCCAAAAACTGTGCTAGATGGATGGGGAATGGGATCCCCATCCATCTGTTTTTAGCGGACCAGATCGCTTTGGATGCAGGCAGGTGTAAACGGACACATCAGCCTCTCCATAGAGAACAATGGGTGGTCCGATCGGGCAGGCCTGAAAAATGGACAGGCGGACCCAATCAGTCTGCTCATGTGAAAGAGGCCTAAGGCTTTGTTCCTACAGATAACAACATGGCCTGAGGAATGCCCAGGGAAAAACCAAGCCTACTTACCGACCAGCTCGCTGACAACCAATTAACCTGTCTAACAGTATGCGTTAAAAACAGGGGTTTGTCCGCACGCATTTGCAAACGCATGCGTGAGCCACAGAGCCACGCCAAGGCCCCCTGGAGTCTGAGGTCCTACACTAACATTGAGTGTCCCCACAATGGAGGCACATGCATTCTGCTGGTTAGATGAGGGCAGGTGGACTGAAGGGGAGCCACCCCTCCTTAAAGGTACAGGAGCACACCAAACACCCAGCGTAGCACAATGGCAGCAAAGGTGTTGGTGCACTGCTGGACCAATACAAGCACCATAGGTGAAAACAAAAACATGTCCACCGCCCCCATCTATAGCTGGCTATCACGGTAAGTAGCATTGGAAGGCTAAAGCAGATAACAACATGGCCTGGGGAATGCCCAGGGAAAAACCAAGCCTACTTACCGACCAGCTCGCTGACAACCAATTAACCTGTCTAACAGCATGCGTTAAAAACAGGGGTTTGTCCGCACGCATTTGCAAACGCATGCGTGAGCCACAGAGCCACGCCAAGGCCCCCTGGAGTCTGTGGTCCTACACTAACATTGAGTGTCCCCACAATGGAGGCACATGCATTCTGATGAAAAGAGAAAATTACCGCTCAGATGTACCTGATTGATTTTTCCGCTGAGCTATGAGTAAGCACTGAAATTACGGTGCGAAACGCGTCAGCTTGTCTGCTCTTATTCTTTGCTGTGGTTTGGATTTCCGTGATTTTCCAATAAAGGAATTGTTTTTGGAGTGCGGCTGTCCAATAGTTTCCTTCCATTTTTCACATGCATTCTGATGGTTAGATGAGGGCAGGTGGACTGAAGGGGAGCCACCCCTCCTTAAAGGTACAGGAGCACACCAAACACCCAGCGTAGCACAATGGCAGCAAAGGTGTTGGTGCACTGCTGTTCCTACAGAGCATACACATCGTACATCCCTGCAAGGCCGTGTTTACCTGTACAGGGATGCACAGGTGTTCCGTGCATCCCTGTGCAGGCAGTCCCCTTCATGTCATTTGGGATGTAGCAACTGCGCGAACAGAGCCGTTGCTCCCAATTTGACATCCATGTATGTCCGGTTGTTAGTCCCTGAACTCACACTGTCTGCATTCAGGGTCATGCACCCACATCCACACGGATATCAGATTGCAGCACAGCAGCTATGCTTGTGCAGCTATAGCATCCCAATTGACATAAGTGGGACTGCCTGTACGGGGATGCACGGAACACCTGTGCATCCCTATGTGGGTAAACTTGGCCCTCAATGGGCGTACACTTTAGTATGCCACATGTGAACGATGCTTTAGTAGCAATTTAGCAGGAATTTTGTATGTTATGTTGTGTTTATGTGCACTAATAATCATTTTAGTGTATTTTTGGTGAAAATAGCGATTTGATTAACATTTTCACAATTATTGTGGGACCCAAAAAATCAGTAACGCTTTTTTTATTCTACAGGTATGTGCTTTCAGAAAATGTATGGTTTGGAGGGTCTTTTCAAATTCTGAAAGCTGTAAGTGAAAAATGGTAACTTCCGGATTTTTGGAGTAAATTGTTTTTATTTACATTTTTGCGTATCTTCAGTTTTCACCATTTCACAAAAAGGTGCAATTTAAAATGTACAAATATTTAATATTTATTAACTCAATACAGTTTTAACTTTTATATTCAGTAGGAATTTAGCAGGAATTTTGTAAATGTTGCCATGTATGAATACACTAATAATGATTTTAGTGTATTTTTAGCAAAAATATTGTTTGATAAACATTTGCGCAATTATCGCGGTGCCTTAAAAATCAGTGTAGCGGGTATGTACTTTCCCGGGTGTAATTTAAACCTGGCAGAGTCACCAGTGATGTGTAATTCCCTGCAGCCCAGCAGGTGGCGCTGTCGCCATGGGCTGGGGGTTGAGCCATTGCTGTGTGCCGGGCCTCCTTTTTGTCCTCTCTCGGCAGCGGTATGGTGGGGCGGGGAACCCGCCGTGCTTGCTGGGGGAGGGTATAAAGGGGCCGGCCATCTTTGTCACGGGGTCGAGTCCCAGGCACCTTCAGCCTGTGGGCGGTGGTTCGTGTTGGTCCTCTAGGCGACCTAGAGGACATCCGGAGGTCGTGTTCCATCCCAGGCACCTTTAGCCTGGGGTGAGGTACTCGGATGGAGGTCTGGAGCTCAGTGCCCAACACTGAGTTCCGCGAGGGAAGGAGGTCCTAGGGAACCCAGTGATTGGGTACCCGAATCCGGAAGGCGTAATGGACCGGGGGGAGCTCCTCACCTGAAGACCGGGTAAAGCAGATTGCCAGTGACAGGTGAGCCTCCCATCGGAGACCGCCTGGAAGGAAATTGCCCCCTCGCTCGGAGACCGCAACCCACTTTCAGGAAGGAAAGTGGAGAAGAAATTGTGTCTGGGCCTATTCGCACCCACACCCCCTTTTATGTTCTGTTCTCCAAGGGAGTTCAACTGATTGTGTTCATCCAAGAAGAATAAAGGAGTGTTGGACTTTAATGGTGTGGGGCTCTTTTCTGGCAGACATTGTTCAAGGTAACTCTCAGTGGAGGCTCCAGGTGCACAGCACTGACCCGAAGGTAAAACAAGAACTTTGCTCACACCCAGGGCCGTTTGAAGGAATTTGGGGGCCCCAAGCAAAATGGACATGGAAACCCCCCCCGCCCCCCCCCCCCGCACTCACGCAAAGCCTACAGGAACCACAGCATAGCGATACAGTTTAAGCTCACCCACACTTTATATAAATAAAAAAGGATTTACAGTGCAAATACTGCTGTTGCATATAATCCAACATACTTAAAACACACACACACACACACTCACATTAACATTAAGATGCTGTTTAGAACTGTTTATGGACAGTGGGTTGGACAGTGGGACCGTGGGATGGACGGGGGGGGGGACCGGGGGATGGACGGGGGGACAGTGGGATGGAAGGGGGGACAGTGGGATGGACAGGGGGACCGTGGGATGGACAGGGGGAACGTGGGATGGACAGGGGGAACGTGGGATGGACAGGGGGACTCCGCACTTTAATATCCACATCATCTCCCCCACTGTAATGTCCACATCTCCCCCCTGTAATGTCCACACCTCCCCCCTGTAATGTCCACATCTCCCCACATCTCACCTCGGCCGCTGCCGCCGGGTGTACCAAGATGGCCGCCGCTCCGGAGCTAGGCCGAAGCCGCGGCCTTTCCTATGGCCGCAATCCGCGGATCGGCTCAGGGCGGAAATCGAGGACAGTGACAGGCAGCAGGCAGGCACCCTAGGCTGGGGCCCCAGGCCAGCTTGGGGCCCCAAGCAATTGCTTGTTTTGCCTGTCCTGTTCCGACGGCCCTGCTCACACCGCACTGACACCTGTGGTGAAGGCTAGGCGTGGTGTCCCCGCTCTCTCCCCTCTAAGGTACCCCTAGACAAGAGACAGACGAGCTGATGCAGAGAGGGGAGTGAGGAGGCCGCTACATCAGTAGCACCTTCCTTTTCTTTTTTTTTCTCCTGGCCATGTGCTTTCAGAAAATATATGGTTTGTGTTTTTACAAACTCTAAAAGCTGTAAGTGAAAAAGGAAAACCTCCAGATTTTTAGAGAAATAATTGTGTACGATCGATTTTCACTATTTCTCAAAAGGCGCAATTTAAAAAAAATTACAAATAGTTGTTATTTATTAACTCAATACAGGTGAAGCTTTTATATTTAGTAGGAATTTAGCCGTAATTTTGTAAAATTTGCTGTGTTTATATCTGCTAATGATTTTAGAGAATTTTTAGCGAATACATTGATTTGATAAACATTTGTGCAAATATCACAGGATGTTAAAATCAGCAGCACCTTCTTTTTATTCTACAAGTCATGTGTTTTCAGAAAATATATGGTCTGGGGGGGTCTTTAACAAGCTCTGAAAGCTGTAAGTGAAAAATTAAAACCTCTAGATTTTTAGAGAAATTTGGATATTTAGATTTTTGCGTATGTTCAATTTTTTACCATTTTGCAAAAAGACGCAATTTAAAATTTACAAATAATGATTTTAGTGTATTTTTAACGAAAATATTGTTTTAATAAACATTTGTGCAAATGTCATTGTGCCCTAAAAATCAGTAGCACCTTATTTGTATTCTACTGTTCATGTGCTTTCAGAAAATATATGGTTTGGTGGAGGGAGGGGCCTGATGAGGGCATCTGACAGGTGCAGCTGCTGAGCCCAGTACCACAGATAGAAGAAAGAGACTTACCTACACCTCTGTGTGCCTGTCTCTCTGATCTGAGCTGATAGTTCAAACAGAATGAGGGGGAAGCCAGTGAGGGGGGCCGGAGCAAATCCACCCAAAATGAGTGCGAGCCACGGTTCCATCAAAAAATATATGACACAAGAGGGAGGCAAAGAGAGCCCTGGTAAACAGTCAGGGGCCAAGAGTAAAGTACCTGAGGATTTGCAAAAAAACGGACAGAGAAGACAGCAAAGGGATACAGACACCACAGATTCCTCAATGTTTATACACAAGGAGATAGAAGAAGAAGAAGTCGCTGAGGAACCCAGACAAAAAAAGCAATTACCTACTTGTCACGAGGATGCTATACACAGACATCCAATACAGGTGGTCAGATCATTGGGCTGCACATTAAGGAATCGGGAACAGAGTAAGTGAAAAATATATATATTTATTAAAGATAAAGACACACGTGTAAACAAAACCACAGCAAACCATAAGCAAGAAACGAATACAAAGGAACACAACAAACCCCAAAAACAACCTAATCTAACTAATATGTACAAAAGAGAACACACATACATGAACAAGGCAGGGGATGAGAGACAAGGGGAGCAGAAGGCCAGGTACTGGGAGCAGACAGCAAGGGGAAGCTAGTATCAGGGGACAGGTATCAGGGGACAGGGTACAAGGATCAGAGTCCAGGACAAGGCAGGGACCAGGCTTACAGAAGGAATTCTGGAGCACTGAGCTTTGTTAAGGGCGGGTTTATATAGTCCAGCAGACCCAGATCAGGTGTGCTTGATGGCTGGTGGAAAGTCTTGGTGAGGAGACACCCGCTGGTGGTCACCAGAACTACACCCACTGCTGCCGAATGCAACAGTGCCACCAGCAGGTGAGCCCAGTAATGACACCATTCCTGACAGTTCCCCCCCCCCTTAAGGAGTGGCCTCCGGACACTCCATTCAGCCCTTGGTTGGACAGTCCGAGTGGATGCGGAAACACCCAAAAAAGTCTCCATACTATGTCTGCGGACTTCTTCGCACTTCCTAGGCCAGAGTCCTTTAGTTCACTGGGGGACGTGCCACTAGAGTCTGAAAATAGGGCGCGCATCCCACCACCAGGGTCAGGAAGTTTAGATTTAGAAGTAAAAATTAGCAGGGCAACGGGCAAGAACCCATCGGAGGCAGACCACGCAGGGGCATTACATTCAGGCTGGGTGACCATCAGGATTAAAATAGTGGAAAAAAGGGCATCCATCAGGAAGACGTCAGCGGCCAGCTGGGCATCAGGAACAGGTCTTAGCAGGGACCATATCCTCAGGCTGGACAGCGGGCTCCGAGTCATCAGGCTAGGCAGCGGTAAAGGAACCACCAGGAAGAGTATCAGGAATGGAACCATCAGGAACTGGATCGTGAGGCTGGATACCAGGTACAGGGTCACCAAGCAAGACAGTAGGCTCTGGAACATCAGACTGGGCAGCGGGCAACGGAGCAGCAGACAGGAACATCTCCGGCTGGGCAGCAGACGGAACATCTCAGGCTGGGCAGCAGGCGGGATCATCTCAGGCTGGGCAGCAGGCGGGATCATCTCAGGCTGGGCAGCAGGCGGGATCATCTCAGGCTGGGCAGCAGACGGGATCATCTCAGGCTGGGCAGCAGACGGGAACACGTCAGGCTGGGCAGTAGGCTCCACAGACTGAGAAACGGGCATCATAACCTCAGGCCAGGAAACGGGCACCGGATCTTCAGGCGGGGTCTCATGCTCCGAATCTTCTGACTGGGACACCCGATCTTCCGACTGGGACACCGTCATCAGGACTTCTGTTCGGAAGACAGGAACTTCAAGTTGGCAGGCTGGCACAGGAACCTCAGGCTGAAAGGCTGGCCCTGGAACGGCAGGCTGAAAGGCTGGCCCTGGAACGGCAGGCTGAAAGGCTGGCCCTGGAACGGCAGGCTGAAAGGCTGGCCCTGGAACGGCAGGCTGAAAGGCTGGCCCTGGAACGGCAGGCTTAAAAGGCTGGCCCTGGAACGGCAGGCTGAAAGGCTGGCCCTGGCACTGCAGGCTGAAAGGCTGGCACAGGAACCTCGGGCTGGCAAACTGGCACGGGAACCTCGGGCTGGCAAACTGGCACGGGAACCTCGGGCTGGCAAACTGGCACGGGAACCTCGGGCTGGCAAACTGGCACGGGAACCTCAGGCTGGCAAACTGGCACGGGAACCTCAGGCTGGCAAACTGGCACGGGAACCTCAGGCTGGAAGGCTGGCGGCACGGGGTCTTCAGGCTGGTACAGGGTCTTCAGGCTGGCAGGCTGGTACAGGGTCTTCAGGCTGGCAGGCTGGTACAGGGTCTTCAGGCTGGCAGGCTGGTACAGGGTCTTCAGGCTGGCAGGCTGGTACAGGGTCTTCAGGCTGGTACAGGGTCTTCAGGCTGACAGGCTGGTACAGGGTCTTCAGGCTGACAGGCTGGTACAGGGTCCTCAGGCTGACAGGCTGGTACAGGGTCCTCAGGCTGACAGGCTGGTACAGGGTCCTCAGGCTGACAGGCTGGTACAGGGTCCTCAGGCTGACAGGCTGGTACAGGGTCCTCAGGCTGACAGGCTGGTACAGGGTCCTCAGGCTGACAGGCTGGTACAGGGTCCTCAGGCTGACAGGCTGGTACAGGGTCCTCAGGCTGGAAGGCTGGCACGGGAACCTCAGGCTGGAACAGGTTGGTGGGTGTGGAGGCAGGTTGGGATACCGGTAAGATTGTGTGGGTTGGAAAGTACTTCTGCTTCTTTTTGGGCTTAGTCACTGCAGGTTTGCAAGTACCGGGGGGAATATATGAAAAGGTTGGGATTGGGCAAATGGAAGAAAATGGCAGAGGTGCAGGGACAGTGGCTGGAGGAGGTTCTTGTGGATTGGCTACGGATAGGAGGGAAGAAGCAGGTGGATTGAAGGCAGGGTAAGTGCAGCAGGAGGAGACAGGGTACTGATACTTCATTGTTAGCTGGGTGCATTGTTCAGAAAAAGTGGGAATTGTGGGAAAAGGAGAGGAAGACATCCCAGCAGGTTGGTATCTAGACATACAAATGGATGGTTGGGAGCTGACAGGGGCTGAGTACAAACTTGACCAGGCCTGTATTAAGGATTTCACAAAATCAGGTTTGCACACTGCTTGTCTGACCAGAGACTGCACTGAATCAATACATGCTGCAAGCACCTGTTCAGGACAAGCTGAGTACTGCTCATGGAAAAAGGCTGAGTCATCCTCCAACAGCCACACCAAAGATTCTACTTGAGCTGCATTAAAAGGAGGTGTATAATCGTCAGTTCCAATAGAGGCATCAGACAGGGCCAACTCTGTACAGATACAAATCAAAGCTTGTACATCCTCAAACACAAAATTGCCCTGATCCACAAAAACGTGAGCTATGCGGATGCATTCTAATAACTGCTCTCTGGTATATTCTCTTAGTGTCTGATAACAGATATCTCTGTCATCTGTTGCCAGGAGCGAAAGATAAAAAATATCGTCCACCTCCATCTCAGTAATTTTAACAAGTGCTCAGACCCAATTCCAAGGTGCAGCCGATCTGATTGTATGGCTCCAGAATTCTGTCACAAGGATGCTATACACAGACATCCAATACAGGTGGTCAGATCATTGGGCTGCACATTAAGGAATCGGGAACAGAGTAAGTGAAAAATATATATATTTATTAAAGATAAAGACACACGTGTAAACAAAACCACAGCAAACCATAAGCAAGAAACGAATACAAAGGAACACAACAAACCCCAAAAACAACCTAATCTAACTAGCTAACTAATATGTACAAAAGAGAACACACATACATGAACAAGGCAGGGGATGAGAGACAAGGGGAGCAGAAGGCCAGGTACTGGGAGCAGACAGCAAGGGGAAGCTGGTATCAGGGGACAGGTATCAGGGGACAGGTCTCAGGGGACAGGGTACAAGGATCAGAGTCCAGGACAAGGCAGGGAACAGATCAGGATCAGGTTCAGGACCAGGTAACGGATCAGGTTCAGGCAGGGACCAGGCTTACAGAAGGAATTCTGGAGCACTGAGCTTTGTTAAGGGCGGGTTTATATAGTCCAGCAGACCCAGATCAGGTGTGCTTGATGGCTGGTGGAAAGTCTTGGTGAGGAGACACCCGCTGGTGGTCACCAGAACTACACCCACTGCTGCCGAATGCAACAGTGCCACCAGCAGGTGAGCCCAGTAATGACACCATTCCTGACACTACTAAAGGAGAAATGGCGGAAATGTTTGCGACATTGGAATTGTCCATAAAAGGAGAAATGGCCACTCTGCATGATGACTAGAATCAGATGTTAAAATGGGTGGAGGGTACAGAAGAACAGTTGGATTCCCAAGCGATGGCAATAAAAGAGCTAAAAGAACAGATTGAAGGAATACAGAAAGAACAGAGGTATACGATGTACAGAATTGAAGACCAGGAAAATCGCAACCGGAGGAAAAACCTCAGAATACGGGGACTTCCGGATGTGCAGGGAGAAGACCTACAAGAAAAGATGGATAAAGTATTCGGTCGTATGCTGGGCAAACCAGAGACAGAAAAAATAAAGTTTGAAAGAATTCATAGGATTAGAAAGCCAGCAGAGTTAGCAGGAGATATACCTAGAGATTTGATAGCGAGATTCCATAGCTTCCAAGACAAAGAGCAGATTTGGGTATGCTTAAAATCTAAACCGCCGGCAAAGTACGATGAAACCACTCTGCAGATATTCTCAGACCTAGCTGCCGAGACCCTGACAAGAAGAAGAACACTAAAACCCCTACTTGAACAATTGATGATACATAAAATACAATATACATGGGGCTTCCCAGCCTGCCTAATTAGACGAAAGGAGGGCCGGTCGGCAATTCTTAGATTCCCAGAAGACACAGCCAATTTTTGCAATAGACTGGACATTCCACTGGTCGAGATTCCAGGCTGGTGGGAAGCACAGGATAATATCCTACCCATAAAAGAACAGCGTTGGCACCAGATTTATAAAAAGAAAAAAGCAGCTACTAAGAAGAAAACTTTGAATAAAAGAAAATGAGGGGACAGTGGATTGGGCCGGGAGGGGTCAGGGGGATGGGGGGTAATAGGAAAATATATTATACTCCATGACCGGTGAGGTGGGGCGGGCGAGGGGCACCCCCAATTCAGGGGAAGCAGTGGCACCGTCGGGGGACCGCAGACTGAGCTCAACCTCTGTGGGGGAGAACCGTAGGGTCAGGAGGAGATGGAGGGCCCAGGACCCTTTGGCCATGGGGAGACCAAATTCCCCCAACTGGGAAAAGGGCAGGGGCACTAGGGAAACCTATTTGGTGCAACTCATGGGCAATATTAGCAGCACTGATAAGTCTGGGTTTGATGGGCTTCCCAGGCGGCGACCACACACGGTGTTCGGTTACCGCTGGGGGGGTGGACCTTGAACAAAGATGACAACGTTAAAGTTTTTGTCGTACAATGTACGAGGGTTAAACTCACCCATAAAAAGATATAATATAATAAGAGAAATAAAGCATCTTAAGGCAGAGGTAGTCCTACTACAGGAGACACATTTCTCACACGACTCCAATCTCAAAATACTTTCAAAAGATTATCCAGTATGGTATTATGGGGACTCTAACGAAACAAGCTAAGGGAGTGGCCATAGGGTTTGCCAGAGGAGTAAGGTTCACCCTGGATGAGAGAATGGCAGACCCAGAGGGACGCTATCTATTTCTGAGGGGAAGAATAAATGAGGTGGAGTACTCCCTGGCGAATTTCTATGGCCCAAATAAAAACCCTGTAAAATACTTAGCGGGGGTCATAGAGAAGTTTACAGAGTTTAAGAAAGGTGGAGCCATTATGGGCAGGGATATGAATCTCTGTATGGAACCAAGGTACGACAGCACATCCTGGTTACAGAGGACTGGAAATGTACATGTAGCGCCTACCCCAATTTTGGGGCGCTATATGTGTAAATTTAGGGGCAGTCTGAGCCAGTAGTTGGGCTCAGACCAATTCTAGTTCAAATTGTTTGCTCTGGTCTGGGTGTGATACTGCCCGGCAGTGTTATTCTCCTTGGCCTCCAGGTGGCACTGTCACCGCCCACACAGGCTGGATCACGGGGGTATCACAGCACCTTGGGTGTCTTCTCTCGGCAGCCATGCAGTGGGCGTGGTCTACCCGCTGTGCATGCTGGGAGAGGGTACAAAAGGGGCAGACGCCATTTGGCGTGAGGCGATTCCAGGGGGACCCCAAGGCGTTCGGGGGGACCTCTGGTCCAGTGAGCGTGTCTCGTGGCCCTCATGGCACGGGATGCGTGTGTTTGGTCTCGGGCACCTTTAGCCGGAGGCTATGCTGCTGCATAGTAGGCCCAACTCTCCTATCGAGGGCCTACGCTTGAGAGAAGGATCCCAGGCTGCCCGGTTAGAGGGGGCCCATCTTTAGGGAAGGAGTTCCAGGGGAAGATCAGTCCCAGCAGAGATAGCGACGGTACTGTTGTCTCGGGGAGAGGCCTGGAGGCCTACCTAAAGGGGGATCCATCATCTCTGACATCCATGCTCCACTCCGGTTGCTAGGACTGCTCTCAAAGGGACTATCCGGGTGAGCAATACCCACTCAGGCTTGAGTGGCGACGAAAGAGTTCTTTAAGTGTTGCGTTCCTGAACCTTCCCCTATTCTATCATTTCTACTCTCTCTCTTCCAAGTTTTACCTCAAGAAAAGAATAAAACCTTGTTGCTCGGGTTTTACTCATGTGTGGACATTGGCCTTATTCAAAGAGACTTTCTTCCCCAGACAACGGAGGCCAGGGATCCACTTTGGAGAGGTAACTCGCCGCAAGACCCAAAAACATTAACACTGCTCGCCCCTCTCTACACAAAAAGGGGGGGATATCGGGCAAGTAGCAGGTGTGCCCTGACTGCAGAAATGGCGGAAAAGCAGAAACAGAGTGGTGTGTGCTACATACATATAAGGATGTCAATAAAGAAACTCTACCAATATCAACTAACGGATGTATGGAGAATACAGCATGCCAAAGAGCGCGATTATACTTTCCACTCCTCTGTACATGGAACATACTCAAGAATAGACTTCTTCCTGATAGAACACAAACTGCTGGAGACAGTACTTAACACGAATATCGAAATTACAACCCTTTCCGACCATGTCCCAGTGACAATGACAATGAAGATAGTGAGGCTCCAAAATAGGACAACTACTTGGAGACTAAATGAAGAACTATTACAGGATAAAGTGGCAGAAGAGAGGATTGAGAAAGAACTAGAGCAGTACTTTAAAATAAACGACACAGATGACATAAAGGAACCCACAATATGGGAAGCCCACAAGGCTTACATAAGAGGCATCCTGATTGCCTTAGGAGTGGAAAAAAAGATGACAACAAAGAAAAGGGACGCTCTATATAAAGAAATTTATGACTGGAGAAAATATGAAAAACCTCTAATTTGGGATTTTTGAGGCAAATTTTTAAAAAATTTTAAAAAATTTACTTTTCTACTTTTTGTACTTTTTTCAACATTTTCATTGCCTCAAAAATCCCAAATTAGAGGTTTTTCATATTTTCTTTGTTTTCTGAGGGATGATTGCAATTACACGTCTTCCCATTTTCTTAAGAAATTTTTGACTTAGAACAGCGACATAAAAAAAGGGGGGGATAAAGAAATATGGACGGCAGTCAGTAGTAAAAGGGAAGAACTGAAAGACTTAATTGAACAGAATACTCAAACCGCGTATAATAGAATTAAGAGGGAGAGATACCTATGGGGAAATAGGACAGGCAAATCCCTGGCTAAATTGTTAAAAAAGAAAACAACACTAAATTACATAGAGAAAATACAAACAAGTACTGGGGTAAATGACACATACTACACCAGAAATAGCAAGGATATTCCAGGAATATTATGGTAAATTATATTCGATTAACCAAAAGGAATCACCAGAAAAGGCTAAAGAGAGAAATGAAAAAACAAGGGCATTCTTAAAAGAAATAGGCTTAAATAAAATCTCAGAAGATAAGATCAGATCCCTAGAGGACCCAGTGACAGAAGAAGAGATCATAAAAATCCTAAAAAACTCACCTGCAGGGAAAAGTCCTGGCCCAGATGGGCTGACGACACTCTATTATAGAAAGTTTTAAGACATCTTAATCACCAAACTGTGTTCATACATGCGTAAATGGGTTTCAAAATAATGTAGAATAGGGTGGGACTTTGGTTGTGCCTCGGTGGAGTATAACAAAAGAATACAATACCGTAGTTATAAACAAAGTAGAAAAGTTTTATTTGCCTGCCATAGGCAGTGCTACCTAGAAATGCATATCAATTAAGAACAAAGTACAGTTTACTGTTTCTTAAATTCAGGGTGTGCAGATCCTGAAGACATCAATGGGTGTGGCCTACACGTTTCGTGGGCAATCACGCTTCATCAGGGCCTTAAAGAGCACAAAGAGATATCATATAATGACAGGTAAATAACATGAAATTAACTTTAAAATGAACTACATGGTTGCAAAAAGAGAGAAAGCAACCAACAAAGTAAAGAGTTTGTACCAATACAAATAAATTTGTTCGTGCATTTTTACATTAATTTACACATTTTTTAAAATAGTTATAATTAGGTTTTAGACATGACATAGTAAACCATTTCAAAAAAGCAGTACAGTTACATATATATATTTTTCTATATGCGCAGCGGTGTTCCACACTGAATATATTGTGGGAGGGATACTGAAAAGCGAGTAAATAGATAAATGGGCCTCATAGGATATCTAGATGTTATAGTTTATTTATACAGTGGAACCTCGGATTGCGAGTAACGCAGTTAACAAGCGTTTTGCAATATGAGCACTGTATTTTAAAAAATCGTGACTCGGTTTGCGAGTGTTGTCTCCCAAGACGAGCACGATTCAGGCCAAAGCGGTGTGCAGTACCACTTTTGGCCTGAGGTGGGTGGGGCACCGGAACCGAGCAGATCACATCGATCGGCGCCCTTCGGAAATGCACAGAAAGGCCCGAGGACAGCATGGCTGACCTCTGCAAATCTCAGGTAGGACGTTTTTCCAAGGTTAGCCGAGGTCAACAGAAGGGTCCTTGGGCGTTTTCGGCCGTTTCCGAGGCTCTCCGGCGCCCCCCGCATCTGGCCGCATGCGGTATTGCATCCCATTGAAGTCAATGCGGAACAAATTATTTTAGTTTCCATTGAATTCAATGAGGAAACTCGCTTTGATATGCGAGTACTTTGGATTACGAGCATTCTCCTGGAACGGATTATGCTCGTAATCCGAGGTTCCACTGTAAATCATATGTGCATGATGGTATTACAGAGTTAGCTTACCTGTAGACTGTATTGATAGAGCAACGGTTCAAAGAGGACGTTGGAGCCTGGGGAGCCCGTGGGGATGCTCCACCCAAAACCCCCCCGGGGAGAAAGAGAAAATCAGGGCAGGCCCCTAAATGTGAGTGAATCAAATTGTAAGTGTGAGGAAAAAAAAAAAGAAAAAGGGGGGGAAGAAGAGGGGTTTTAAATGGGGTATATTCATACCTGCTTACCAGATATATGTATAGTATACTAATGGTTAGATATGCTTCATTAAAAAGCCAGTAGGCATGGAACGCCAACAGCTGAATAGAAATTTTACTGAGATGGATGAAGGCGTGGTATGAGAAGTTAGTATGTTGTGTGTAAATATAGATTACACTAGCAGGGTCATAGAAGACATCCGAGAATGGAAGTGGAGTGTCATTCACAACTAAAGAAGAAAGAGTAAAACCTAAATTCAGGTTAAAAATGCTGTATACAGCATATAATTAGAGTGAATGAAGTGAAGAGAATATAAAATACCTGAGTTGATTTTTCAATGGATGTCTCTCCCCAGCGTCTCTCTCCACCATGTGGAGAGATGAACCGCTGAGGGGAGACTGCCAATGCCTGTGTAAAGGTGGATAAAATGACCTTTCTCTGTTAACTCCTGGGTACCCATAGAGGCGTTCCCATCAGTTCATTGTATGGGGACAACAACATATGACAGCTTCCGGGCTGTCTAGTGTCTGGCTCCTCCCCTTCCCTGATATGGAACACAGCGTCGTCGATGCACGCTCCACATGCGTCCTCTTGACGCCACGCCATTCGGGTCCTGCCCTCATGTTTCCGAGGCCTCTCTCTCTCCTCCCCTTTTTTTTTACCATTTTACTAATACCATTAGTATTCATATATCTGGTAAGCAGGTATGAATACACACCATTTAAAACCCCTCTTCTTCCCCACCCGCCTTTTTTTTTTCTCACACTTGGATTCACTCACATTTAGGGGCCCGTCTTGATTTTCTCTTTCTCCCGGGGGGGGGGGGGGGGTTTGGGTGGAGCATCCCCATGGGCTCTCCAGGCTCCAACGTCCTCTTTGAACCGTTGCTCTATCAATACAGTCTACAGGTAAGCTAACTCTGTAATACCATCATGCACATACAATATACAAAAAAGCTGTAACATCTAGATAAACTATGAGGCTCATTTATCTATTTACTCGCTTTTCAGCCTCCCTCCCACAATATATTCAGTGTGGAACACCGCTGCGCATATAGAAAAATATATACAGTACAGGCATACCCCACTTTTAAGTACACAATGGGACCAGAGCATGTATGTAAAATGAAAATGTACTTAAAGTGAAACAATACCTTTTTTCACTTCTAGGGTGTAGTGGGGGATCAGGGGCTATAGTGGGGGTGTCAGGAGCTGTAGTTGAGGTCTCAGGGGCTGTAGTGGGGGTTTTAGGGGCACACTGGAACAGGGCGGGCTATGCTCTCTGAGCTTCAGCTCCTCCTACTGCGGCTGCAAAATGTCTGTACAGTACTTGTGAGGCACTTTACATACACTCGCCGGTATGTCCTTACTCGCGAGTGTATGTAAAGTGAGTGTACTTAAGTGTATATGTAACTGTACTGCTTTTTTCAAATAGTTTACTATGTCATGTCTAAAACCTAATTATAACTATTTGAAAATATTTTGATATTGATGTAAAAATGCACAAACAAATTTATTGGTATTGGTACAAACTCTTTACTTTGTTGGTTGCTTTCTCTCTTTTTGCAACCATGTAGTTAATTTAACCACTTCCATACTGGGCACTTAAACACCTTCCTGCCCAGACCAATTTTCAGCTTTCTGCGCTGTTGCACTTTGAATGACAATTGCGCGGTCATGCTACACTGTACCCAAACAAAATTTTTATCATTTTTTCCCCACAAATAGAGCTTTCTTTTGGTGGTATTTGATCACCTCTGGGGTTTTTATTTTCTGCAAAAAAAAAAAAGACCAACATTTTTGAAAAAAAAAGTATTTTTTTTGTTTCAGTTACAAAACTTTTAAAATAAGTACGTTTTCTCCTTCACTGATGGGGCTGCACTGACGGGCACCGATGAGGTGGCACCAATGAGGTGGCACTGATGAGGTGGCATTGATGGTCACTGATGATGGGCACTAATATGTGGCACTGATAGGTGGAACGGATAATCGGCACAGATGGGCATGGATAGGTGGCACAGATGGGCATGGATAGGCGGCACAGATGGGCGCTGATAGCCAGCACGTATGGGCGCTGATAGGCGGCACATATGGGCACTGATAGGCGGCACGAATGGGCACTGATAGGCGGCAGGGATGGGCACTGATAGGCGACACGGATGGGCACTGATAGGCGGCACGGATGGGCACTGATAGGCAGCACGGATGGGCATGGATGGGCACTGATAGGTGGCACGGATGGGCATGGATGGGCACTGATAGGTGGCACGGGTGGGCACTGATGTACTGTAATGGATGCCAATCAGTGCCAAACAAAAATGCCTGCCAATCAGTGATGCCCATTGTGGGCACTGATTGGCATCCATTGTGGGCACTGATTGGCATCCATTAGGGGGCACTAACTGGCATCCCTGGTAGTCTAGGGTGGCATACCTGGTGCTGGCATCCCTGGTGGTCCAGTGGCATCCCTGGTGGTCCAGTGGGGGCATCCTCGGGGGGGCTGTGCTGATAATCGATCAGCACAAACCCCCCCTGTCAGAGGAGCAGCCGATCGGCTCTCCTCTACTCGCGTCTGACAGACGCAAGTGAGGAAAAGCCGATGACCGGCTTTTCCTGTTTACACTGTGATCAGCCGTGATTGGACACGGCTGATCACGTGGTAAAGAGTCTCCGTCGGAGACTCTTTACCTAGATCGGAGTTGCGGGGTGTCAGACTGACACCCCGCAGCAACGATCGCCGCGATGCGCGCCCCTGGGGGCGCGCAGCGGCTCAAAATCCTGAGGACGTCATATGACGTCCTGTCAGGATTTTGCAACCACTTTGCCAACGTCAATCCGCTATAGGGTGGGCGACAAGTGGTTAAAGTTCATTTTATGTTATTTACCTGTCATTATATGATATCTCTTTGTGCTATCTCTGTAAGGCCCCGATGAAGCGGGATTGCCCGTGAAACGCGTAGGCCACACCCATTGATATCTTCATAACCTGCACACCCTGAATTTAAGAAACAGTTAACTGTACTTTGTTCTTAATTGATATGCATTTCTAGGTAGCACTGCCTATGTCAGGCACATAAAACTTTTCTAATTTGTTTATAACTACGGTATTGTATTCTTTTGTTATACTCCACGAGGCACAACCAAAGTCCCACCCTAGTCTACATTATTTTGAAACCCATTTACGTATCTATTAGGGATGGTGTCTCTGTTGGAGTCCTTTATTTCACATACACCCTAACCCCTGCACATGTGTTCATACATGAATGGGATAGGAACCAAATGGGAAATGCGGAAGGAGGCCTTGGAGGCAGCAATTACTATTATACCAAAAGAAGGGAAAGATGCTTCATTGTGCTCAAGTTATAGACCCATCTCATTGATAAATGCCGATACAAAGCTTTTCGTGAAAGTTTTGGCAGGAAGGATGAAAACCGCAATGAACGATCTGGTACATACGGACCAGGTAGGTTTTATAGAGAAGAGAAACCAGAGATAACGGAATCCGCACGCTCCTATTGGTGCAGAAAATGGGTCCCCAGGGCTGCTTCTGTCAATCGACGTGGAGAAAGCGTTTGACAGGGTAAACTGGGGATTCATGCAGAGCATATTAGAGGTTATGGGATTAGGGCCTAAAATGACCCACTGGATTAAAGCGTTATATAACCAGCCTACAGAGAGGGTGAAGGTAAATGGGTCAGTCTCGGGACCCTTCGAGATGCATAACGGCGCTAGACAAGGGTGCCCTCTGTCCCCCCTGTTGTTCGTTCTGTCACTAGAACCATTACTGGCGGGGATCAGGCAGACTTAAACATCAAGGGGGTTAAGATCGGAGAAGAGGAACATAAACTGGCGGCTTATGCTGACGATATTCTGTTCTTTATAACTAACCCTAGTATAACCCTGCCTAATTTAATGAAATATCTAAAATTATACGGAGAATTATCCAACTTTAAAATGAACCCAGTGTGAGGGGGTTAACTCGGTAGCGGGTGTGTGTGACCCCCTGGTTGGGCTCCCCACACAAAAACAGGGCCAGCAGACGGAGGTTGTGGTTTTCAAAATCAAAAGGTGCGGTTTATTTCTCTATGTACAGTGACAAAAACACAGCAAAGCCAAAAAGAAACAAACAAAATAAATCCTGGTCAGTTTGACCTCTGACTAAACATGCAGGTTTCCTAAACTAACAACTGGGATCAGCCTGGTGCTGTCCTAGTCCCTAAGTCCCTGGTTTAGTAAAAGTCCAAACAAATAGCCACACAGGCTTTGCCTCACCGCACAGGGGTTCACTCTCCCTAGACAGTCCACACAGGTCTGCTTCCAGGCATGAGCTAACACCTAATGAATCTGGGAGTTCTTATAGAGGCCTAAATGAGCTGACAAGCTTCAGCTGGCCTCATCAACTCCCTGTCTGTACGACGCCCCACACTCTCCCTAGAGGTATGAGTCATCCATGAGCCTACTAGCCTCAGCTGGGCTTATACAACTCTCCACCCTAGTTGTATAAGTCAGCATAAAGCCTGAATCTGGGAGAAATATATCTACCCCCCTGGATGCAACCAGGTGACTTTACCTTCCTGCTGTCACATACCCCCCCCTCTTGTTTTAACCTCGGGGTTGGAACACCAGCAATCAGGCATTCATGTACTCGAGACAAAGCATCCACATTCCCCATTTGAACGCCAGGGCGATGCTTTACTGTGAAGTTGAATTCCTGGAGGGCCAGGAACCACCTATTCACTCTTCTATTTGTTTCCTTGTTTTGAGCCATCCACTTTAACGGAGCGTGATCCGTAACCATGTCAAAGTGCCTACCTAGCAGGTAGTACCGAAGGGAATCTAGAGCCCACTTCACCGCTAAACACTCCTTTTCAACGGTGGCGTAATTTACCTCATGGGACTTCAACTTCCTGCTGAGGTAAATGACTGGGTGCTCTTCCCCGTTCCAGACCTGGGACAATACTGCTCCTAACCCCACATCTGACGCATCACTTTGTACGACAAAGTCTTTAGAGAAGTCGGGTGAGTACAACACTGGCTGGCTACATAAGGCTTGTTTCAAGAATTGGAATGCTGCCTCAGCCTCGGGGGTCCATTTAATCATGACCGACCCTTTCCCTTTCGTCAGGTTGGTTAGGGGCACAGCCTTAGAAGCAAAGTGGGGAATGAAGCGCCGATAATAACCCGCGATTCCCAGAAAGGCTCGTACCTGCTTCTTGCTGTTGGGACGTGGCCAACTCTGGATGGCCTCGACTTTGTTGAGTTGGGGTTTTATTACTCCCCTGCCAATGGTGTACCCAAGATATTTGGCCTCCTCCTGCCCAATGGTACACTTCTTGGGGTTAGCCGTAAACCCCGCTTCCCGGATAGAGTCTAGGACTGCTTGCACTTTTGGCAGATGTGATGCCCAATCTGTGCTATGGACAATTACGTCATCCAGGTAAGCCGCAGCATACTTCCGATGGGGCCTCTGTATCTGGTCCATTTTCCGCTGGAATGTGGCCGGCGCATTCTGTAACCCGAACGGCATTCTCTTATATTGGAACGCCCCGTCTGGGGTTACAAATGCGGTTTTCTCTTTGGCCGACTTGGCCAGGGGAATTTGCCAATACCCTTTTGTGAGGTCAAGAGTCGTCATGTATCGGGCTGTTCCCAGCCGGTCGATCAACTCATCTATACGTGGCATGGGGTAGGTGTCAAATTTTGTAACTTTGTTCAACTGACGAAAATCGTTACAAAATCGCCAGCTCCCATCCGGTTTAGGCACCAACACAATGGGACTAGACCAATCACTTTGGGACTCCTCTATCACCCCTAAGTTCAGCATTTTCTGTACTTCCTCCCGTATTGCCTCCCGTCGGGCCTCTGGGATCCGATAGGGTTTTAACTTCACCCTTTCACCGGGCGGGGTAATAATATCATGCTCTACCCCAGATGTTTGTCCCGGCAGCTCAGAGAACACCTCCTTGTTGCGAAGCACAAACTCCTTAACCTCCTGTTGTTGGGGTTGTGACAAGCTGGCTGCTATTCCAACCTCCGGAATCACGCAACCAGTTTGAGCTGGTGACCAAGTTTCTGCGACTAGGGACTCTCTATCCCTCCAGGCTTTCAACAGATTAACGTGATATATCTGTTCGGGCTTTCGCCTTCCTGGTTGTCTGACCTTGTAATTCACTTCGCTCACTTTTTCCATTATCTCGTAGGGGCCTTGCCATTTGGCAAGGAATTTACTTTCAACCGTAGGGACAAGTACCAATATCCTATCCCCCGGGGAAAAGGTACGGGTCTTTGCTCCACGGTTGTACACTCTCTGCTGTGCCAACTGCGCTTGGGCCAAATGTTCCTTCACGATGGGCATTACCTGTGCAATTCGATCTTGCATCAGGGCGACATGCTCAATCACACTCCTGTGGGGAGAACTCTCACTTTCCCAAGTTTCCTTGGCAATATCCAACAGCCCTCTTGGGTGTCTCCCATACAGTAACTCAAAGGGGGAGAATCCCGTAGAGGATTGGGGCACCTCCCTAATAGCAAACATCAAATAAGGAAGTAGACAGTCCCAATCCTTTCCATCTCTATCCACCACTTTCTTCAACATTTGTTTTAGGGTTTTGTTGAATCTTTCAACCAGCCCATCGGTTTGGGGGTGATACACAGATGTACGCAATTGCGTCACTTTGAGCAATTTACACAGCTCTTTCATAACCCGGGACATAAAGGGTGTACCTTGGTCCGTAAGCAGTTCTTTACAAATACCCACCCGGCTAAAAACAAGAGATAGCTCTTTGGCTATGGTTTTGGCCGAGGTATTTCTGAGAGGGATCGCTTCTGGATAACGGGTGGCATAGTCCATTATAACCAATATGTACTGTTCCCCCCTAGCGGACTTGATTATAGGACCTACCAAATCCATTGCGATTCTCTCAAACGGGACCTCAATGATGGGTAGAGGGACCAGCGGGCTACGGAAATGTGGCATCGGGGCCGACCTCTGACACACAGGGCAGGAGGAACAATAATTTTCTATGTCCTTCATCACCCCAGGCCAATAGAATCTCTGTAATACCCTCTCTCGGGTTTTCTCTGTCCCCAGATGACCTCCAAGAATGTGCCCATGGGCCAACTCCAACACCAACTTCCTGTAAGGTTTGGGCACCACCAGCTGCTCAACGGTTTCTTCTGCCCTTTTTGCCACCCGATACAGTAGGTCCTTCTCTACGCTGAAGTATGGGTAAGTGCAGGTATTATCTGGGTTCACTAACTCGCCATCTATTTCCACTACGTTTTCCCGTGCCTTTATTAGGGCGGGGTCTTTTAACTGTTCTGTGGCAAAATTTTCCCTGTGAACCTCCAGATCAGAAAACTCCACAGACGGTAGGTTTTCGTCTGAGGAGGTGGGCTCCTCTCCAGTTTCTTGAGTCTCCCCTGCAAATACTGACAAGGGAAATTCTGGAGAGTCCTCACCACTCTCAGAGGAGTTCTGGCTATCACATTCCTGGTACATAGGGGCACCAGTGGGGGGCTCAGGATCATCCCACAGTTCCCAGAACTTCGGAAAATCCCTTCCCACAATGGCGTCATGCGGTAACTGAGATACTAAGCCCACTGGATGAGAGAGGGTACCTTTGGGGGTCTCGAAACACACTGTAGTCACTGGATACTCTCGGGTGTCCCCATGCACACAAATAACAGCTACCTTGCTATTCCCAGAGACCTCTGTTTTAACTAATTCAGCCTTTATCAGGGTCACAAGGCTACCTGAATCCAGTAATACCACAACATTTCTACCATTAATACACATTTTGCATAAATGTTTCTCAGTTCCTCGAATGGCAGTGCATGCGACTGTCGCACACAGCGACTGACGTCTGCCCGTCAGAAAGTCACACTGCATGGGTTCCTCCACAACCGGGCAATTGGCTGCAATATGTCCCGCTTGCCGGCAGCGGTAGCAAACGATCCTTCTTGCGGCCTCTTGAGCCGCTGATTTCCCAGGCTGTTCTCGCCAAACTTGGGGTAGAGCTCCCACCCTCTCACTCTCTCCACCCTCACCCCTTGGAATCCTCTTATCCGCCCCTGGGGATGGTCTGGTCTTAGGGTGGAAAGTCCGAGTGTCTCTGGAAGAGGCCGTCAGGTTCTCTGTAGCCAAGTATTTCTCTACACGATCCACAAGACCACCGGCCGTCTCTGGGTCTCCATGGCTTACCCACTTTTGGATGGCAGTAGGAAGAGCTCTCAAAAACCGATCCATTACAACACGTTCCACAATCTCTGGTGCGGACAAAGTCTCTGGCTGTAGCCACTTCCTGCTCAGGTGAATGAGATCATACATTTGAGACCTGGGGGGTTTTCCAAGCTGGAAAGTCCAGTTATGCACACGCTGAGCCCGGACAGCCAGGGTGACACCCAGCCTTGCCAATATTTCAGCTTTTAGCATCACATAGTCTTTTGCTTGGTCAGGCTCTAGGTCATAGTAAGCCTTCTGCGATTCACCAGTTAACAGAGGAGCCACCAGTCCAGCCCACTGCTCCTCAGGCCACTTTTCTCTTTCAGCAGTCCTTTCAAATGTGGTCAAAAATACCTCTGGATCATCCTCTCCAGTCATTTTTGTCAATAAACGACTCACCCCAAAGGACGCGGTATTAGTGGGACGGCTTTCCTCACTGGTCTGCGGACGTTGCTGCATTACTGCTTCCATTTGTTGTAGTCTCTGCTCTTGCTTCTGTAACAGGTCTATGAAGCGGGCCTCAGATTGCTGCTGGGCTTGTTGATGAGCTTGCTGCTGGGCTGCAAGGCTCCTTTGCAAACCTGCATTTGTCTGCTGTTGATTGGCATTTGCTAGAGCCAGCTGTTTCAGTATCTCCTCCATGCTGGCTTAAAAAAACTGCCACTGGTTCTCCACCAACTGTGAGGGGGTTAACTCGGTAGCGGGTGTGTGTGACCCCCTGGTTGGGCTCCCCACACAAAAACAGGGCCAGCAGACGGAGGTTGTGGTTTTCAAAATCAAAAGGTGCGGTTTATTTCTCTATGTACAGTGACAAAAACACAGCAAAGCCAAAAAGAAACAAACAAAATAAATCCTGGTCAGTTTGACCTCTGACTAAACATGCAGGTTTCCTAAACTAACAACTGGGATCAGCCTGGTGCTGTCCTAGTCCCTAAGTCCCTGGTTTAGTAAAAGTCCAAACAAATAGCCACACAGGCTTTGCCTCACCGCACAGGGGTTCACTCTCCCTAGACAGTCCACACAGGTCTGCTTCCAGGCATGAGCTAACACCTAATGAATCTGGGAGTTCTTATAGAGGCCTAAATGAGCTGACAAGCTTCAGCTGGCCTCATCAACTCCCTGTCTGTACGACGCCCCACACTCTCCCTAGAGGTATGAGTCATCCATGAGCCTACTAGCCTCAGCTGGGCTTATACAACTCTCCACCCTAGTTGTATAAGTCAGCATAAAGCCTGAATCTGGGAGAAATATATCTACCCCCCTGGATGCAACCAGGTGACTTTACCTTCCTGCTGTCACACCAGCCAAATGCGAGATCCTAAACATTAATGTGCAAAAACATGAGGAGCAGATATACCAAGACGTGTTCCCATTTATCTGGAGGGAAAATTAGCTAAAACACCTAGGAGTAAAAATAACAATATCTAACGAGACTTTATATCAAGCAAACTTTATACCATTACAAAACGACATTAAATTAGAACTAGATAAACTAGCATCAAGACACATGTCATGGATAGGAAGAATTAACATCTTTTAAAATGAGTATCCTACCAAAGATTATGTATAAGATGAAAATGCTACCGATCTCTCTACCACAGGTATATTTTAAAACACTAAAAAGCCTACAGTCCTGACAAGGGACAGGAAACAAGGAGGCCTAGGGGTACCGGACCTCAAGGAATACTACAATGCGGTTCTTTTGGCACGGGTGATAGAATGGGCAAAAAATAATAAAGAAAAAAGATGGGTAAAAATGGAAAGTATGATTAGTAATGCCTCACTGGGGACAATTATATGGATGCTGGCACATCTGAGGAACACGAGTGAGAACACACATAGTATTACTCAGAGACGCTTTAGCAATTTGGGATTTTACACAAAAAAGGACAAATTGGAGACATAATTCACCACTTGTACCATTAAAAGACACTAACTAGTTTTTACCCGGCATAGGGAGTATGTTCGGAAATCGGATCAAGAAAGAAAACGCACAATTAAAAGATGTAATGGTGAAAGGTAGATTATGTACTTTTCAGGAGTTAAAATATAAAAAAGATTTGATGGTGATAGATACGTGGCAGTATTTCCAGCTGAAATACTTCATCGAGCCCCAATCAATCAGATCCGAAGCGAACCTAGTCTTGTTTGAGCAGTTATGTACTGCAACAGTAAGGAAGAAGGGGATCTCAAGGATATATAAAATTCTGATGGGAATGAAGGTGCTGGAACGGCCGCCATATATTCACAAGTGGGAAGAAGAATTGGGAACACGAGTGAATGATATAGAAGTTGGGAAAATACTGAGATTGGCACATATCATGTCAATAGATAGTAACACTATATAAATGAATTATAAAAGTTTAGCACGTTGGTATATAACCCCAGATAAGGCACACAAATATCAAAGAGAGGCCTCACAACTATGTTGGCGGGGGGTGTAGGGAAATAGGAACCATGTCTCATATTTGGTGGTCCTGCCCAAAAATTAAAACATATTGGAGAGAGGTACTACAAACAATAAATGACATAACTAATGTAGAAATATTGGAGAGAGTGAGAGTGTTATTGTGAGAGCGTGAGGTCCGTTCCTTACCCCCCCTCCCCTGACCAAACTATGCCTGACTCAGATGCCCAGCTTGTGACCTAGAGCCTGTCTGCTTCTTGCCCATTAATATAGCCTCCTCGGGAGATCGGTAAAACCCCTGCAAATCTTGGCAAGACTACCTGGTCCTGTGGCCTGCCAGCAGCTTCCCCTGCTCTTCCCTGGGTCCACCGAGTGGTACGGTCTGAGTTTGGGAACCGAAAACCGCGTTGTGTTGCCGCCCGTGATCTTGCGAGATGTTGCTGTTCCGCGAGATCTCGCTACAGGACAGGTTACTGACAGGCCAGTGCAGCGCTCGGACGACATGCGAGCGCAGGGCACAGGGTGATTATCGTGAGAGGAAACGAAACCCCCGGAGACATACACAGTGACATACACCAGAAGGCACCTTCTTTCCCCTCCCCCCCCTCAAGAGCTTTGGCCGCGTAGGACTGTTAAAGTAAACATTACAGCCAGAAAGCAGGGGGGTAGTGAGGAGATAGCAGAGACAGCAGAGGCGGTGGGGGGAAAAAAAACCCTGTACAAGCTGAACCCATTAATATGTCTAGAAGGCGAGGAGCAGAGGACCAGTCAGCCAAGCCAGCCCAGCAGCACCCACCCCATAACGCATCAACCCGAGCCGCGAAAGAAAAGGGGAACCAGGCAGCAGCAGCAAACCTGGAGCGCTTCGCACATGCAGCTTCCTCGTCGCCAGCTAAGGGGGGCCACCAACAGCCAGCACAACCTAAAGCTTAAGTAGGACCCGCATGGGACAGAAAAAGCCTGGGTCGGGGCCAAACATCGCTAAACCCAACGGTACCAACTAACGCAAAAACTGTGAGTCCTAAATGGGCCGGGGAGGAAAATCCGGTAACGTAACTGTTGCTATAGTCTGTCGAGGCAACTGAGGGGACTATGGATGGTGGTCCCACTGGAGGAGAGGAAGAGCCCACATTGAGGGATGTTTTTTATGCTATAAAAGCCTCTAAAGACTCAATAACTGATCTTGACACCCAGCTGAAAAGCATTAAGGAGGAACTATTTTCAATGGGGGACAAGCTGAGCAAAACAGTGGAAAGAACTACGTCCCTAGAGGAGAGATTGTTGAGGATGATTTATTCCCACATAGACAAGAAATTATGGGGCTGAAGAAACCGATGGACACACAGGCGGCCAAACTTGATGAAATGGAAAATAGAAATCGCAGAAGTAATGTGAGAGTGATAGGTATGCCTGAACGCAGTGAGGGAGCTAATCCCATAGCATTTCTGGAGGGGTGGTTTAGGGAGATACTTGGGGCCACTTCCTTCACACCTTTCTTTGGAATTGAACGTGCCCATCGTATTCCCTTTAAACCCTGCCAGGAAGGCGAGTACCCCAGACCGTTACTTATAAAATTGTTCAATTATAATGACAAATTGACTCTGCTCCGGAAGGCTAGAGAAAAGGGGGACATTTTGTATAAAGGGGCTAAATTCTCACTGTACCCGGATTACTCTCCAGATCTCCAGAAGCGGAGAGCTGAATTTATTCAGATTAAAAGCACTCTGCAGAAGCATGGGGTTGTTTATGCTTTGCTATATCCCACCCGCCTGCTTGTGACTGCACTGGATGGTACTTTTTTCTTTGACTCCCCAGCAGGCGTGAAAAGGTGGCTCGAAGACAACAAGAAAGATCTATAGATCTTTATATCTTGCTGGACTTGAGATTAATTAACTTGAACTTTTTTTTTTTTTTCTATCTGGGGGGGTGTTTTTTTTTTTTTGCTGACCTCTCTTTTTATGTGGTCAGGCTTTATAATTTAATACTGGTTTCATCTTCTTAACGGTTCTAAGCACACGGGTTAGGCTTGACAAATTGGACACTAGCTTAATTACCTTAACCACCTTAATAGCTCGCTCTCCTTTGGGTTAGGAGAGGTAGAAGGGTGGGGTAGGTTTGGGGTAGGGGAGGGGGTCACACCACAAATACTAATAAAACCAAAGACACAAAACATAATCGGGGGGGGGAGGGGGGAGGATGGGTTATTCTATTTGGAGAAAGGATTTGGGGTGGAGGGCAATGAAGGAGAGGGCCAGCTCTGTTGCCCCTCTCTTTTTTTTTTTCAGGACATTGGTTGTGTATTCTCTTCTCACCGATTATATATTTTTTTCTTTTGTTTCCTTTCCATAATGCAAGATAAGACATCTAGTACATTTACTTGCTGTTGTACCTCTAAAAAAAAGAAATAGCAGAAGACCCGTGGGAGTGCTTGTTCCATAGGACCAGAATACTAATGGGGATAAAAAAAATATATGAGATCATTGGTTCCCCAGCTAATAAACGCAGCCAAAAGCCTAATTCATAGACAGTGGCAGGACCCAGAAGGCCCAACAATGAGGAGCTGGTGTAATAAAGTTAATGAAATTTACCACTTTGAGTACCTAAGATTTAGTGGAGAGGAGGGAATAGAAGAGTTTGAAGCAAAGTGGAGTGATTGGATTAAGTTTAAGTATACAAATAGTTTTGCAGATAAAATGGGAATACAAGGAAGGGGAGATGAATAGAGTTGAGGTGAAGTCAGGTTCGCGAACGTTGGAAATAAGCCCAGAGAGGAGGGGCGGGAGGGGGGATATTGTTACTATGTTCTTCTGTATGAAGTGATAATATCGAGAAGTGTGTCTCAATTTTTTTTAAATGTTATATGATATAAAGAAAATTAATAAAGAGATTGAAAAAAAAAAAGAAAATATATGGTTTGGGGGGTCTTTTACAAACTCTGAAAGCTGTAAGGGAAAAAGAGTATTAAGTGATAATATCGAAGTGTGTCTCGATTTTTTTAAATGTTATATGATATAAAGAAAATTAATTTTCCTATCACTTTTGGGGATAACGGTAAACAGGACAAATAGTGATAACCTTAACAGGGACACATTCAGCAATAAAAATTGACAGGTGTTTCAATCCCTCTCCACTCTTTCCAGAGCAAAAAAAAGTTCAGCCTTTTAGTTATACTTTAATCCTTGTCAAACTACAGTGAAAACCTGGGCCTACTTCCACTATCTCAGCACTATGGAAATTAAGTTCATAAAATATAGAGCTTACAGAATTGCAGCAATTGTGTATTTACACTGCAGAAAAAATGTCAGCTGCCGCTAAAAATGCAAATGCATAACAAAATCAATAGAAATGTAATCAAGAAGGTACACAAGTCCAGCTCAGGTGCCTATGATCATTACAGCAGTGCTACTGTCATAGTAAATTATGATCAGCTTTCATGTTATAGTGGCACACGAGGAATATAAAGTAGACAGATGGTGAGAGAAGTCCAAGAAGGCACAGGTGGTGATCCTACTGTGATAGAAAATTGTGCACCTCACACCAGAATCCGTGCGTCACACTCCCCTTCGGGGTTCACACTCACCAGAGATGAACACATCGGGCATTGATATGTTAGCCAAATCTATCTTCAGTGTCATGGAAGATGTCACAGCATAACCTGTAATTACCTGTAATTTATTTAAATTTCCAAATAGGCATAATCCATAAACGTTATCAGTCAAGCTATTGTGACAGCAGGAAGGTAAAGTCACCTGGTTGCATCCAGGGGGGTAGATATATTTCTCCCAGATTCAGGCTTTATGCTGACTTATACAACTAGGGAGGGAGTTGATGAAGCCCAGCTGAGGCTAGTGGGCTCATGGATGACTCATACCTCTAGGGAGAGGGCTGGGCGTCGTGCAGGCAGGGAGTTGATGAGACCAGCTGAAGCCTGTCAGTTCGTTTAAGGCCTCTATAAAAACTCCCAGCTTCATTAGATGTTAGCTCATGCCTGGACCCAGACCTGTGTGGACTGTCTAGGGAGAGTGAACCCCTGTGCGGTGAGGCAAAGCCTGTGTGGCTATTTGTTTGGACTTTTATTAAACCAGGGACTTAGGGACTAGGACAGCACCAGGCTGATCCCAGTTGTTAGTTTAGGAAACCTGCATGTTTAGTCAGAGGTCAAACTGACCAGGATTTATTTTGTTTATGTTTCTTTTTGGCTTTGCTGTGTTTTTGTCACTGTACATAGAGAAATAAACCGCACCTTTTGATTTTGAAAACCACAACCTCCGTCTGCTGGCCCTGTTTTTGTGTGGGGAGCCCAACCAGGGGGTCACACACACCCGCTACCGAGTGAACCCCCTCACAGTTGGTGGAGAACCAGTGGCAGTTTTTTTTAAGCCAGCATGGAGGAGATACTGAAACAGCTGGCTCTAGCAAATGCCAATCAACAGCAGACAAATGCAGGTTTGCAAAGGAGCCTTGCAGCCCAGCAGCAAGCTCATCAACAAGCCCAGCAGCAATCTGAGGCCCGCTTCATAGACCTGTTACAGAAGCAAGAGCAGAGACTACAACAAATGGAAGCAGTAATGCAGCAACGTCCGCAGACCAGTGAGGAAAGCCGTCCCACTAATACCGCGTCCTTTGGGGTGAGTCGTTTATTGACAAAAATGACTGGAGAGGATGATCCAGAGGTATTTTTGACCACATTTGAAAGGACTGCTGAAAGAGAAAAGTGGCCTGAGGAGCAGTGGGCTGGACTGGTGGCTCCTCTGTTAACTGGTGAATCGCAGAAGGCTTACTATGACCTAGAGCCTGACCAAGCAAAAGACTATGTGATGCTAAAAGCTGAAATATTGGCAAGGCTGGGTGTCACCCTGGCTGTCCGGGCTCAGCGTGTGCATAACTGGACTTTCCAGCTTGGAAAACCCCCCAGGTCTCAAATGTATGATCTCATTCACCTGAGCAGGAAGTGGCTACAGCCAGAGACTTTGTCCGCACCGGAGATTGTGGAACGTGTTGTGATGGATCGTTTCTTGAGAGCTCTTCCTACCGCCATTCAAAAGTGGGTAAGCCATGGAGACCCAGAAACGGCCGGTAAACTTGTGGATCGTGTAGAGAGATACTTGGCTACAGAGAACCTGACGGCCTCTTCCAGAGACTCTCGGACTTTCCACCCTAAGACCAGACCATCCCCAGGGGCGGATAAGAGGATTCCAAGGGGTGAGGGTGGAGGGAGTGAGAGGGTGGGAGCTCTACCCAAAGTTTGGCGAGAACAGCCTGGGAAGTCAGGGGCTCAAGAGGCAGCCAAATGGATTGTTTGCTACCGCTGCCGGCAAGCGGGACATATTGCAGCAAATTGCCCGGTTGTGGAGGAACCCATGCAATGTGACTTTCTGATGGACAGACGTCAGTCGCTGTGTGCGACAGTCGCATGCACTGCCATTCGGGGAACTGAGAAACATTTATGCAAAATGTGTATTAATGGTAGAAATGTTGTGGTATTACTGGATTCAGGTAGCCTTGTGACCCTGATAAAGGCTGAATTAGTTAAAACAGAGGTCTCTGGGAATAGCAAGGTAGCTGTTATTTGTGTGCATGGGGACACCCGAGAGTATCCAGTGACTACAGTGTGTTTCGAGACCCCCAAAGGTACCCTCTCTCATCCAGTGGGGTTAGTATCTCAATTACCGCATGATGCCATTGTGGGAAGGGATTTTCCGAAGTTCTGGGAACTGTGGGATGATCCTGAGCCCCCCACTGGTGCCCCTATGTACCAGGAATGTGATAGCCAGAACTCCTCTGAGAGTGGTGAGGACTCTCCAGAATTTCCCTTGTCAGTATTGGCAGGGGAGACTCAAGAAACTGGAGAGGAGCCCACCTCCTCAGACGAAAACCTACCGTCTGTGGAGTTTTCTGATCTGGAGGTTCACAGGGAAAATTTTGCCACAGAACAGTTAAAAGACCCCGCCCTAATAAAGGCACGGGAAAACGTAGTGGAAATAGATGGCGAGTTAGTGAACCCAGATAATACCTGCACTTACCCATACTTCAGCGTAGAGAAGGACCTACTGTATCGGGTGGCAAAAAGGGCAGAAGAAACCGTTGAGCAGCTTGTGGTGCCCAAACCTTACAGGAAGTTGGTGTTGGAGTTGGCCCATGGGCACATTCTTGGAGGTCATCTGGGGACAGAGAAAACCCGAGAGAGGGTATTACAGAGATTCTATTGGCCTGGGGTGATGAAGGACATAGAAAATTATTGTTCCTCCTGCCCTGTGTGTCAGAGGTCGGCCCCGATGCCACATTTCCGTAGCCCGCTGGTCCCTCTACCCATCATTGAGGTCCCGTTTGAGAGAATCGCAATGGATTTGGTAGGTCCTATAATCAAGTCCGCTAGGGGGCACCAGTACATATTGGTTATAATGGACTATGCCACCCGTTATCCAGAAGCGATCCCTCTCAGAAATACCTCGGCCAAAACCATAGCCAAAGAGCTATCTCTTGTTTTTAGCCGGGTGGGTATTTGTAAAGAACTGCTTACGGACCAAGGTACACCCTTTATGTCCCGGGTTATGAAAGAGCTGTGTAAATTGTTCAAAGTGACGCAATTGCGTACATCTGTGTATCACCCCCAAACCGATGGGCTGGTTGAAAGATTCAACAAAACCCTAAAACAAATGTTGAAGAAAGTGGTGGATAGAGATGGAAAGGATTGGGACTGTCTACTTCCTTATTTGATGTTTGCTATTAGGGAGGTGCCCCAATCCTCTACGGGATTCTCCCCCTTTGAGTTACTGTATGGGAGACACCCAAGAGGGCTGTTGGATATTGCCAAGGAAACTTGGGAAAGTGAGAGTTCTCCCCACAGGAGTGTGATTGAGCATGTCGCCCTGATGCAAGATCGAATTGCACAGGTAATGCCCATCGTGAAGGAACATTTGGCCCAAGCGCAGTTGGCACAGCAGAGAGTGTACAACCGTGGAGCAAAGACCCGTACCTTTTCCCCGGGGGATAGGATATTGGTACTTGTCCCTACGGTTGAAAGTAAATTCCTTGCCAAATGGCAAGGCCCCTACGAGATAATGGAAAAAGTGAGCGAAGTGAATTACAAGGTCAGACAACCAGGAAGGCGAAAGCCCGAACAGATATATCACGTTAATCTGTTGAAAGCCTGGAGGGATAGAGAGTCCCTAGTCGCAGAAACTTGGTCACCAGCTCAAACTGGTTGCGTGATTCCGGAGGTTGGAATAGCAGCCACCTTGTCACAACCCCAACAACAGGAGGTTAAGGAGTTTGTGCTTCGCAACAAGGAGGTGTTCTCTGAGCTGCCGGGACAAACATCTGGGGTAGAGCATGATATTATTACCCCGCCCGGTGAAAGGGTGAAGTTAAAACCCTATCGGATCCCAGAGGCCCGACGGGAGGCAATACGGGAGGAAGTACAGAAAATGCTGAACTTAGGGGTGATAGAGGAGTCCCAAAGTGATTGGTCTAGTCCCATTGTGTTGGTGCCTAAACCGGATGGGAGCTGGCGATTTTGTAACGATTTTCGTCAGTTGAACAAAGTTACAAAATTTGACACCTACCCCATGCCACGTATAGATGAGTTGATCGACCGGCTGGGAACAGCCCGATACATGACGACTCTTGACCTCACAAAAGGGTATTGGCAAATTCCCCTGGCCAAGTCGGCCAAAGAGAAAACCGCATTTGTAACCCCAGACGGGGCGTTCCAATATAAGAGAATGCCGTTCGGGTTACAGAATGCGCCGGCCACATTCCAGCGGAAAATGGACCAGATACTGAGGCCCCATCGGAAGTATGCTGCGGCTTACCTGGATGACGTAATTGTCCATAGCACAGATTGGGCCTCACATCTGCCAAAAGTGCAAGCAGTCCTAGACTCTATCCGGGAAGCGGGGTTTACGGCTAACCCCAAGAAGTGTACCATTGGGCAGGAGGAGGCCAAATATCTTGGGTACACCATTGGCAGGGGAGTGATAAAACCCCAACTCAACAAAGTCGAGGCCATCCAGAGTTGGCCACGTCCCAACAGCAAGAAGCAGGTACGGGCCTTTCTGGGAATCGCGGGTTATTATCGGCGCTTCATTCCCCACTTTGCTTCTAAGGCTGTGCCCCTAACCAACCTGACGAAAGGGAAAGGGTCGGTCATGATTAAATGGACCCCCGAGGCTGAGGCAGCATTCCAATTCTTGAAACAAGCCTTATGTAGCCAGCCAGTGTTGTACTCACCCGACTTCTCTAAAGACTTTGTCGTACAAAGTGATGCGTCAGATGTGGGGTTAGGAGCAGTATTGTCCCAGGTCTGGAACGGGGAAGAGCACCCAGTCATTTACCTCAGCAGGAAGTTGAAGTCCCATGAGGTAAATTACGCCACGGTTGAAAAGGAGTGTTTAGCGGTGAAGTGGGCTCTAGATTCCCTTCGGTACTATCTGCTAGGTAGGCACTTTGACATGGTTACGGATCACGCTCCGTTAAAGTGGATGGCTCAAAACAAGGAGACAAATAGAAGAGTGAATAGGTGGTTCCTGGCCCTACAGGAATTCAACTTCACAGTAAAGCATCGCCCTGGCGTTCAAATGGGGAATGTGGATGCTTTGTCTCGAGTACATGAATGCCTGATTGCTGGTGTTCCAACCCCAAGGTTAAAACAAGAGGGGGGGGTATGTGACAGCAGGAAGGTAAAGTCACCTGGTTGCATCCAGGGGGGTAGATATATTTCTCCCAGATTCAGGCTTTATGCTGACTTATACAACTAGGGAGGGAGTTGATGAAGCCCAGCTGAGGCTAGTGGGCTCATGGATGACTCATACCTCTAGGGAGAGGGCTGGGCGTCGTGCAGGCAGGGAGTTGATGAGACCAGCTGAAGCCTGTCAGTTCGTTTAAGGCCTCTATAAAAACTCCCAGCTTCATTAGATGTTAGCTCATGCCTGGACCCAGACCTGTGTGGACTGTCTAGGGAGAGTGAACCCCTGTGCGGTGAGGCAAAGCCTGTGTGGCTATTTGTTTGGACTTTTATTAAACCAGGGACTTAGGGACTAGGACAGCACCAGGCTGATCCCAGTTGTTAGTTTAGGAAACCTGCATGTTTAGTCAGAGGTCAAACTGACCAGGATTTATTTTGTTTATGTTTCTTTTTGGCTTTGCTGTGTTTTTGTCACTGTACATAGAGAAATAAACCGCACCTTTTGATTTTGAAAACCACAACCTCCGTCTGCTGGCCCTGTTTTTGTGTGGGGAGCCCAACCAGGGGGTCACACACACCCGCTACCGAGTGAACCCCCTCACACTATATAAAAACTATCTTGGCACAAAAAAGCGTTCCACACGGCACAGGAGGTAGTGAGACTCACACACTATAGGGAGGCAGTTTCCACCGCTTACTTCCTGGTTTGTCTCTTCCTGGTATTGGAGCGCACACGTCACATTCGGTCGCTGTCAGGTCACGCACTGATGTGTTTCGTCATCACGACTTCCTCTGAGGGCGTGGCCTTACGCCACGGCGTCCCGGCTTTATATATTAGCATGTTACTATGCAAACATTAACCCTGCGCAATCATTAGACACACCGCGGCTTTCATATTATAACTTGGGGGTCATTCTATTGTCAATATTACACACAACATAAATAACCTTTACATCTGCATACATTAAACATTGTACATTCTTATTGTGACATAATACTAGTACATAAAATAACCTAGTACACTAAAGAGCCATTATTAGCTAAACTGTCATCTTCAAAACGACATACCATAGATGAACTACATTCTACCGCATACTTTAATAAGTAGAGTTCAAATAAAATTTGAAATTAAAATGTATAATATCCCTAAAATCACTACTTTTATTATGAACATAAATGCTATCTAACATTAAAGGATCAGTAAAAATAAATAAAAAAATAACAAACATGTTATACTTACCTCCACTGTGCAGCTCGTTTTGCACACAGTGGCCCTGATCCTGGTCTTCTGGGGTCCCTCGGCGGCTGTCTCGGCTCCTCCCCACAAGGACTCCACATCTTCATGCGAGCGAGCTCGCATGGTGTGGAGTTATTGCGGGCGCACTCCCGTGATACAGCGGCAGCCATAGCCGCTGACTGTATCACTCGGCCCCGCCCCCTGGCACGCTGTGTCATTGGATGTGATTGACAGCAGCACCAGCCAATGGCTGCGCTGCTTTCAATCCATCCAGTTTAGCCAATCGACGGTCAGGCTGAGAACCAAAGAGGATGACGGGGACGAGCGAGGGACTTTCGAGGGGTAAGGTAAGTAAAACGGGGGCTCGGGGGGGGGCTGGTACTGTCGGATGTTTTATCACCTTAATGCATAGGATGCATTAAGGTGAAAAAACATTTACCTTTACAAACCTTTTAAGCATTTTATTATTACATACTTTAAAATCATCAAATATATTAAAATACTCATAAAATTTATTGTAATAACCTGTAAACTTGAAATAGTGATCCAAACTAAAGTGCAGGGCAGGAAACTGGGATAATATTCAACGTTATATTAAAATTCTTACAAAATTCTTACAAAATTACTTATAAATCACAGTATGTCGAGTCTAATGCTGGATAGCTTCAATAATCGCCAATAAAGCAATTTATATTCAACTCCACATTTAACCCCTTGGGGGGTGAGGGTATCGATTAAAAAAATCCAGTAAGTTTCACGTTTGGAGAGTTCCCTAACGTGGTTAGACCCTCTCTACACTGGTTTTACATGATCTACCCCCCAAAATCTCAAATCTGAGGGGTCCTGATTGTGATAAAGTTTAAAGTGCAATGAGACATTGTGGTCTTTAAACCCAAGTTCTATATTCTGTATATGTTCCGCATTTCAAACCTTCAAAGGTCTTTTGGTGCGGCCCACATACATCAAGCCGCATGGGCACTTTAAAGACATACATCACGTGCGTAATATTGCACGTGATGAATTATTTTGTTTCAAATTCTTTGTGATTCACGATTGAGGTGAATTTGACCACTCCTCTCATAGAGACAGCCATTTCCCAGCATGCCTTACATTTTCGGCAAGCGTAGAAGCCATCTTTGTCCCAAAAAATGGAAGGTCTACAAGGGGGGTCTAAAACTTTCTTTACTACCCTGTCTCCCACATTAAGGGCCTTTCTATAGATATAATTGGGGACCGAGGGTAGAACTGGCTTAAGGATCATATCTAGACTC
Organism: Rana muscosa; assembly: GCA_029206835.1. Lineage (NCBI taxonomy): Eukaryota > Metazoa > Chordata > Amphibia > Anura > Ranidae > Rana > Rana muscosa. Next base: position 985,990,939 of record CM055118.1, on the reverse strand, counting down.
AGGACATGCCAATGGGCTCTGAAGATGGACTCTACTTCTTTGTATTGTGAATGAAATGATGAAATAAAACTCCATTCATGGTCTGTATGTGTCCTGGCCGCTACTACTCTTCTCAAGCAGATCCTTTTAACTCGCATTATTTGACCCTTTGGTATGTTCTTTAACCACTTCAGCCCCGGAAGGATTTACCTCCTTCCTGACCAGAGCACTTTTTGCGATTCGGCACTGCGTCGCTTTAACTAACAATTGCGCGGTCCTGCGACGTTGTACCCAAACAAAATTGACGTCCTTTTTTCCTACAAATAGAGCTTTCTTTTGATGGTATTTGATCACCTCTGCGGTTTTTATTTTTTGCGCTATACACAAAAAAAAGAGCAACTATTTTGAAAAAAAAGCAATATTTTTAACTTTTTGCTATAATAAATATCCCCAAAAAATATATAAAAAAACTAATTTCTTTCTCAGTTTAGGTCGATATGTATTCTTCGAGAAATAAAGAACAAATGCGCAACCTCTTAGTGACAAATACTATACTAAAAATTTGCAGCTGACATAGTGCTGCAATTTGGTGTATGTAAAACAACAAAACAAACTTTTCATAAAAAGCACAACAAAGTTCATAGAAGGGATGGCCACTCGGAATATTATCCTATATTCCCCACATTGAAGATGGGTGCAGGTAAAAATTCAACACTTCCCAACTTGCTCAGGTAGAAAATGGATGTACAAACTGCTTACCAGATCAGACGGATCCCCATTACAGGGATCTTTTGAGGCTCAATGTCCTTCACGGATCACTCAGATGGTAGGAACCCAGCAGCACATCCAGCAGGAACTCCAAGGCACACGTCTGCAGAGGCAGGGAAAAACCGAACCACCTTTCTGTTGCTCAGCTTGTCAATTCCCCCTCCAGGCGTGTTAGATTGTATAGTGGGATTTAAAAAGAAAAAAGACACTTCATGGTGCAGTATTCTTAAAAATAAGATACCCTTTATTTACAATCCTGGGTATTATACATGAAAGCGCCAAAATTTTCAAACGAAAAAAAGGATTCTCAGCTGCGGTGTAATCCGATCAGCTGATGCGTGGTGACGTCAGGATCTTACAGCTCCGCCCGACGCTGCGTTTCTCCGTATGAGGCTTTGTCTGGGAGAGGAGGCGCTTTCATGTATAATACCCAGGATTGTAAATAAAGGGTATCTTATTTTTAAGAATACTGCACCATGAAGCGTCTTTTTTCCTTTTATTTCTCATATATTTGTAATTGCATATTCCAGTTATTCATTTGCAGCACTTAAAGCCAAATAGAAAATATATGTATATATATATATATATATATATATATATATATATTTTTCATGTATATCTAAACATATACATGATACCCTTCACGTTTTTTTTCCACTTACTCTTTTTACCTTATATGGTTTTAGAGTATCCACAGGAGATCTGAGTTAGCGCGGATACACCCCCCCCTTTTTTAAATAGATATGTATTCTTCTACATATTTTTGGTAATTTTTTTTTGCAATAAGCGTATATTGATTGGTTTGCACAAAAGTTATAGCGTCTACAAAATAGGGGATAGTTTTATGGCATTTTTATTATAATTTTTTTTTCATTAGTAATTGGGAGGATCAGTGTTTTTTATTGTGACTGCGACATTAGGGATTCTTTAATGGTGTAGGTTTAAAATTGCAGCAAATAATCCTGCAAAGAAAAAGGATGAAAATGAACAAATTGGAGAATAAAATTAACCAACTGCAGATGCAGCTGGACCCTATTAAGGAATCCCAACAAATTATTGATTTTAATAACCGCATTAAAAAAAGAATGGAAAAAAGTAGATAGGGATACTCATAAGAAAAAGACAAAGTTTTATCAAGATTTGAATGATTTTAAATCGATATTCTGTTGGCAGAGTGCAATTGATCCCAATAAAAGTGAATTAATTGCAGAAAGTCAAAATTCTGTTTAGAGAACTCAAGAACATACCACTTGTCCTCCACAACAAGTATATAGAAATGAAAATAGAAATACTATGATACCGATCCATCAAACATCTGGTTATATTTTCTTGTTAAAAAAAACATCTGGTTATATGACCCCTAAGAGGGGAAATCAGATTAGAGGAAGGGTAATGAGAGGAAGAGGGGGGGCTAACAGGAACCGACAACCCTTAGTTTATGAGGATACTTATCATGTTCCCGTAACTAACAGATTCAAAGCCTTGTGGAATTACAATAATGCAGGGGGGGGGGGGTCAGAGGAGAGGCCATGGGTACCCACCTCGGAGAGGCAGGCCACCACCCCCATACCCACCAATGACTTCCACCTACAGAGAACCACAATGGAGAGAGCAACCATATTGAGAGATGGATCAGTCTCAACAACAAGGCCCAAGGCAGGAAGAAGTAGGGGTTGTAGGGCAGGATCTAGAATCGAACAAAAAAAAAAAAAGCAACCAAATTGAGTGATGGATCAGTCTCAACAACAAGGCCCAAGGCAGGAAGAAGTAGGGGTTGTAGGGCAGGATCTAGAGTCGAAAAAAAAAAAAGGCCGGATACAGACTAACGGGAATTTACAATTTACGGTAAGTAAAGTTGAACTGACTCAGAAAGAAACAAATATATTACACCTTGGTCTGAAATGTGGTCTGAAAAGACCCATTAACAAATTTGATGTATATGTCGATGCTCATAAATACATGAGGAAACTCAGTATTAAAAATTACTTCTTAAACAAAAATTCAAACCCAGTAGGCTCGAATGGTAACTCTTCAATAGCTGTGGACAGTGGGCTAAGGATCAAATCTTTATTCAACCCCCCTAATTTAACAGCACATCATCTGAAAGTATTCAAAGGATTAGTGTTAAGGGATTTAGATAAAGTAGTCCTTAAAAAAAGTGTAATGTCTTGTACACACGATCGGAATTTCCGATGAAAAAAGTCAGACGGAATTTTTTCATCGGATATTCCGACCGTGTGTATGCCCCATCGGACTTTTTCCATCGGAAATTCCAACAGATTTAGAAAGAGAACATGTTTTCTTTTTCTCCGATGAAAACAAATTCCGATCAGAAATTCCGATCGTCTGTATGGAACTCCGACGGAGAAAAAAACACGCATGCTTAGAATCATGTACGAGACGGGAACGCTCGGACTGGTAAAACTAGCATTCGTCATGGAGATAGCACATTCGTCACGCTGTAACGGACTGAAAAGCACAAGGCTGAAAAGAGTCGTCTCTCACCAAACTTTTACTAACACAAGATCAGCAAAAGCAGCCCAAAGGGTGGCGCCGTTGGATTTGAACTTCCCCTTTCTGGTGCCGTCGTACGTGTTGTACGTCACCGCGTTTTGGACGGTCGGAATTTGGTCTGACAGTGTGTATGCAAGACAGCTTGAACGGAATTCCATCGGAAACTCCGTCGGACTTTATTTCGACGGACAGTCTGATCGTGTGTACAAGGCAAAAGTCCATATTACATACGGGAAGGTATAGAGACGTTAGAAACAAGGAATGATGCGATATTAAGACCAGCAGATAACGGTGGGGGAGAGGTTGTCTTGACTAAAGAATTTTATAACAACCAATTAACTGAGATGTTAATACATATAAAAGATTAGAGAAAGACCCCATCATACAATAAAATAAAGAATTGATGGCCCTGGTAGAATACGGTTATCAATTACATGTTTTAACAATGAAGGAGAAAAAATACCTTGCTCCTAGCAGCACTCGTATTCCCATTATTTATACCCTCCCCAAAATACACAAGGACCCTTTAAATCCTCCTGCTAGACCCATTGTAAATGGATCAGTCACATCAAGAATGGGCCAATATTTGGATCAATTCCTCCAAAAAAGTGTTATAGTAACAAAAGCCTACCTTAGAGATACAAACAATCTTTTACAATTACTTGAGTGAGTGAGGTTCACTGAGAATGATGAGATCTTTCAAGTCAACTCTGACGCGTCGTCGTTGTACACGGTGATACAGCATGACAACGTGATGTTGGACCTAAATTGGGCCTTAAGCCAAAGCGAGGATTTGCCCCATCTCCAGGAAGTATTCTTTTTGTCATTTAAGTTTTTTATTTTTCATCAGAAAAAAATCATTACAGAATCATAAATATTAAAGATGATTACAATTGACTTCAACAAAAATCTCAGGTATTATTACCATAGAAACTTAGACAAATTATTATCATAAAAAACAATACTGACAATGTTTAAACAAAAAGTAATAATATCTATCCTCATCTTGGTCAAGTATATAATCAAGTAATCTTATAAACTGATAATAACTTATATTAAGAAAATCTAGTTCCCACAAAAATAAACCGAAAATATGAAGGGCTCCTACTCCCCTCCCCAGCCACCCCTAACGGGAACACACTGTGACTGGGAAGGAGAGAACGTCCCCTGCCCGGCCTTCCTGTCACCACCAACAATCGTCGGTAGAGACAACTGGAGAGATATAATAGAAAAAATTTCATTTGTACATGCAAAAAAAAACACAATACTCGACCTAAGGATGAAAATTAAGAGTTGTTCTCAGACTTGTTAGAGCTAAGTTCAACAGTCCAAGCCTCAAACAATAAAAAAAGGAATCTGAGCCTGAAACTATTATATTTTATCTGATGTAATAAAACAATAAACATACTATGAAATAATAAAAGCCAAAACCGAGAGAATAAAGTATAGGATAAAAATAAAGAAGAGAAAGAAAAAGAGGAGAGAGAAAGAGAAAAAAAAAAAAATTCTCAAAGATATGAAGTGAAAAGATTATAGAATGCCTACAAACCAAATATACATTCTAAAGATCAGTGATTGGTGTTGATGACCAAGTTATGTGACAAAGAGATTCCCATAAATCGCGCCCAAGGTTCCCATATGGCTTCAAAATTTGAGGTCTCGTCTAACAAGAAGCTAACCAGTTTTTCTTGTTCCATAATCCAGGAAACTTTTCGTTTCATGGATAATATAGATACCGAAGGTTTCTTCCATGCCCTTGCAATAGTTAGTTTTGCTCCCGTTAAAATAAACAAAATTAGTTTACGAGTGGCTTTAGGAATATGAGGTAAATGTCCATTGAGTAAAGCAATTGTGGGAGATTGATGTATCGGGCAACCTGTAATATTGCGTAAAATGTGAAATACCTTATTCCAAAATCCACGAATTCTTGGGCACTCCCACCATATGTGGATCATAGTACCCAGTCCCTGACATCCCCTATAACAAAGAGGTGAAACAGAGGGGTACATAACAGTCAATCTCGTGGGAACTAGATACCATCTTGTAAAAAGTTTTATATTGGCCTCTATGAGCGAAGTATTGCAGAGGCCTGAAGCCGAGCGAGAGTAGCTTGCATGCCAGTCTACAATATTTCTATCAATTAGGAGTTCCTTCTCCCAGGCCAACATGTATGGTAGTTTCACTAAATTGGATGCCAGTGACTTGTAGATCACAGAGATCCCCCCCCCTTCGCTCCACTGTCTGTCCACACCATTTTTCATAATCTGTAAAGTCTCGGGATGAATATCCAGTTTTACACCTAGAATGAATTAAATTAGCGATTTGATGAAATCTCGGTTTTTCGGATAAAGGGAGATCTAATTTGTTCATAAAATATTCAATAGGTAAAGGGCCTATAGAGGAAAAAAATTGACCAATGCGGTACAATCCAGGAAGTATTCTTACGTTATGCCCTTGATTTTTGCCTTTCTCTGAATTATTTTTGGTTCAACAATGATTTTTTTTCCCAAAAGAAATGTGTAGCTATGGGCGCTAGGTTTGCGCCTAGCATAGCAAATTTATTTATGGGGGGAGTGGGAGGACAAATTTGTGTTTGAGAAGAAGAGAGATGAACTTTTATTTTACAGAAGATGATCTTATGTTTATATGGGCAGGCCCCGAATCCTCCCTGATAGACTATTTAGACCAGGGGTCTCAAACTCAAATTACCTGAGGGCCACAAGACAAGTTTTCATATCCCATGGGGGGCCGCATGCAAACATTCAAACTTCAAAAACAGCAGCACTGGTGTCAGCAGACGCACTATTAACCCCCAGCACTGGTGTCAGCAAACGCATTATTAAACCTGACCACTACACTGCACACTGAACAATACACACTGACCACTGCACACTGAACAATACACACTGACCACTGCACACTGACCACTGCGCACTGACCAATACACACTGACCAATAACACACTGACCACTGAACAATACACACTGACCACTGCACACTGACCACTACACTACACACTGACCACTACACTGCACACAGAACAATACACACTGACCAATAACACACTGACCACTGAACAATACACACTGACCACTGCACACTGACCACTACACTACACACTGACCACTACACTGCACACTGACCACTACACTGCACACAGAACAATACACACTGACCAATACACACTGACCACTACACTGCACACTGACCACTACACTACACACTGACCACTACACTGCACACAGAACAATACACACTGACCAATAACACACTGACCACTGAACAATACACACTGACCACTGCACACTGACCACTACACTACACACTGACCACTACACTGCACACTGACCACTACACTGCACACAGAACAATACACACTGACCAATACACACTGACCACTACACTGCACACTGACCACTACACTACACACTGACCACTACACTGCACACTGACCAATACACACTGACCACTACACTGCACACTGAACAATACACACTGACCACTACACTGCACACAGAACAATACACACTGACCAATACACACTGACCACTACACTGCACACTGACCACTACACTACACACTGACCACTACACTGCACACTGACCAATACACACTGACCACTACACTGCACACAGAACAATACACACTGACCACTACACTGCACACTGAACAATACACACTGACCACTACACTGCACACTGACCACTACACTACACACTGACCACTACACTGCACACTGACCAATACACACTGACCACTACACTGCACACTGAACAATACACACTGACCACTACACTGCACACTGACCACAACACACTGACCACTACACTGACCACAACACACTGAGCACTGCATACTGACCACTACACTGCACACTGACCACTACACTGCACACTGACCAATACACACTGACCACTACACTGCACACTGAACAATACACACTGACCACTACACTACACACTGACCAATACACACTGACCACTACACTGCACACTGAACAATACACACTGACCACTACACTGCACACTGAACAATACACACTGACCACTACACTGCACACTGAACAATACACACTGACCACTACACTGCACACTGACCACTACACTGCACACTGACCACAACACACTGAGCACTGCATACTGACCACTACACTGCACACTGACCACAACACACTGAGCACTGCACACTGACCACTACACTGCACACTGACCACTCACCATTAGGGCACAGCACATCAGTGCACAGAGCCCAGCACATCAGGGCACAATCAGGGTACATGGGGCACATCAGGGCACAATCAGGGTACATGGGGCACATTCAGGGTACATAAGGCACATTCAGGGCACATTTAGGGTACATGGGGCACATCAGGGCACAATCAGGGTACATGGGGCACATCAGGGCACAATCAGGGTACATGGGGCACATCAGGACACAATCAGGGTACATGGGGCACAGGTCAGCATTTACTTGTTGTCGTTCTCTTCAAATGCAGAGTAGCGCAGGAAGCGTCTGTCATAAGTTTACTTCTCTCTCATGTCACGCTGTTGCTCCCCGGCTGCCCCTCCTCTCTTCGTCCATCCCAGATGATGTCACAAGCAAATAGGGATGGACGAAGAGAGGAGGGGCCGCCGGGGAGCAACAGCGTGACATGAGAGAGAAGTAAACTTATGACAGACGCTTCCTGCGCTACTCTGCATGCATCTCGATCTACCGTCAGGCGCCAGCAGTAGGCGATTGACGGGTAAATCGCTGCGGATGTCCGGCCAGTACATGCCTGGCAGTAGAACACTGCCAATTTGCGCCCCCCCTTCCGCGACACCCCCGCGCTGCCTGCGGGCCATTTATAACCGGTCTGCGGGCCGCAAATGGCCCGCGGGCCGGTACTTTGAGACCCCTGATTTAGACCATCTGAATAGCAATAGAAATAATATAAGATAAACTAGTCAGTGGAGTAAAAACCGAATATTTTTTTTAGCTGTCAGTATATACAGGGTGAATGAATAATTGGAGACTGAGGTTTATTTCAAACCAACCGATAGGAACAGTTTCCTGCCCCTCCAAAGTGGTCATCACCCTTTATGGTTAAAGAACATACCAAAGGGTCAAATAATGCGAGTTAAAAGGAACTGCTCAAGAATGGAGTACTTTGAGATACAATCAGAAATACTAAAAGGACGCTTTATAGAGAAAGGGTATAACCCTCAGACTGGATGCGGTTGTCAGCGAGGTAAATGCCATCCAATGTAAGGAGTGCTTGAGAAATGTAGTAGCGTCCAGGACACATACAGACCATGAATGGAGTTTTATTTCATCATTTCATTCACAATACAAAGAAGTAGAGTCCATCTTCAAAGCCCATTGGCATGTCCTGAGTCTAGATAAGATCCTTAAGCCAGTTCCACCCTCGGTCCCCAAGTTCATCTATAGAAAGGCCTTTAATGTGGGAGACAGGGTAGTAAAGAAAGTTTTAGACCCCCCTTGTAGACCTTCCATTTTTTGGGACAAAGATGGCTTCTATGCTTGCCGAAAATGTAAGGCAATGCCGGGACGTGGCCGTCCCTATGAGAGGAGTGGTCAAATTCACCTCAACCGTGAATCACAAAGAATTTGAAATAAAAGAATTCATCACGTGCAATAATACGCACGTGGTGTATGTCTTGAAGTGCCCATGCGGGTTGATGTATGTGGGCCGCACTAAAAGACCTTTGAAGGTTCGGATTGCGGAACACATACAGAACATAAAACTTGGGTTTAAAGACCACAATGTCTCGTTGCACTTTAAACTTGATCACAATTAGGACCCCTTAGGTTTGAGATTTTGGGGGTTAGATCTTTTTTAGATTTCTTTAATCGATACCCTCATCCCCAAGGGGTTAAATGTGGAGTTGGATATAAATTGCTTCATTAGCGATTTATTAAAGCTATCCAGCATTAGACTCGACATACTGTGATTTATAAGTAATTTTATAATAATTTTAATATAAAGTTGAATATTATCCCAGTCTCCTGCCCTGCACTTTAGTTTGGACCGCTATTGCAAGTTTACAGGTTATTGCAATTCATTTTATGAGTATTTTAATATATTTGATGATTTTAAAGTATGTAATAATAAAATGCTTAATGTTAGATGTTATTATGTTATTATGTTATTATGTTCATAATAAAAGTAGTGATTTTAGGGATATTATAAATTTTTATTTCAATTTTCATTTAAACTCTACTTATTATAGTATGCGGTAGAATGTAGTTCATCTATGGCAGGGATATGCAATTAGCGGACCTCCAGCTGTTGCAAAACTACAAGTCCCATCATGCCTCTGCCTCTGGGTGTCATGCTTGCTGCTGTCAGAGTCTTGCTATGCCTCATGGGACTTGTAGTTTGGCAACAGCTGGAGGTCCGCTAATTGCATATCCCTGATCTATGGTATGTCGTTTTGAAGATGACAGTTTAGCTAATAATGGCTCTTTAGTGTACTAGGTTATTTTATGTACTAGTATTATGTCACAATAAGAATGTACAATGTTTAATGTATGCAGATGTAAAGGTTATTTATGTTGCTTAATATTGACATAGAATGACCCCAAAGTTATAATATGAAAGCCGCGGGTGTGTCTAACGATTGCGCACTTGGAGGGTTAATGTTTGCATAGTAATATGCTAATATATAAAGCCGGGATGCCGCGCCGTAAGGCCACACCCTCAGAGGAAAACGTGATGACGAAACGCATCAGGACGTGACCTTACGGTGACCGGATGTGACGTGTGCGCTCCACGACCGGGAAGAGACAAACCAGGAAGTAAGTGGTGGACCCTGCCTCCCTACAGTGTGTGAGTCTCACTACCTCCTGTGCCGTTTGGAACGCTTTTTTATGCCAAGATAGTTTTTATACAGCTTGACTGATAACGTTTAAGGATTATGCCTGTTTGGAAATTTAAATAAATCATGAGAGAAAAACGGAATTACGCTATTTGAGCCTTTTTTCTGTCCGAGTAGCGGAGGGGAATCCAGGATATGCTGTGACATCTTCCATGATGCTGAATGAATGCCCGATGTGTTCATCTCTCTGGTGAGTGTTAACCCCCAAAGGGAAGTGTGAAGCATGGATTTTAGTGTGAGGTGCACAATTTTCTATCACAATAGGATCACCACCTGTGCCTTCTTGGACTTCTCTCACCATCTGTCAACTTTATATTCCCCGTGTGCCACTAACACATGAAAGCTGATCATAATTTACTATGACAGTAGCGCTGCTGTAATGATCATAGGCACCTGAGCTGGACTTGTGTACCTTGTTTATTACATTTCTATTGATACTTTAATCCTTGTCTAGGTGAAGTTAAAGTGGTTTTTAACCCACTTGGTGTTGAAATAATGTACTACACTGCATGTGTTTTCTAAAACATCCGCTGCTAAATACCTTATTTTAAAGCGCCAATCGGCACTAATGTGTCCGGCCGTCTCTCTCTTCTTTCTCTCGAGCTGACAGGAAAGTGGGTGGAGCCGAGAACCCCCCGCTAACGTCAGCCGGGAGGAGGACAGGAGAAGAGGGGAGAAACGTCTGGTCACATGACTGCCGCTATAGAATAAGGTATTTAACAGCGTATTTTTTTAGAAAACACATGCAGTTCAGAACATCAATTAATATTGCAGAGGGGATGGTAGCAACAAATAAATGTTATGATACCAGCAGGAAGAAGGGAGTTTGGACCTGGTACTAGCTGACAGGCAGAGAGGGGAGGGGGAGGAGGACAGAGGAGGACAGACACAGGACTGCAGGCTGTGGATGACAGAGGCACATAAATTGACCACGGTGTCAGGGCTCAGCAGCCATGATGCACCGTGGTCAGTTTACAAAGGGGAGCGCAAAAACTAACAGGATCAGCCAGGTATTTTTAGATGTTACAGGAGGCCAAATGACACAGCACAAGCACTGTGCTATATAAAATGCTTTAAAGGAACAGGATCCATTTTTTTTTAGGTTAACAAACGTTTTTAATGTATAAAAATGATTATGTATACAGTCACCATGGCTGTATAAACAATTACAGTAAAAGAGAAATAAATCCCAATCACACTGTGAGACTGTGAGCCAGGCCTTCTCGTCCACATCAGAGCCTGACTTCACAAATGCGCTTCTGGAAGAATGGTCAAACATTCCCATAGACACACTCCTAAACCTTGTGGACAGCCTTCCCAGAAGAGGTAAAGCTGTTATAGCTGCAAAGGGTGTGGCTGCACTACTGCTGATCTCCTGAGCTCCAGTGAGGCCTACTGATCCAGGGAGCTTGATTACTCCCTATACCCAGGGTGGATGCAGGAACCTGGGGTGGACCCAGGGGAGGATCCCCCGGATGGCCAGAGTACTGGTCCTCCCATACCAGTGTTTGAGGACCTGGGAAATGGCCCAGCTAAAGGTGAAAGCCTGGCAACCTACAGAAAGAAGGTTTGTGCGAGGATTGCGAGAATCGCTAAGGAGGAAGAAGTACTGGCGAAGTTGAAGTTTAACTTCAAGCATAAAAAAATTGCAAGTGACCGGCTTCACAGTTCTAAGAGGAAACAGATGCAGCCTGAGTTAATGGCTTTGAAGGCCAAAGTGGAAAAGCAGAGTCTGCTGGTGGCCACATTGAAAGAAACCAGCGGTGCTTTCAAGGAGAAGTATGGCAACGATGATCGCTTCCGTGCAATGCGCAGAGGGGCCATAGAGGCCAGTGGAGGGCAGGCATCATCAGAGTGCGAGAAGCAAAGGTCAGTGCAAAGCAAAAAAAGTTTCTGTGAGCTTGGATTGTGTTTCTGGCCAGCACGCTGGAAAATCTTTGCATCCCGAGCCAACTATCAGTATGCCTGCAGAAAGTGGAGAAAGCTCTGGCACACAGGCTGCGGGTGATCAGCAGTCAGGTGTTTTGACTGGCAGTATTTCATCGGGCCAAGGAAGTTCTGTGCCCTTACCACCGCAGCAGGAGGCTATGGAGCAAGATGATCCATCTGAGCCTGTGGAGGGAGCAGGTATGCTGAACTTCATATCAGAAACGGAATCACCTTTGCATGGTCGCAAGTTTTCAGTGTCTGGATCATCTGAGGATGAAGAAGAGGATGATGATGTCCCCCCAAAACCTTTGAAACAACGGGTGAAAGAAAAAGATGTTTTTGGCTATGACTTGCCTATACAATGTAATGGAGGTGTAGTTCCTATGGATGGTGCAGTAGAGGGCAGCGGAGAGCAAGCTCATCTCCTGGCTGAGACTTCCACCTGTGTACAGCCAGCCAGTGCAGACTCTGCTGTGAAGAGTGCTGACAAAGACATCTCTACTACTGGTAACTCTTTAGATACTGGTAATGAAGTAAGAATTACCAAGGGTAATGTAAATGACATTTCTGTGTCAGAAGTCTCTGCTCCATCTGTTCCTGACAATAATGTTGTTACTACTTTATCTAAAGAAGAGTCCGTTACTAAAAGTGATGTGCCGGATGTTGCAAGGAGTGCGGTTATTTCCCATGCTGCAGCACTGGCTGCACCTGTCCCCGGGGTGAGTAGGGCCAGTTATTCTGCGGTCACTAGGAGTGATATGAGTGAATGTCAGGCCAATCTGACACCATCTGGTAGCTCCTTTAAACGCGGCAATGTGGTCCAATTGAGGTGGACTGGAGAAGGCCCCCCCGCCAAATAGGAGAGATGTGGTGGACCGTATTCTGGGGATGGGTTTTAAAGCAGAGGAGATTTTTGCCCTTATCAGCCCAGTTGGGTCATATGAGTATGACCTCTCCTTTGTCAAGGCGGAAGGTTTAGATGTCTTTTGGGAGAGGTATGAGCAGAGGTGTAAGGAGTCCCCAAGATGGGCAGGTTTGTCACCTAAAGTAGTCTCCCGCCAGCCATTATACAAGAACGTCACCATTCTAGTGCGTAACGAGTCCATTCCTGCTGCGGATATGGTGGTGTGGTTGAGGAGATATGTGGATGTCCAAGAACCCTTGAGGAAAGTTGTAGATGACAGGGGGATATGGACAGGAGGATGGACAGTGTTATTAAAACTACATGTCACGGGTAATGTTGTTAAGCACATCCCTTCGTCTGCCTTTATAGGCCGTGACAGGATTATTACCTTTTTATGCAGGGCAACCAAAGCTGTGTCATCGCTGTGGTGAAAAGGGCCATTTTTCAAGCTCATGTTCTGCGCAGAAATGTTCCCTCTGTCAGGGCTCAGGGCATGTTGCAAAAGACTGCAATAGTATTCGTTGTAATCTTTGTAACAAGTTAGGTCACCCCTATAGCCTTTGCCCTGAAGCCCTCCATAATCAGCCAGAGGTGGTGGAAGAACTGCTGAGGATGGAGGAGGAGGAACGTGGGGGGCAGCAAGGGGTTGGTGGAGCAGTTTCAGCTAGTCCTGAGGGGGCCCCCCAGGTGTCAGTTTCCCAATCTGAAGGTGTGACCCCTCTTGTGTCTGCTCCCCAGTCTGTGCTCCCTACTGTGTCAGTGTCTACTTCTGTTGTGTGTTCTTCCCCAGTGTTTCAGGTGCCCAGTGTTCCAAATGTAAATAAGTCATCCAGATTGGCTGAGGCTGCCAAAGGGGCAGATTCATGCCGATCTGAGGTGGCAGCTTCACTTGGGCCATCCCTGAGGCAACGTAAGACCTCTAGTGGAGGTTCTAAGGGGAAGAAGGGGGAAGTTGCCACTGCTAATGATGTAGATGAGGCCTTTCAGGGTGATGTTTCAGGGGAGGAGGGAGAGTGGACCAAGGTGGGCAGAAGGAGGAATAAGGTAGTCCTTACCTCTGCCTCCTCGGTTTTATCTTTAGAGGTAGATGATCTACCTCTGGGAAACAAGTTTGGGTCCTTATCTGAGGGGGAGGAGGAGTCTTCTAATTCCGTGTCTCAGATGGAGGAGGATGAGGTAGAGTGCTCCCTAAAGAGGTCAAGGTCTCCAGTAAAGGGGGAGGGAGCTCAGGCTAAGAAACGCCAACCTCAATCATCCTGATGGCAGTTCCCACTCCGATAAAGGTGGCAACCATTAATGTTGCCAGCATAAAATCTGTAGGGGCTCGTAACATGGCCTTATTTTTGCTCAGCGAGATGGATGCTGATGTTTTATTTTTGCAAGAGACCCGGCTAAATAGCCTTGCCAATGTCCACCTGGCAAAGAGGGAGTGCAGGCGTGGGTCCTCCTTCTGGTCTCTTGCGGCCGAGCCTTACAGCGGAGTTGCAGTACTTTTTACTGGCATGGTAACGTGTCGGCAGGTTATCGAGGTAGAGATTGGAAGGTGTATGGTCTTGGACGTCTCTGTGAAGGGGCATGATCTACGTTTAGTAAATATTTATGGACCACAAACTAGATGGGAGAGGAAATGCCTCTTTACAAAGATTAAGCTTTTCCTTTTTACATCTCGGCAAGTTGTCTTTGGAGGTGATTTTAACACCGTTACTAGGCCCAAAGACAGGAAAGGCTCCACTGACAGCCTGAGATATGATAGCGTCTTTCTTAATACGATAGCCAGGGAAGCAGGTCTGGAAGATGCGCATATTAAGCGCTGCCCAGACAGCACGGGGTACACGTTTAAGCGAGGCAGTTGTGAGAGCAGGATAGACAGTTTTTTTTTAAGGGGGACTCTGCCTTTTCGTCTCCTGAGTGTCGTATGGTGGAGTTCTCCGATCACCTTATGCTGTCTGCTTCAGATATGCCACCTAAAGGAAAGGGTATTTGGAGGATGAATTCGGCTCTGCTGGATGATGAGGAGGTAAGACAATCTTTTGAGGATTTTTTTCAGGCTCAGGTAACCATCCTGGATTTCTGCAGCAGTAAGTCGGAGTGGTGGGAGCTTACCAAAAGCCGGGTTAGTGGGTTTTTCAAGGCCATAGGAAAAAGGAAACAGCTTGGTAGGTACATTGCCTACCAGCAGCTGCGGAGAAAACTTGATCGCCTTGTCTCGAGTGGTGGAGATTCAGGGTCAATCTCTGAGGTAAAACTTCTCCTTAGGAAGTATCAGTATGATCGGCACGCTTCTTTGGTTCTGGAAAGGGACTACGGGAAATATCACTCGCCCGACCCTTATCAGAACTGCAAACAAAGCGCAGCAGTTAAGACGGTTGTTGGGCTAAGGGATAGTACGGGCTCTTTGACAAAATCCAGGTCAGGGATCCTGGAGGTCTCAAGGTCTTTTTATGTGGATCTTCTGGGGGAGAAGTACCTCAATCGGGCAAAGATGTCAAGTTTTCTGGATTCTACACCAGGTCTGGGAAATAACATTCCGCTGGCAAGTTTGACGGGGGAAATCACAGCAGAAGAGCTAGTCATAGCTATAGACGGTCTGGTTATTAAGAAAACACCTGGGCCAGACGGATTGACAGCTGAATTTTATAAGACTTTTAAATCCAGCTTGGTACCTAATCTTGTGGAGGTATTTAATGGCTGTCTGCAAGAGGGTTCGCTCCCTCCCTCCATGAGACAATCTGCTGTGATTCTGTTGTCAAAAGGCAAGGATCCCTCGATGATTGAGAATTGGCGCCCCATTAGCCTTCTCAATGTTGATAGAAAAATTCTGGCGAAGATAATTTTCTGCCGCTTGTCGTCAGTAGCAGACAGATTGCTTTCTCGTCAGCAGCACTGTTCGGTCCAGGGCAGGAGCACTTTTTCAGCGGTGTTAGCTGTCCGGGAGGCTCTGGAACGTTGCAGGGCTGAAGGCTGGGGAAAGTATTTGCTGGCATTGGATCAGGCGAAGGCTTTTGATCGTGTCAACCATGAGTACCTCTGGCTTCTCCTTGACAAGTATGGCCTGGAGGATGGGTTTATTGGATGGCTTAAGACTTTATACAGAGAGGCAGATAGCTTCATGCTTGTTAACGGTTGGGTTGGATGGCCCTTCAGGGTTGGATCCGGGGTGCGCCAGGGATGTCCACTGAGCCCTTTGCTATATGTGTTCGCAATCGACCCCTTCATCAGAAGGCTAGAGAGCGGACCGTTGTGCGGGGTGCCGGTGGGCATTACTGGTGAGCCGCCCTTGAGGGTTGTAGCCTATGCTGATGACGTTTCTGTCTTTATCTCTGGGACAGAGGAGGCGCAGGAGGTGGTCTCAGTTATAGAGCAGTATTCCGAGGCATCGGGCTCCCAGGTCAACCGTGATAAAAGTGACGTTTTTTGGATGAGCGAGGGAGGTGAGAGCTTTGCACTTCCGGACACCTTCCCGAGGCCTCAGCAGAAAGTCAAAATATTAGGCATCGAGTTTGGCCCTGATGATTACAGTAAGTCAAATTGGGAAGCCAGGCTGAATGATGCTGATGTCAAGGTGAAATGCTGGAAGGGGTGGCGGCTCTCCTTGAGGGAAAGGGTGGACTTGATTAAGACCTACCTGATTCCTACCTTTCTGTATGTCAGCTTTGTTTGCATCTTGCCAGAGTCCTTCTATACTAGGATTTATAGTTGTTTCTTCCAATTATTATGGGGGAACAGGCTGAATCTTGTGAAGCGGAATGTGACTTACCTATCAAGGCGGAAGGGTGGCCTAGGGATGGTCAACCCGGTTGTGTTCTTCTCTCTGATGTTTTTGAAACACAATTTTGGTAACATGCTAGCAGAGAGACCGCCTGGATGGGTAGGTATTTTCCAGATCTGGTTTAGACCTTTTCTGGGCTGTTGGGAGAGTGGCGGGCCAGTGAAAAGCCTAAGGATCAAGCATGGTAAGCTCCCGGCTTATGTTGCCTCGTGCCTGAAAATTCTTCAACGGTGGCATGTGACAGCGGAGGATATCAGGTCCCTCCCTAGGAGACTCCTGGGTGAGAAGATCGTGGGTACTGTCTTTCATGCGCCACTGGCCTTAAGGGATTGCCCAGGTCATATTATGAGGGAAGGTTTACGTTTAATAAATTCTGAGCGGATTCCCTTGAAATTTAGGGACCAGGCCTGGCTCGCTTTCCACGGTAGGGTCTATGTGAGGGGGAACGTGAAGTGCCGCTCTTTGGACAATCGTGGTTGTCCAAGAGCGGAGTGTCAGGGTGAAGTGGAAACCATGAACCACTTCTTGCTTCAGTGCCCTTTCAATATAGAAGTCTATAAAAAGGTGGGGAGGGCTCTAAATATTCCTTTCTTGCCTAGCATGTCTTATGCTGAGTGGGTGTATGGAGCATTGCAGAATCGCAAGGGATTTGATTTGGACACTCTTTTTTTTAGTCAGCTTAGTAGTCCGATATTACACCTGGAATGCACGGTGTCAGGTATCTCTTCGGCAGAAAGTCCTTCCTGTTCCGGTGGTGGTGTGTGAGATTCTTGGTGAGGTAGGGAAAATTTGGGGTCTTGAGAAAGACAGATGGCGGCAAAGGGTCTGGATAAAGGCGTGGAGGAATATCAGGCTTGTAGCTGTTGTTTGTTGATCTCTGGGTGTTGGGTTCTTTCCCTGTTTTCTCTCTGGGCACTCCCTTAGATTTTCAAGGATACACATAATTTTTGAAGAAAGGCTACATACACATGATAATCTATGTTTCTTGGTCTGAGTGTTAATCAAGTTGAGTAATTTGTAGTATTTTTGAAGATGTCCGTGCTTGTAGTGATGTGTGTGTATGTGTATATATGTATGTGTATATATATGTGTTTATATATGTATATATGTGTACAGTGGGGCAAAAAAGTATTTAGTCAGCCACCAATTGTGCAAGTTCTCCCACTTAAAAAGATGAGAGAGGCCTGTAATTGTCATCATAGGTAAACCTGAACTTTGAGAGACAAAATGTGGAAACAAATCCACACAATCACATTGTCTGATTTGGAAAGATTTTTTTTGCAAACTATGGTGGAAAATAAGTATTTGGTCAATATCAAAAGTTCATCTCAATACTTTGTTATATATCCTTTGTTGGCAATAACAGAGGTCAAACGTTTTCTGTAAGTCTTCACAAGATTGTCACACACTGTTACTGGTATGTTGGCCCATTCCTCCATGCAGATCTCCTCTAGAGCAGTGATGTTTTGGGGCTGTCGCTGGGCAACACAGACTTTCAACTCCCTCCAAAGGTTTTCTATGGGGTTGAGATCTGGAGACTGGCTAGGCCACTCCAGGACCTTGAAATGCTTCTTACGAAGCCATTCCTTCATTGCCCGGGCGGTGTGTTTGGGATCATTGTCATGCTAAAAGACCCAGCCACGTTTCATCTTCAATGCCCTTGCTGATGGGAGGAGGTTTGCACTCAAAATCTCACGATACATGGCCCCATTCATTCTTTCAAGTACACGGATCAGTCGTCCTGTTCCCTTTGCAGAGAAACAGCCCCAAAGCATGATGTTGGCACCCCCATGCTTCACAGTAGGTATGGTGTTCTTTGGTTGCAACTCGGCATTCTCTCTCCTCCAAACACGACGAGTTGTGTTTCTACCAAACAGTTCTACTTTGGTTTCATCTGACCATATGACATTCTCCCAATCCTCTTCTGGATCCAAAAGCTCTCTAGCAAACCTCAGACGGGCCCGGACATGTACTGGCTTAAGCAGGGGGACACATCTGGCACTGCAGGATCTGAGTCCCTGGCGACGTAGTGTGTTACTGATGGTAGCCTTTGTTACGTTGGTCCCAGCTCTCTGCAGATCATTCACTAGGTCCCCAAGTGTGGTTCTGGGATTTTTGCTCACCGTTCTTGTGATCATTTTGACCCCACGGGGTGAGATCTTGCGTGGAGCCCCAGATCAAGGGAGATTATCAGCGGTCTTGTATGTCTTCCATTTTCTAATTATTGCTCCCACAGTTGATTTCTTCACACCAAGCTGCTTGCCTATTGCAGATTCAGTCTTCCCAGCCTGGTGCAGGTCTACAATTTTGTTTCTGGTGTCCTTCGACAGCTCTTTGGTCTTCACCATAGTGAAGTTTGGAGTGTGACTGTTTGAGGTTGTGGACAGGTGTCTTTTATACTGATAACGAGTTCAAACAGGTGCCATTAATACAGGTAATGAGTGGAGGACAGAGGAGCCTCTTAAATAAGAAGATGCAGGTCTGTGAGAGCCAGAAATCGTGCTTGTTTGTAGGTGACCAAATACTTATTTTCCACCATAATTTGCAAAAAAATATATTTCCAAATCAGACAATGTGATTGTCATGATTTGTTTCCACATTTTGTCTCTCATAGTTGAGTTTTACCTATGATGACAATTACAGGCCTCTCTCATCTTTTTAAGTGGGAGAACTTGCACAATAGGTGGCTGACTAAATACTTTTTTGCCCCACTGTATGTGTATATATATATGTGTATATATATATATATATATATATATATATAATGTATAGTATAATTTAATGCAGTGATATTTCTCTTGGTGGAAAAAAAACGTTTGTTCATATATATTATAGGTTGAAGTATGCCTTTATTATTATTAGTCTTGTATACAATATGTTATGCATATATAAAAAAAAAAAAAAGGAAATATATATATATATATATATATATATATATATATTGTGAGGGGGTTAACTCGGTAGCGGGTGTGTGTGACCCCCTGGTTGGGCTCCCCACACAAAAACAGGGCCAGCAGACGGAGGTTGTGGTTTTCAAAATCAAAAGGTGCGGTTTATTTCTCTATGTACAGTGACAAAACACAGCAAAGCCAAAAAGAAACAAACAAAATAAATCCTGGTCAGTTTGACCTCTGACTAAACATGCAGGTTTCCTAAACTAACAACTGGGATCAGCCTGGTGCTGTCCTAGTCCCTAAGTCCCTGGTTTAGTAAAAGTCCAAACAAATAGCCACACAGGCTTTGCCTCACCGCACAGGGGTTCACTCTCCCTAGACAGTCCACACAGGTCTGGTTCCAGGCATGAGCTAACATCTAATGAAGCTGGGAGTTTTTATAGAGGCCTTAAACGAACTGACAGGCTTCAGCTGGTCTCATCAACTCCCTGCCTCACGACGCCCAGCACTCTCCCTAGAGGTATGAGTCATTCATGAGCCCACTAGCCTCAGCTGGGCTTCATCAACTCCCTAGTTGTATAAGTCGGCATAAAGCCTGAATCTGGGAGAAATATATCTACCCCCCTGGATGCAACCAGGTGACTTTACCTTCCTGCTGTCACATAATATATATTTTTGTAGAAAACAAAAGTTGGAATGTGTTTCTTGTTTGCAAGATTCTCAAAATAAAAATTGCCAACTCAATATTGAACCCTACAGACTAAGGCTCGATTCACACTAATGCGTTTTTTGATGCATTTTGCAGAAATGCAGGGACATTTTTTAACATGGGTTCCTATGGAACATGTTCACATCAATGCTTTTTTGTGCCTCTGCATTTTTGGAAAGGGTCAGGACTTTTTTCCCACAAAAAGCAGCGTTTTGCATGTAATAGAATTCAATGGACCCACATCCAAAACGCAAGTACCGCGTTTTTGCCGCGATTTTGCAGCGATTTGCGTTTTGCGTTTTTTGTTATTTCTTTTTTTTACACTGTATATAGCTGGTTGCTAAGGTGGGGGCCGCCGTGTCCTTAACAACCGATGAGTCATCAGTTGTCAGCGGGCTTCCAGCTGAATGTAAAAAAAAAAGTATTGCCGGCTAAAAAAAACGAGAAAAAAAACAGCGTGGGGTCTCCCCCCCAGGTCCATACCAGGCCCTTGGGTCTAGTATGGGTTCGGAGGGGACCCCCCCACACCAAAATAAAAAAAATGGCGTGGGGTCCCCCCAAAATCCATACCAGACCCTTCGGTCTAGTATGGATTCGGAGGGGACCCCCCCACACCAAAATAAAAAAAATGGCGTGGGATCCCCCCCAAAATCCATACCAGACCCTTATCCGAGCATGCAGCCCGGCAGGTCAGGAAAGGGAAGGAATGAGCGAGCGGCCCTCCCTCCTGAACCATACCAGGCCGCGTGCCCTCAACATGGGGGGATGGGTGCTTTGGGGTGGGGGGCTCTACCCCCCCACCCCAAAGCACCTTGCCCTCATGTTGATGGGGACAAGGGCCTCTTCCCGACAGGTTGTCGGGGTCTGCGGGCGGGGGGCTTATCGGAATCTGGAAGCCCCCAGATCCCGTCCCCGATCTTCTTCCTCTGCCGTCGCTCCTCCACCGATGCTGAGTCCCGCTGATCTGTTGGCGCCGATGTCCTGCATTACTTAAATAACGGCGTGGGCGTGGCAATCGGATTGCGTCATCTGGAGGCCACGCCCTCTTGCGACGTCACCGCCCGGGCATGATGGGTCCGTGACGTCACGCGGGGCGTGGCCACCAGATGACGTAATCCGATTGCCACGCCCCCACCGTTCTTTAAGTAATGCAGGACATCGGCGCTGACAGATCAGCAGGACAGAACACCGGACAAAGAAGACAGAAGAACAGCGAAAGAAGAAGCAGGGGGAGGAGAAGACCGGAGGATGAAGATGCGGGAGAAGATGGAGAAAGAAGCGGAGAAGAAGATTTTTAATAAAAGACTTGTCAAAAACTGTTTACTGTATTTATTAACACTACACTACTTTTTTTTAGTGAATGGGTAGGGGTACAATGTACCCCATACTCATTCACAAAGGGGGGCGGGATCTGGGGGCCCCCTTGTTAAAGGGGGCTTCCAGATTCCGATAAGCCCCCCCGCCCGCAGACCCCGACAACCACCGGGCAAAGGTTGTCGGGAAGAGGCCCTTGTCCCCATCAACATGGGGGCAAGGTGCTTTGGGGTGGGGAAGGCAGAGCAAAGCACCCACCCCCCCATGTTGAGGATATGCGGCCTGGTATGGTTCAGGAGGGGGGGGGGCGCTCGCTCGTCTCCTCCCTTTCCTGACCTGCCGGACTGCATGCTCGGATAAGGGTCTGGTATGGATTTTGGGGGATCCCCACACAATTTTTTTTCATTTTGGTGTGGGGGAGGGTTCCCTCCGAATCCATACTAGACCCAAGGGCCTGGTATGGACCTGAGGGGGACCCCACGCTGTTTTTTTTTCTCTTTTTTTTTTTTTAGCTGGCAATTCTTTTTTTTTACATACAGTGGGAAGCCCGCTGACAACTGATGACTCAACGGTTGTTAAAGACGCGGCGGCCGGCTTCCTGGCTCCCTCATTAGCAACCAGCTATATATAGTGTTATAAATCGTGGTAAAATCGCAGTAAAAAAGCATGTCGAAAAACGCGGCAAGCACTGCAAAAAGCACTGCAAAAACGCTCAAAAGCAACATGCATAGACCAGAATGCCATTAAAGTTCATGTGCATGTAAAGGCAGGCATCCCAATACTTTTGGTAATATAGTGTGTGTATATATATATAAATAAATGTCACTGCTCAAAAAAATTAAAGGAACACTTTTTAATCAGAGTATAGCATCAAGTAAATTAAACTCCTGGGATATTGATCTGGTCAGTTAAAGCGGAGGTTCCGCGGTCCCTCGTTTTTTTTTTTCTAGGTGCATGTAATGGGGTTACAGATAACATGTTAGTACTCACTTGTCCTGCGATTAGAGACGTCCCCCGTCTATTTCCGTTCTAAATAATAACTTTTATAAATAGATCTTGTTCTTTGCCATTTTGCTTGTGGGCACTGTGAAGCCCACAAGCAGAGACTTCCGGGATGCGGTGAATGCATCCCAGCATTCACCGCTGTATCATCAGTGTTGACGGTGACCTGCCGAGAATTGCCCCTCAGCAGATTCTGCCAGCTCTGTTCTGCGCATGCGCAACACTTTAGCAGATTTCGCCCGCTCTGACCTGCGCATGCGCAACACTTGCGTGTCCGTTCACGGCAGATCTCCGAAAATAGCCGAATGGATTATAACCCATATTCGGCGCATGCGCTATAACCCATATTCGGCGCATGCGCTTTGAGCACAATATTGTGCCACACGCTCCCGATGCTCGCTCCACTCAGCAAGGGGGGCGGATGTATTACTAAATAAAGGAATTGATGGACAGAGAGGGCGGGTAGTTCAATGTGGATGGCCGATTTGAATACTTGTCAGAGAATTGTTTAAAAAAAAAGACATAAGATTTTTTTTAACAATTCTCTGACAAGTATTCAAATCGGCCATCCACATTGAACTACCCGCCCTCTCTGTCCATCAATTCCTTTATTTAAACATGCATCCGCTCATTATAATAGTAATACACCCGCCCCCCTTGCAGAGTGGAGCGAGCATCGGGAGCGTGCGGCAACGACTGTCACAATACCCTGTTGATTGCGCAGTCGCAGTCTACAGCTCTTAATGTTCGGCAATTTTCGGAGCTAGAGTGCTGCGCCTGCGCAGTCCAGGGCTGGCAGAATCCGCAACGGCTCCCAGGAGACATTGCGAGCATCCCCCAGAAATCAACGGGGCTCCGAGGAAAGAAAGATACGCCCACTCCCGCGGGAGGAATACCCGGAAGTCCACATTAAAACGACTGATTCACGGTAAGTACAACCACAAGAAAAAAAAATCAATAGGAATATGTATATGTATCTGCTAGCAAGATCACTATAAGATAATGTCAGTATTTAGGGTGAACCTCCGCTTTAAGTAGCAGAGGAGGTTTGGTAATCAGTTTCAGCTGCTTTGATGTTAATAAAATTAACAGGTGCACTAGATGGGCAACAATGAGATGATCTCCAAAACAGTCCACCACTGGTGTCCTGTGCTTTTCAGAGATGAGAGCAAGGTTCACCCTGAGCACATGTGGCAGATGTGAAAGGGTCTGGAGAAGCCAAGGAGAACCTTATGTAACATCGTTCAGCATGACCGGTTTGGTGGTGGGTCAGTGGTGGTCTGGGCATATCCATGGAGGGATGGCCAGACTTCTACAGGCTAGACAATGGCATCCTGACTGCCATTAGGTATCGGGATGAAATCCTTTTACCTATTGTCAGACCCTGCACTGGTGCAGTGCGTCCTGGGTTCTTCCTGTTGCACGACAATGCCCGGCCTCATGTAGTGAGAGTATGCAGCAAGTTCCTGGAGGATGAAGGAAGTGATACTATTGATTGGCCCCCACACTTGCCTGACCGAAATCCAATAGAACACCTATGGGACATTATGTTTAGGTCCATCAGACGCTGCCAGGTTGCTCCTCAGTCTGTTCAGGAGCTCAGTGATGCCCTGGTCCAGATCTGGGAGGAAATACCCCAGGACACCATCCGTTGTCTCATTTGTATCTATCTATCTATCTATCTATCTATCTATCTATCTATCTATCTATATATCTGTCTATTTATCTATCTATCTATCTATCTATCTATCTATCTATCTATCTATCTATCTATCTATCTATCTGTAGCGGGTATACACTTTTCTGTGTATTTAAAACTGGCAGAGACACCAGTGATGTGCAGTTCCCTGCAGCCCAGTATTCATGCATGGACGTTGAGGCCCTGGGTGTGATTTGTCCCGGCTGTTCGGGACTGGTGTGCCAACTGAAGCCGTTCGGGCGATGCAAGGCCTGTGGGGAGTTTCTATTTGAAGTGGATCCAGCGGTTGAGAAGCCCAGAACCATTTACCCCGGCCGTGCTGCAGGCAACACCACTCAGAGGAGGAATCACTGCTTTGACAGCCATCCCTGCGCACACTGCAGCGACCGCGGAGGAGGTCGTGAAAACTCAACGGGAGAAATCTGAGGATGCTGACTCGGTCACCACTGTCTCGCAGCGTCCACCACCGAAGAGAAAGACCTGTATGGTAGCCCCGACCAGCGGTTGTGGTGGACCATCTCGCTCGCTTACGCCCAGCCCGGATGGATCCGTCGGCAGGAGTCCCGGACGTCCCGCTTCAAGTAAAGGTCGAGGTAAGCCAGGCGGAGAGATTTGGTGTGTGGGAAGAGGTGAAAACTCAGTCTCCACTACAGGGTACCTGCCCGTGGAGGAGTGTGACACCTCTGACCTGGAGTCGCTCTCGGATATGGGAGACGACGTTGCTATTGACAAACTGTTTGCAGAAAAGGGCTGGGACAAAGTACCCCTCGCCTCATCCCGCAGAACCAGGGATCCACCCATGTCTACAGGGGATAGTACACCCCGGGTGGAGGCACCAGCGCCTGAAGAGGGGTCCCGTCCTCCCCAGCCTGCCTCTACATCCCCGGTACCACCTACACCTAAGACCGGGGAAAAGAGCCTGCTGTTGCGGGCACCTATGCCCAGACCAGATGTGATCAAGGTCCCTCGCCACCCGGACTCAATCGTTTTACCTGGCGAAGGGGACAAAGCTACTATGCCTCCTTTGGCGAGACTACAATGCCTATTTGGTCAGAAGGTTGCTGCAGAGTACGGATGGGAGTATCCATACTTGTCCAAGGAGTTGCTCTATGAGGTGGAAGTGTGCCGGGAGCGCTGGTACAATGACTTTGTGTGGACCCACCTTCAGGTTCCACACGCCCGCAGGTACCTGGCATGCTCCCCCAAGGCCTCTCAGCATTTTAAGGACTGCAAGGCAGAGTGGATGTTGGGATGGCACATCCATGCAGACAAGGTGCTGATCCGGCGCAAGGAAGGGGAAGATGTAGAATATCATCTGGAGACCATGGACCAGCACTTGAAGCCACTTGTTCTGCCGCATCCCCACTTCTACCTGTAGGAGAGAAAAGACTCCGTTCTTGTTGTATGCTGCTGAACTTTCTGGGGCCCGTTGTCCTTGTTACCCAGAGGAATGAAGGACTGTTCCTGTTTTGTTATTCACTTTTCCAGCAAGAGATCATGGACTCTGGGGTAGATAGGGCTCAAGAGAAGAAGAAAAGTTCCACGAGTGCAGATATCGCGATGCTGTCACCAGGCAGCAGTGTTTTGCGCACCGTTAACACTTTTCACACACTCACTCTTTGGAGAAAAGGGATTTCTTCACGGAGAAGTTTCTTTTCTCTCACACGAATACATGTGTCAGGGTTTATGTGTGTTAATTTTCTTTCTTTTCCCTCTGCAGGAGAGCATCCCATCAAGACCACTGAGTATGGGGTGGGTCTTAGTCAGGATGGGTGGGGAAAAGTGTAATATGAATATGTGATTCAAAAGTTATGGTTAAATGTTGTTGTTTCCCTTCCCTTTTATATAGGGCTCAGACACAATTGCTCCAGTTGATCAAGTTCTTCAAAAAGTTTTTTATTTTTGTACAATTGGTAGTTGGTTTCTGGACTGGGCTATGTCAGCCGTTGAAGGCATAGTTTACTCCAGACACTGGGGACCAGGGGGAGAGTGTAGCGGGTATACACTTTTCTGTGTATTTAACCACTTCAATACAGGGCTTTTATACACCCTTCCTTACCAGACCAATTTGTAGCTTTCAGTGCTCTCACACTTTGAATGACAATTACTCAGTCATGCTACACTGTACCCAAACCAAATTTTTATCATTTTTTTCTCACAAACAGAGCTTTCTTTTGGTGGTATTTAATCACCGCTAGGTTTTTTATTTTTTGCAATATAAGCGAAAAAAGTTAGATTTTTAAAAAAAAAAACACTTTTATTTTTGTTTTTATTGTAAAATTTTGCAAATAAGTAATTTTTCTTCATAAAATTGGGCCAAAATGTATACTGCTACATATCTTTAGTAAAAATAACCAAAAAAGTGTATATTATTTGGTCTCTGTGAAAGTTATAGAGTCTACAAGCTATGGTGCAAATCATTGAAAAATTATCACATCTGATCACACCTGATGTACTGAAGGCCTATTTCATTTCTTGAGACCCTAACAAGCCAGGAAAGTACAAATACCCCCCAAATTACCCCTTTTTGGAAATCAGACATTCCAATGTATTTAGTAAGAGTCATTGTGAGTTTTTTGAAGTTGTACTTTTTTCCCACAATTCTTGGGAAATTTTTTAAATTTTTTTAAATTTTTATTTTTTTGCACAAAATTGTCATAATAACAAGTTATTTCTCTCACACAGCACATGCATACTTGCAATGACACCCCAAAATACATTCTGCTACTCCTCCTGAGTATGGTGATACCAAATGTGTGAGACTTTTACACAGCCTGGCCAAATACAGAGGCACAACATTGAAATAGCACCTTCAGGCATTCTAGGAGCATAAATTACACATCTCATTTCTCAACCACCTATTACAGTTTTGAAGACCCTGGAGCACCAGGACAATAGAAACGCCCATAAAATGACCCCATTTTGGAAAGCTAACACTCCAACGTATAGTCTATGAGGCATAATGAGTCTTTTGAACGGTTCATTTTTTTCCAGAAGTTTTTGGAACATGTGGGAAAAAAATGAAAATGCATTTTTTTTATACAAAGTTGTCCATTTATAAGATATTACCAACACATAGCATGTACATAGCAAAAATGACACCCCAAAATACATTCTGCTACTCCTCCTGAGTATGGCAATACCAAATGTGTGGGACTTTTACACAGCCTGTCCAAATACAGAGGCCCAACATTGAAATAGCCCCTTTAGGCATTCTAGGAGCATAAATTGCACATCTCATTTCTCAACCACCTATTACAGTTTTGAAGACCCTGGAGCACCAGGACAATGGAAATGCCCATAAAATGACCCCATTTTGGAAAGCTAACACCCCAACGTATAATCTATGAGGCATAATGAGTCTTTTGAACGGTTCATTTTTTTCCAGAAGTTTTTGGAATATGTGGGAAAAAAATGAAACCGCATTTTTTTTATACGAAGTTGTCCATTTATAAGATATTACCAACACATAGCATGTACATAGCAAAAATGACACCCCAAAATACATTCTGTAACTCCTCCTGAGTATGGCGATACCAAATGTGTGAGACTTTTACACAGCCTGGCCAAATACAGAGGCCCAACATTGAAATAGCACCTTCAGGCATTCTAGGAGCATAAATTACACATCTCATTTCTCAACCACCTATTACAGTTTTGAAGACCCTGGAGCACCAGGACAATGGAAACTCCCATAAAATGACCCCATTTTGGAAAGCTAACACCCCAACGTATAATCTATGAGGCATAATGAGTCTTTTGAACGGTTCATTTTTTTCCAGAAGTTTTTGGAATATGTGGGAAAAAAATGAAAACGCATTTTTTTTATACAAAGTTGTCCATTTATAAGATATTACCAACACATAGCATGTACATAGCAAAAGTGACACCCCAAAATACATTCTGCTACTCCTCCTGAGTATGGCGATACCAAATGTGTGAGACTTTTACACAGCCTGGCCAAATACAGAGGCCTAACATCTAAGTAGCACCGTCATGTGTTCTAGGAGCATAAATTACACACATAAATTCCTGACAACCTATCACATTGTTGAAGGCCCTTCATATTTCTAAAACATAGCATGTACTGTACATACCAATTATAAACCAAAATACATTCTTCTGAGAAAAAGGGTAAGGAAAAGATTTAGTAGTGCAGTGGTCCAAAGAGGAGAGCATCGGTCCAGGCAGCAGGCAGGAACGTGGACAGCGACAGCAAAACAGGCAGCAGGCAGGAATAGTCAGTACAGGTAGAGATGATGTCAGCACAGCCAAAGCATTGGTCCAGATAGCAGGCAGAGATGTGGTCAGCAGTAGCAAAAGGAACAAAGGATCGTCCATGCAGCAGGCAGGAATACTGTCCATAGTTAGTACATGCAGCAGGCAGAGGTATGGTCAGCACAGCCAGAGTATTTGTCCAGGGAGCAGGCAGGACCATCAAGCTTAGGGCAACGGTCAGGAAAGAATGGGGACAGGGGTAGAGGCTTCTCCCACCCAAATCGCTTTGAAGCCTCCGGACAACCAGACCCTGTTCTGGGAACACAGAAAACCAAAAACTGGTTTTCTGAACTCAGAACACTATTCTGGAGCCCCTCACATATGTGAGACCCCTGTGTAGCAGGGTGAAAGATCAGTCCAAGGGGGCAGGCAAAAACATGGTCAACAGGCCGAGGTCAGTGCAGGTAAAAGGCAGAAATAAACGGTAGGCAGAGGCATAATCCATACAGTCCAGGGTCAGTTCACGTGAAAGGCAGAAACATGGCGGATAAACAATGCAGACGGTAGGCAGAGACATAGTCGAGAAACAGGCCAGGGTCAGTTCACATGGAAGACAATGATATGGTTGGTTGAGGCAGGGAAATATTCAGGACATATTGAAAACGGGGAAATGGCAGTATTAGAAATATGGGCTAATAGTTTTCGAGAGTGTGATATCGCTTGAAGCATTTTCCGATGCAAAGGCCAGGTTGGGAGGGACAGTCGGGACAATGGAAGCTGGTGTCTTTCCTAATTCCTCTTCTGGTGCACACCCGACATTTTTTTTGGCGTCGTCTTCCGGATCGTGATGGTGGAATATGGTCTGAAAAATGGCGCTCATGTAGTCTGCTGACACAATCTGAGTGAATGCTTTCTGGGGGGGATGTTTGTTGGTAGATCAGGGCAGTGACAATGTCTTCAATAAATCTCATGAAGGTGGTGGGTCTATGTGTGGATTTTTGGTAGACTATGAAAGAATTTAACAGGGCCAAATGAAAAAAGAGGGATTTTCGGGTTGAAAGATAGGGCTGCAACATTTGATCATTTAAATCCACACCCCCCATGAATTTATTGTACTCATTGATGCAGGAAGGCTTGCGAACGGTACTGCGTCTTCTGTGAAGTTCCACCGAGGTGTCATCGTGGATGGTGGACATGATGTACACATCTTTCCTATCCCTCCACTTCACAGCCAACACTTCCTCGTTCCTCAAGCTTGCCGATTCCCCCTTTTGAATGGTTGTGGTGACAAGACGCTGTGGGAAGCCCTTTCTGTTTATTCTTGTTTTACCACACGCCAGAGTTTTTTTTAGGTAGAGGTGGCGGAGAAGGGGCAGGCTGGTATAATAGTTGTCCATATAAATATGATACCCCTTTTGGAGGAGTGGAAATACCAACTCCCAAACAATTTTTCCACTTATTCCCATGTACGATGGACACTCAGGGGGCTCGAGCTGGGAATCTTTGCCTTCGTACATGCGGAATGAGTGCACATAACCAGTGGCGCTTTCACAGAGCTTGTTGAGCTTCAAGCCGTACCTCGCCCGCTTACTGGGGATATATTGCTTGATTCCCAGCCGGCCTGTGAAATGCACCAGGGATTCGTCCACAGAAATGTTTTGGTCAGGGACATAAAGTTCGGCAAACTTCTTGGGAAAAAAATTAATTAGGGGGCGAATTTTATATAATTTGTCAAAGTTTGGGTGATCTCGGGGGGGGCACTGTGAGTTGTCACTGAAATGCAGGAACCGCATTATAAGTTCGTATCGGGACCTGGACATGGCCGATGTAAAAATTGGCATATGGTGGATGGGTTTCTTCGACCAATACCTATTCATTTCATTTTTTTTTGTAAGCCCCGTGTTAAACGTTAGGCCTAAAAACAATCTAAGCTCCACCACTGTTAGGGGTCTCCATTCAAAAGGGTGGGCATAGCTGGAGCTGGGGTTGTTTTCAATGAATTGTTGAGCAAAAAGATTAGTTTGCTCCACAATGCCTTGAACCAATTCATCAGGGAAAAATAAATTTAAAAAATCAAGTTTGGAAAAACCCTCAGTGTTGACCTGCACACCTGGCTGTGCTGTAAAAGGGGGGATCGTGGCTGACCCTGAGGTAGAAGGCAGCCACAATGGGTTTGCCAAGCCATCTGGAAGCTGGGTTCGGGTCCTACTTCTTTGGCGTGTACTTGCACTGGGCCTTTCCTCCTGGGGTCTAGCAGCGCTTGCACTGGGCCTTTCCTCCTGGGGTCTAGCAGCGCTTGCACTGGACCTCGCCTCCTGGGGTCTACCGCCGTTGGCACTGCTGGTCGCTGCCTGGTGTTCAGACCGTCTTCTTTTTGGACGGACTGTGTCCTCCTCTAATTTGGATCCGGATGTGCTGCCTTCGGGGGGTTCATATTCCGAACCAGAATCGGAATCAGAACTGAGCGGTGAGAGCTCCCCGTTGCTCTCATCGGTCAGACTGAGTATTTGATATGCTTCTTCTGGGGTGTACACCTTTCTGGACATAGTGGGTACGCTGGTGAGGTGGCAGGTACTCTGGTGGCAGGTTCTCTGGTGAGGTGGCGGGTACTCTAATGGACAGGTACTCCTGATGGATTGGTGGTGGGTACTCTGGTGAGGTGGCGGGTACTCTGGTGAGGTGGTGGGTACTCCTGATGGACAGGTACTCCTGATGGACTGGTGGCGGGTACTCCTGGTGAGGTGGCGGGTACTCCTGATGGACAGGTACTCCTGATGGACAGGTACTTCTGATGGACTGGTGGCGGGTACTCTGAGGTGGCGGGTACTCAGGTGAGGTGGCGGGTACTGCTGATGGACAGGTACTCCTGATGGACTGGTGGCGGGTACTCTGAGGTGGCGGGTACTCAGGTGAGGTGGCGGGTACTGCTGATGGACAGGTACTCCTGATGGACAGGTACTCCTGATGGACTGGTGGCGGGTACTCTGAGGTGGCGGGTACTCAGGTGAGGTGGCGGGTACTCCTGATGGACAGGTACTCCTGATGGACTGGTGGCGGGTACTCTGAGGTGGCGGGTACTCAGGTGAGGTGGCGGGTACTCCTGATGGACAGGTACTCCTGATGGACAGGTACTCCTGATGGACTGGTGGCGGGTACTCTGAGGTGGCGGGTACTCAGGTGAGGTGGCGGGTACTGCTGATGGACAGTTACTCCTGATGGACTGGTGGCGGGTACTCAGGTGAGGTGGCGGGAACTCCTGATGGACAGGTACTCCTGATGGACAGGTACTCCTGATGGACTGGTGGCGGGTACTCTGAGGTGGCGGGTACTCAGGTGAGGTGGCGGGTACTCCTGATGGACAGGTACTCCTGATGGACAGGTACTCCTGATGGACTGGTGGCGGGTACTCTGAGGTGGCGGGTACTCAGGTGAGGTGGCGGGTACTCCTGATGGACAGGTACTCCTGATGGACAGGTGGGTGGCGGGTGATCTGGTGGCAGGTACTAGATGACAGGTACTCTTTATTTAGGGGGGGCAATCTGGGCACAGTAGTACATATGTATATGTGTATAACATATGTGTAACTCACTGTTAGCTGATCTCCTCCTCACAGGTGTGTGAAGAGGAGAACCAGGCAACAGTGAGTTACACACAATTGTGTGTTTTGTTTACATTTAGTGACCTGCTGTGATTGGACACAGCCGGTCACGTGGTAAAGAGCCAATTTCATTGGCTCTTTACCCTGATCGAGGCTGGGCTGTATCCAAGGGAAAAACCTCAGCCCCGATCGCCGCGCTGCGCAGCTCTGCATCATCAATTCTGGTAAGTTTATACCGGAATCTCCGCCGCCCGCCGCCACATTACTTGAATCGGTGTGTCCAGAGGGACACACCGGATCCCAGATCGCCGCGCTGCGCGCCCCCGGGGGCGCGCGCGGGCGCCGTGCACGCCGCTGCTGCAGCTCTGCATATGGGAGCCGGTAAGCCGCTCCGCTGCCCGCCGCGCCGCACAGAAAGCTCCGCTGCCCGCCGCTGCTGCTCCGCCGCCACTCATTTAGCCCCATCAGGGAACTGCTGTGTCCTAAGGAACACAACGGTACCTGGGAGAGCCGGCGAAGCACTGGATGGCGGCGGGAGGGGGGGGGTGCCCCCTCCCGCCGCCTATAAGAACGATCAAGCGGCGGAAGCGCCGCTATGATCGTTCTTATGGTGCAGAGAATCGCTGGCAGAACAAAAGGATATCTGAATGATGCCTCTAGCTGCAGGCATCATTCAGATATTCCCCTACAAAGCAGAGGACGTCATATGACGTCCACCCAGGATGGGAGATCCCATCTGTGGACGTCATATTACTATGGCTGGGTAGGGAAGTGGTTAAAACTGGCAGAGACACCAGTGATGTGCAGTTTTCTGCAGCTCAGCAGGTGGCGCTGTCGTCCTGGGCTGGGGTTGAACCATTGCTGTGTGCCGTGCCTCCTTTTTGTCCTCCCTCGGCAGCGGTATGGTGGGGCGGGGAACCCGCCGTGCTTGCTGGGAGAGGGTATAAAGGGGCCGGCCATCTTTGTCATGGGGTCGAGTCCCAGGCACCTTCAGCCTGAGGGCGGTGGTTCGTGTCGGTCCTCTAGGCGGCCTAGGCCTAGAGGACGTTGGGAGGTCGTGTTCCATCCCAGGCACCTTTAGCCTGGGGTAAGGTACTCGGATGGAGGTCTGGAGCTTAGTGCCCAACACTGAGTTCCGCGAGGGAAGGAGGTCCTAGGGAACCCAGGGATTGGGTACCCGAATCCGGAAGGCGTATTGGACCGGGGGGAGATACTCACTTGAAGACCGGGTGCAGCAGATTGCCAGTGACAGGTGAGCCTCCCATCGGAGACCGCCTGGAAGGAAACCCCCCCGCTCAGAGACCGCAACCCACTTTCAGGGAGGAAAGTGGAGAGTTCATTGTGTCTGGGCCTACTCGCATCCACACCTCCTTGTTTGTTCTGTTCTTTAAGGGAATCTAACTGATTGTGCTGTTCACTTGAGAAGAATAAAGGAGTGTTGGACTTTAATGGTGTGGGGCTCTTTTCTGGCGGACATTGTTCAAGGTAACTCCAGGTGCACAACACCTGACCCGAAGGTAAAGAAAGAACTTTGCTTACACCGCACAGACATCTGCGGTGAAGGCTTGGCGTAGTGACCCCGCTCTCTCTCCTCTAAGGTACCCCTAGACAAGAGACAGACGAGCTGATGCAAAGAGGGGAGTGAGGAGGCCGCTACATATCTATCTGTAGCACCCTCCCCAAAAGGTTGGGACGCTATTTAAAAATATAGAGGGATGTCTGAGCCAGTAGTTGGGCTCAGACGGTTGAATTGTATTTAATTTTACCTCTGCTCCAGCTGTGGTTTATCCGATAGCATTTTCCCCTATTGCCTGTAGGTGGCGTTACCACTTCAGGCACCTGTTGGAACACAACACGGGCAAACCATTGTGCATTGAGTGGCCCTTCTCGGCAGCGGTGCAGTGGGAGTGGTCAACCCGCTGTGCCTGCTGGGAGGGAATACTTAAGGGGCAGACGCCATTGATTGGGGTCGGTTCTCGCCCCGCAGCCCTCCGGGCGCGAGGTGCGTGTGTGTGGTCCTGGTCTCTGGGCCATGTTGGCCCGAGGCTGCATCGCTATCTAGTAGGCCCAGCTAGTCTGGCTGATGCCTACAGTCGGAGAGGGGATCTTAAGCTGTCCATCCACATGGGGAGGAAGCTATCTTGGTGAAGGAGACCAGGGGAGGACCTGCCCTGGAGGAGACCGGCAAAGTGCTGCTGTCTCGGGTGAGGCCTGGTAACTTTGGCAAGGAGGGATCCGCTATAATACAAGCCCTGCAGTTCACCGGATTGGCTTAAAGGCCCTTTAACTGTATGGCTGGAAGTTTGGGACTTTAAAATCCTGTGGCAGAGGATTCCTGGACTATCCATTTGCTCAACTTAAAAAGGTCTGTGGCAGAGACTTTGTACACTTCAAAAGGTCTGTGGCAGAGACCTGCTTCATCTTGGGCAGTCTGTGGCAGAGACAGCCCTGTTGCTAATCCGTGTGTCATCCCGGCTGCAAGGCCATGTGAGAGGGGACTATCCGGGTGACCAATATCCACTCTAACATTGAGAGTCGTGAGTGACCTTGATCTGAGACTGTTATATTTTGTGGCGAGTGCCTGAACCTTCCCCTACTCTTCTATGCCTTCTACTTCTCAACGTTTACTGCATAAGAAAAATAAAGCCTAACTGTTTGAGGTTTTACATCTGTGTGGACATTGCATTACTACAGACTTTCCTGCCCGGACAACGAAGCTGCTGAAGAGGTAACGTGCAAAACCCAAAACTAACCAGCGGCCCTCTAGGGGGTATTGCTACATATCTGTCTGTCTGTCTGTCTGTCTGTCTGTCTATCTATCTATCTGTGTGTATATATGTATGTGTATATATATATTTATGGTCGGAGCCCTCTGTCCGAAGAGATATGGATCACATAAACACGTCACAAGACTAACAACACAAATAAGACCTGAAGTGTGGCCTGGCCTTTTGTACGGTATGCCAAAGAAAGGGGCCATACCTGAATAGAAGTGATAGATAATTCTGCTGAAAATTGGTTGTAGAGGAGTGCCCTAGAAAAGGGAGATATGGGTGGGTGGGTACCGCGCACTACAGCCGACGCTGACCCTCGTGGATGGTCTGTATAAGTACCCCTCGAACTCCTCCCATAATTTCAGGCCAGCATACTAGCCTTCCTATTTATGGTTGGAGCCCTCTGTCCGAAGAGATATGGATCACATAAACACGTCACAAGACTAACAACACAAATAAGACCTGAAGTGTGGCCTGGCCTTTTGTACGGTATGCCAAAGAAAGGGGCCAAAAAGTCACACAAGGTTAGGAAGGAATTGATCTATTATGTCAGGTAAACCACTATAGAGCGAGACTGTTAAAGGCTCGTGATATTTCTGACTGAGGATCGGGGACGTGTCGGGCGAAACACAAGGATTCCCACCTGCCCATCTTCCTTATTGCGTGGTCAGGAACTCTGTTTCGTGATGTTGCTGGGGCTGCTCTAATGCGAAAGCGAGTCCTGAGTAACATCCTGGGTCAAGGCCCGAGATGCTCAGGAGTGTTCTGACGTGGCTGACGAACTGGTTCCCGCTTAGGGGTTCAGTTGGGAAAGGTAGTAGAGGGCTGTCCTCAGATGGCTCGGACAGCAGAGTTTACCAATTACCGTAGAACGGCCATGGCGTTGTGTGTCTGGAAAGGTTTAATGTCTACTCCGGGACCGGGTTGTATCATTTCCGATACCGTCGGGTGTAGGATGAAATGACTTTGGTGGCGAGTCGGGTGGTGCCCGAGTAGCACTCGGCATTTAGGGCTGGTGATAGTAATTCGCCGGGCCGTAAAATCGTAAAAGGCTAGGTAAATGGCTGCTTGAACTACCAGGCTGGGCCATAGACCGAAGGGAGAACGTGAAAGGATAGCAGACATGTCCCGGAGTATGGCGCTGGTCACTGGTAAGCGTTTGGTACTAGAGTGTGGTTGCCGCCACCTGTAGTGTGTTGGCGGATCAGGATGCATTGATGAGGGAGGTAGCACCATGGAGGTGCTATCCGATTCCAGAGTTGGTTGCGACTAATGTGGGACGCCGGACATGGTCGAGTCGGCTCCGGCTTCTGTGAAAGGATGTGGCATGGTCAAGCGGGATAGCGCGTCGGCCGAGGTGTTGCATTAACCGGGGGTGTGGACACTGAGGCTACTGAGCTGATGTTGTAGGGAAAGTAGCAACAGCCTGCGTGGGAAGGACATGATGGACAACGATTTATTGACCTGCCTTTGTCAACGACTGTGGCTGTAGCCTGGTTGCCTGTGGCGAACGTGGCGGTCTGTCCTGCCCGGGGCTGCCCCGTACTTGAGTCTACCTATCCGGTCTCAAGGAATTGGTCCCCCATGGCCAGATCCTGCTACGGAGGCTGCGTCTAGCTTAATGACTTGGTCAGGGTCTTGTGCCTGGGAGAGGAACACTAAGAAGCGTGCGATAAAGGATCGCCCTTGAGAGACGATCCTCATCGTGGTTTGAGCATGCCCAGTAGGGATTGTAGCTGTGGGTTAGTGCACCCTTGCGTGTCGGTAGACGTATGGATGACTGTCCTGATGCGGGTCAATCTACCGAGAGGTGGGCTGGCCCGCATGGCGCGTTTGTCTAGAATGATTACCAGGAAGGAGATGAACTGTGCCGGTCTTTCTACTTTCTTCACGGTTGTGGGCACGTCAAGGTTTTAAAGACCTCTCTTGGATTTCTTAGATCTCACAAGAATCCTAAACCATCGGGAGAACTCCTGTGAGGGTATGCAGGAGTTTGACTGGGTAGTTTTGGAATGAGTCAGGCAGTGTAATGAGTCCGGTGTGGAACCCTGTAGTGTCCCCTGTACTAGAAAGGCTGCTAGAGAGGAAGTTGGATGTGAGGAGAGAAAGTCGAGCCGCCCGAAGTGCATGTGGCCTGGTCTAGCTGGACTCTGCTGCTTGGCGCCACAGGTATTTCTAGGGAGAGCCTTCTGGCACAGGAGGTGGATGTGCAGAAGTTTGCGGTGGGGTAAAAGCAACCCTTGAAATTAAGTTGCTGGAGATGGCTGCGCCCCCCGGTGCTCAAATTGGACATCCTAGTCTGACTGGGAGGACTGGTTAGATCTCTAAGGCTTCCAGAGGCTACCACGAGACTTGTCGCTTTCGAGTTTGCGAGCGAGCCTGGGGTCCTTGGCCATTAGGATGACTGAGACGTCCCCCTAGGCACGCGGCTTGTTCCCTGTTATGACCTGTG
The DNA here is from genome assembly GCA_029206835.1 of Rana muscosa. Classification (NCBI taxonomy): domain Eukaryota; kingdom Metazoa; phylum Chordata; class Amphibia; order Anura; family Ranidae; genus Rana; species Rana muscosa. The sequence continues at coordinate 985,953,535 of CM055118.1, read as the reverse complement.
CCGAAGATGCGTGGGGACGCTAGGTTCGCGTCCTAGCGCTTAGGATGTCCTTCCTGATGCCCGCTGGGACCAGGTGCGAAGAAAAAGGGGGTGCAAGCGTCGGGCGTACCTGCAGTGGGGGGTTCGGTAACGACGGTGGAGACTGGGGCTGATAGGGGCGCGGCTGACCGTGTTTCCAGGGCCCCTACTCTAGCCTGGACGTCGGTGACTGCGGTTGCCAGTGTGGTCACCAAGGCGTGTAGCTGAGTAATGCCGAGGATATCGACTGCAGCGGAATTTGTCTGGTAGAGTTGCCGCTGGTTATGGAACAGCAGCCTAACAGCTTGGTTTTCCTGGCCGTGGCCGGGTAGGGGATGCCCCTACGGCGTAGTTCGGCTGTAAGCCTGGGGATGGTCCAGCCCTGAGGAACTGTGTGGAGTCGTCCGCTGAACCCGAACGTGGTGACGGTGGGACGAAGTTAAAGTCATCGCAGTCGGTCTGCGACATGTTGGGGGTTGGAGAAAAAACGAGAAAGAAAAGGGGGGGGGGATGTATGTTTATAGAGTGAGATGCCAGGTATGGAGGGGATAGAGGAGGTACGAAAGTGGGTAGGGAGAAGGAAGGGAGAATGGACAGAATAAGGAATGACAGGCGCAGAGGATAGCCAAGTTTTGCGTACGAGCGCTTGTTGAGTGTAATTTGGAAAACTCAAAAGAGTGCGTGGCAACCGAGGTGAGCCAGGAGGTGACTGGCTAGGTAACCGATAGCTCGGGTGCCGTCTGTGCTTGGCACAGACTGATGAACCAGAGCCCCCAGGGCGTACTGGGGCGGGTAGCTGGAGTCTGGTATACTAAGTAGGAATGTTTCGATCTGTAGTTCAATGACGTGTGGTCGGTCTGCCAACTCCTGCACTGCCAGCAAGGTGATGTTGGTGACCTTGTCTGCGTAGTGAAGGATCTCGGATTGGCTTCGAAAACAGAGTGTCATGCGTAGAAGTATGTGGCAGTTGCTAGCGCCTGGTGAGCGGTCGAATTGTGTATGTGAAGGCAAATATGCCGTGAAAGAGTGCGGAGAGAAAGCAAGGAGGGGCCTTGCGTTTACGCACCTGACTTGAGCCCTGTCTTGGTTGAGGTCGAGACACGGGTCGACCGGGACCTGTGAGGAGGGTGACATGGAGATATATATATATATTGTGAGGGGGCTAGCTCGGCAGCGGGTATGTGTGACCCCCGGGATGGGCTCCCCACCCAAAAACAGGCCCAGCAGACGGAGGTTGTGGTTTTCAAAATCAAAAAAAAGTGCGGTTTATTTTCCATTTACAGTGACAAAAACACAGCAAGGCAAAAAAAACAAACACAAAATAAATCCTGGTCAACTTGACCTCTGACTAAACTTACAGGTTTCCTAACTAACGACTGGGATCAGCCTAGTGCTGTCCTAGTCCCTGGTTTTAAATGTCCAAGCAAAATATAGCCACACAGGCTTTCTCTCACCGCACAGGGGTTCACTCTCCCTAGACAGTCCACACAGGTCTGCTTCCAGGCATGAGCTAACATCTAATGAAGCTGGGCTTTCTTATAGAGGCCTAAATGAGCTGACAAGGTTCAGCTGGACTCATCAACTCCCTGTCTGCACGACGCCCAGCCCTCTCCCTAGAGGTATGAGTCATCAATGAGCCCACTAGTCTCAGCTGGGCTTATACAACTCTCCACCTAGCTGTATAAATCGGCGTAAAGCCTGAATCTGGGCGAAATATATCTACCCCCCTGGATGCAACCAGGTGACTTTACCTTCCTGCTGTCACATACCCCCCCCTCTTGTTTTAACCTCGGGGTTGGAACACCAGCAATCAGGCATTCATGTACTCGAGACAAAGCATCCACATTCCCCATTTGAACGCCAGGGCGATGCTTTACTGTGAAGTTGAATTCCTGGAGGGCCAGGAACCACCTATTCACTCTTCTATTTGTTTCCTTGTTTTGAGCCATCCACTTTAACGGAGCGTGATCCGTAACCATGTCAAAGTGCCTACCTAGCAGGTAGTACCGAAGGGAATCTAGAGCCCACTTCACCGCTAAACACTCCTTTTCAACGGTGGCGTAATTTACCTCATGGGACTTCAACTTCCTGCTGAGGTAAATGACTGGGTGCTCTTCCCCGTTCCAGACCTGGGACAATACTGCTCCTAACCCCACATCTGACGCATCACTTTGTACGACAAAGTCTTTAGAGAAGTCGGGTGAGTACAACACTGGCTGGCTACATAAGGCTTGTTTCAAGAATTGGAATGCTGCCTCAGCCTCGGGGGTCCATTTAATCATGACCGACCCTTTCCCCTTCGTCAGGTTGGTTAGGGGCACAGCCTTAGAAGCAAAGTGGGGAATGAATCGCCGATAATACCCAGCGATTCCCAGAAAGGCTCGTACCTGCTTCTTGCTGTTGGGACGTGGCCAACTCTGGATGGCCTCGACTTTGTTGAGTTGGGGTTTTATTACTCCCCTCCCAATGGTGTACCCAAGATATTTGGCCTCCTCCTGCCCAATGGTACACTTCTTGGGGTTAGCCGTAAACCCTGCTTCCCGAACAGAGTCCAGGACTGCTTGCACTTTTGGCAGATGTGAGGCCCAATCTGTGCTATGGACAATTACGTCATCCAGGTAAGCCGCAGCATACTTCCGATGGGGCCTCAGCATCTGGTCCATTTTCCGCTGGAATGTGGCCGGCGCATTCTGTAACCCGAACGGCATTCTTTTATATTGGAACGCCCCGTCTGGGGTTACAAATGCGGTTTTCTCTTTGGCTGACTTGGCCAGGGGGATTTGCCAATATCCTTTTGTGAGGTCAAGAGTCGTCATGTATCGGGCTGTTCCCAGCCGGTCGATCAACTCATCTATACGTGGCATGGGGTAGGTGTCAAATTTTGTAACTTTGTTCAACTGACGAAAATCGTTACAAAATCGCCAGCTCCCATCCGGTTTAGGCACCAACACAATGGGACTAGACCAATCACTTTGGGACTCCTCTATCACCCCTAAGTTCAGCATTTTCTGTACTTCCTCCCGTATTGCCTCCCGTCGGGCCTCTGGGATCCGATAGGGTTTTAACTTCACCCTTTCACCGGGCGGGGTAATAATGTCATGCTCTACCCCAGATGTTTGTCCCGGCAGCTCAGAGAATACCTCCTTGTTGCGAAGCACAAACTCCTTAACCTCCTGTTGTTGGGGTTGTGACAAGGTGGCTGCGATTCCAACCTCAGGAATCACGCAACCAGTTTGAGCTGGTGACCAAGTGTCTGCGACTAGGGACTCTCTATCCCTCCAGGCTTTCAACAGATTAACGTGATAGATCTGTTCGGGCTTTCGCCTTCCTGGTTGTCTGACCTTGTAATTCACTTCGCTCACTTTTTCCATTATCTCGTAGGGGCCTTGCCATTTGGCAAGGAATTTACTTTCAACCGTAGGGACAAGTACCAATATCCTATCCCCCGGGGAAAAGGTACGGGTCTTGGCTCCACGGTTGTACACTCTCTGCTGTGCCAACTGCGCTTGGGCCAAATGTTCCTTCACGATGGGCATTACCTGTGCAATTCGATCTTGCATCAGGGCGACATGCTCAATCACACTCCTGTGGGGAGAACTCTCACTTTCCCAAGTTTCCTTGGCAATATCCAACAGCCCTCTTGGGTGTCTCCCATACAGTAACTCAAAGGGGGAGAATCCCGTAGAGGATTGGGGCACCTCCCTAATAGCAAACATCAAATAAGGAAGTAGACAGTCCCAATCCTTTCCATCCCTATCCACCACTTTCTTCAACATTTGTTTTAGGGTTTTGTTGAATCTTTCAACCAGCCCATCGGTTTGGGGGTGATACACAGATGTACGTAATTGCGTCACTTTGAACAATTTACACAGCTCCTTCATAACCCGGGACATAAAGGGTGTACCTTGGTCCGTAAGCAGTTCTTTACAAATACCCACCCGGCTAAAAACAAGAGATAGCTCTTTGGCTATGGTTTTGGCCGAGGTATTTCTGAGAGGGATCGCTTCTGGATAACGGGTGGCATAGTCCATTATAACCAATATGTACTGGTGCCCCCTAGCGGACTTGATTATAGGACCTACCAAATCCATTGCGATTCTCTCAAACGGGACCTCAATGATGGGTAGAGGGACCAGCGGGCTACGGAAGTGTGGCATCGGGGCCGACCTCTGACACACAGGGCAGGAGGAACAATAATTTTCTATGTCCTTCATCACCCCAGGCCAATAGAATCTCTGTAATACCCTCTCTCGGGTTTTCTCTGTCCCCAGATGACCTCCAAGAATGTGCCCATGGGCCAACTCCAACACCAACTTCCTGTAAGGTTTGGGCACCACCAGCTGCTCAACGGTTTCTTCTGCCCTTTTTGCCACCCGATACAGTAGGTCCTTCTCTACGCTGAAGTATGGGTAAGTGCAGGTATTATCTGGGTTCACTAACTCGCCATCTATTTTCACTACGTTTTCCCGTGCCTTTATTAGGGCGGGGTCTTTCAACTGTTCTGTGGCAAAGTTTTCCCTGTGAACCTCAAGATCAGAAAACTCCACAGACGGTAGGTTTTCGTCTGAGGAGGTGGGCTCCTCTCCAGTTTCTTGAGTCTCCCCTGCCAATACTGACAAGGGAAATTCGGGAGAGTCCTCACCACTCTCAGAGGAGTTCTGGCTATCATATTCCTGGTACATAGGGGCACCAGTGGGGGGCTCATGATCATCCCACAGTTCCCAGAACTTCGGAAAATCCCTTCCCACAATGGCGTCATGCGGTAACTGAGACACTAAGCCCACTGGATGAGAAAGGGTACCTTTGGGGGTCTCGAAACACACTGTAGTCACTGGATACTCTCGGGTGTCCCCATGCACACAAATAACGGCTACCTTGCTATTCCCAGAGACCTCTGTTTTAACTAACTCAGCCTTTATCAGGGTCACAAGGCTACCTGAATCCAGCAATACCACAACATTTCTACCATTAATACACATTTTGCATAAATGTTTCTCAGTTCCCCGAATGGCAGTGCATGCGACTGTCGCACACAGCGACTGACGTCTGCCCGTCAGAAAGTCACACTGCATGGGTTCCTCCAAAACCGGGCAATTTGCTGCAATATGTCCCGCTTGCCGGCAGCGGTAGCAAATGATCCTTCTTGCCGCCTCTTGAGCCGCTGATTTCCCAGGCTGTTCTCGCCAAACTTGGGGTAGAGCTCCCACCCTCTCACTCTCTCCACCCTTACCCCTTGGAATCATCTTATCCGCCCCTGGGGATGGTCTGGTCTTAGGGTGGAAAGTCCGAGTGTCTCTGGAAGAGGCCGTCAGGTTCTCTGTAGCCAAGTATTTCTCCACACGATCCACAAGACCATCGGCCGTCTCTGGGTCTCCATGGCTTACCCACTTTTGGATGGCAGTAGGAAGAGCTCTCAAAAACCGATCCATTACAACACGTTCCACAATCTTTGGTGCGGACAAAGTCTCTGGCTGTAGCCACTTTCTGCTCAGGTGAATGAGATCATACATTTGAGACCTGGGGGGTTTTCCAAGCTGGAAAGTCCAGTTATGCACACGCTGAGCCCGGACAGCCAGGGTGACACCCAGCCTTGCCAATATTTCAGCTTTTAGCATCACATAGTCTTTTGCTTGGTCAGGCTCTAGGTCATAGTAAGCTTTCTGCGATTCACCCGTTAACAGAGGAGCCACCAGTCCAGCCCACTGCTCCTCAGGCCACTTTTCTCTTTCAGCGGTCCTTTCAAATGTGGTCAAAAATACCTCTGGATCATCCTCTCCAGTCATTTTTGTCAATAAACGACTCACCCCAAAGGACGCGGTATTAGTGGGACGGCTTTCCTCACCGGTCTGCGGACGTTGCTGCATTACTGCTTCCATCTGTTGTTGTAGTCTCTGCTCTTGCTTCTGCAACAGGTCTATGAAGCGGGCCTCAGATTGCTGTTGGGCTTGTTGCTGAGCCTCCAGACTCTGTTGTAAAGTTGCAAGGCTCTGTTGATGAGCTTGCTGCTGGGCTGCAAGGCTCCTTTGCAAACCTGCATTTGTCTGCTGTTGATTGGCATTTGCTAGAGCCAGCTGTTTCAGTATCTCCTCCATGCTGGCTTAAAAAAAAACTGCCACTGGTTCTCCACCAACTGTGAGGGGGCTAGCTCGGCAGCGGGTATGTGTGACCCCCGGGATGGGCTCCCCACCCAAAAACAGGCCCAGCAGACGGAGGTTGTGGTTTTCAAAATCAAAAAAAAGTGCGGTTTATTTTCCATTTACAGTGACAAAAACACAGCAAGGCAAAAAAAACAAACACAAAATAAATCCTGGTCAACTTGACCTCTGACTAAACTTACAGGTTTCCTAACTAACGACTGGGATCAGCCTAGTGCTGTCCTAGTCCCTGGTTTTAAATGTCCAAGCAAAATATAGCCACACAGGCTTTCTCTCACCGCACAGGGGTTCACTCTCCCTAGACAGTCCACACAGGTCTGCTTCCAGGCATGAGCTAACATCTAATGAAGCTGGGCTTTCTTATAGAGGCCTAAATGAGCTGACAAGGTTCAGCTGGACTCATCAACTCCCTGTCTGCACGACGCCCAGCCCTCTCCCTAGAGGTATGAGTCATCAATGAGCCCACTAGTCTCAGCTGGGCTTATACAACTCTCCACCTAGCTGTATAAATCGGCGTAAAGCCTGAATCTGGGCGAAATATATCTACCCCCCTGGATGCAACCAGGTGACTTTACCTTCCTGCTGTCACAATATATATTCCTTTTTTTTTTTTTGTAGGCGTGAAGAGTTGTGGGAGCGGTAGGTAGCTCCGGGTGAAGAAGTGTGTAAGACCCCCTGCCCCTTTTTTTTTTTTTTTAGTATATTTTTTTTTATCGGGAAATATCGTCCGACCTGGATTGCAGGGTGGACGGGATGGAAACTCAATCTAAACTGACGTGTGTGGTGGAAAGGGATAGAGAAATCGGTGAGTAGCCGTTTGACTACTGGAGGAGGTGAGTGGCTGGTGTGCAACCACTCGTCGAACGCTCGCAGCGCTTGCGAGGAACAAATGCCTTAAGGAGACGAAAGAAGAAGAGCGAGCGAAGCTGGAAGGTACGAAAGCAACTACACGGACGTTGCGAGTCGTAAGGCGTCGGCTGATGACGACGAATACCGCGCACTACAGCCGACGCTGACCCTCGTGGATGGTCTGTATAAGTACCCCTCGAACTCCTCCCATAATTTCAGGCCAGCATACTAGCCTTCCTATATATATCTGTATAACTGCATATCTACAGTGGGTACGGAAAGTATTCAGACTACTGTAGCGATACCCTCAATTAAGAGGGCCGCAGATTTAGCTTGGGCCCTGAAGACAGCTCCGCCAACCCCTGGCAATTTACTCGACCCCCTTCTGGCACAGTTAGTCTAGGGTAATATATATATATCTTATGCTCTATGGTTAAATTCAGACACCAATGCAGTGATAGAAGAATAACGAATTTACTTTATACTGGCAATAAAATCAACAGTTGTAACAGATCACATGAATCTATCTGCAGAGCCCTGCAGCAATAGTCACACTATAACTAGTAAGATATGGCGCACACGCGCCACGTGTAACAGTACTTCACTATGCACCCTATGGCGCAGCAACTAAATAAACTATCTAGATGGCCGGGCCTGACCATATAACTCAGTCTCTAGGGGGGGGTAAAATTCTTCACATGCAAGTCTTTAAACAGTGGTGCACATTTCAGGAACACATTTGTAATCCAAGGGGGGGGGGTAAAAATGCCCACACAGTACACTCCACTAGAGATCCGTTTTGACTCAGTTCTGCTATGGATCTCCAGTGGGGGAAAAGAACTGAAATAGGAACTGGTGGGCCACGGCAGTCTGTAGGCCTAACAATGGTATACAGTGTTTGTGGATTGAGCATGTGCTCGCTCACCCCTCCGGACGCGATCCCAGTCCGGGAACTTCCACCCGCTGTGTCTCCACACACAGCGTCCGCAGCGGTCAGGTCTCCAGCTCAGCAGCAGTTGAAGAAACCGAGTCAGATACCACCCAGACTCGAGATGGGGTGGAAGGCTCTTTTGGGTAGCAGCGCAAGGCCCCAGGCTTCAGGCCTTGCACCACAGCGGATCCGCACAGGAAGATCTCTCCACTGAAGTCTCGTGTTCCAAAGAGGCCGAGCTCCGCCTTGCCTCCTCCTTATATAACCCCTCCCATGAGTCTCTGGGGTGAAAACATTGCCGAAAGGGGTTCTGGATAAGGTAGTCCTGGGAGTCTTAAAGGGGACCCCGCTACACACTCCCCCCACTTAAACTCTTTGGTCCCCAAAGATAATTCTAGCATACATTGCGTACAACCCTAGACAACATTGCGTAAGATGTTGGCATAGGGAATTCCCACCAAAACCGAGGGGTTGAATTCCCTTGCCCACAGGTCACACTATCATGGGTGGGTCTGCACTCCTCCTGGCAGTGACCACAGAATCTTCTGAGCTCTTCCCCATTTGTGGGTAAGTCAACTTTTTGGGAGACCTTATGACTCTTCGAGCCCTTTGCTCTCTTGGGGTTTCTGGCTCTGGTGCCACAGGCTCTTCTTCGGTAGCAGGTTCGGGCAACACGGCGGGCTCTGGAACATCTGCTTCAGGAGCCGAGGGATACATGGAGTCTCTAGGGTCCTTTTCAGAGTAAGTATCACAGGCATCTTCCCAGTAATCTGATGAAGGACTAGATGGGATGAACGTGGCTTCTGCATTCATTTGTCCATCTATAGTGTCTTCAGTGGTAGGAAGATCTATAGCAGAAGTTCCTGGAGTTGGGGAAGGCCACAGCCAGTCAAGTTCTCTTCCTTCATCTCCACTAAGCTCAGAGGCCTCTCCATCTTCAGCCCGAGAGGTCTGGGACCGAGTGTTTGGCCTGGGGGTATCCAGAATAGAGACTGGTTCAGAGGAGTCCCTCACTGGAGGTATCCTGACCGCTTCAGCAAGTGGGAGCAGGTGGTTTCGATGCCACGTCTTCAGTGGTCCTACCTTTCCTTCTGGCTTCAACTTGTAGACAGGTAGGCCCGGCAGCTTCCTACAGATGACATAGGGTTCAGATCTCCATCTGTCTGCAAGTTTGTGTTTTCCAGGGACCCCCAGATTGCGTAGCAGTACTCGGTCCCCGGGCTGCAGGTCTTGCACCCGGACCTTCAAGTCGAAGTTTCTTTTGTTTCGAGCTCCCCTTTGATCTGAGGCCGCTTGAGCTTGTTCATAGGCTACTTTCAGGCTGTGTCTGAGCCTGTCCACATATCCTTTGTGGGATGTGGCTGAGGAATGGTCTAGAGAGGTGCCAAAGGCCAGGTCCACAGGTAACCTTGCTTCTCTCCCAAACATGAGTCGATATGGGGAGTAGCCTTTAGCATCACTGGTGGTGCAGTTGTAAGCGTGTAGTATAGCTGCTATGTGTTTGCTCCAATGTTGTTTCTTCTCACTATCCAGAGTTCCCAACATGTTGAGCAGGGTTCTGTTAAACCTCTCTGGCTGAGCATCTCCCTGTGGGTGATAAGGTGTGGTTCGGATTTTCTTGATTCCTAACTAATCCAGTAGTTTCCGGATCAGCCGACTCTCAAAGTCCCTTCCTTGATCCGAATGGAGTCGCTGTGGCAGCCCATAATGGACAAAATACTTCTCCATAAGTACCTTGGCTACTGTGGAAGCCTTCTGGTCTTTGGTTGGGAAAGCTTGGACATACCGGGTGAAATGATCGGTTATCACCAGAACATTTCCTAGTCCACTCAGGTCTGGTTCGAGGCACAGAAAATCAATGCATACCAGATCCATTGGGCCTTGACTTTGTAGATGGCCCATTGGGGCAGCTTGATGGGGTAAAGTCTTCCTCTGGATGCAGCGTGCACATGAATGGCAGTACTCTTCTACTTCTGCCCTCATGCAGGGCCAATAGAACCGACTTCTGATCAGTTGAAAGGTCCTTTCCGCCCCTAGGTGGTCGTGATTGTCATGTAGGGCAATCAGAACAGTCTCTCGATGTTTTTCCGGAAGAAACAATTGCCATTTATCTTCCAGGTCATCAGAGGGGCCCCTTCGGTAGACCACTCCCTGATGCACCTGCAACCTGTCCCACTCTTTCCTCAACAGGCGAGCTTCCCTTAAGGGGTGACGCAGGAGTCTATTTGGATCCTGATTCTCCAGGGCTTCCAGAACCAATTTCCCCATGGGGTCTTCTAATTGGTCGCACCTCAGTTCCTTCTTGGACAGTTTCGGCAGATGGTCTTCCTCCAGTTGGGTTACTCCACAGTATTGTTTGGGGACTCCTACCATGGTAACTCCTATCTCTTCTGCCCTTGAGCCTCCTCTGGCTTGTAATTCAGCCCCTTGACAAAGGGCCCGCACCCCGTCAGGTGCCACTTGAGTCCAGTCCTCTGTGTCACTGGTGGGGGCATGAGATCTCCTGGACAGAGCGTCTGTATCTCAATTTCCAGCCCCTGGCCTGTACTTTAGGCTGAAATTGAATCCCGACAGTGCGGCCAGCCACCTATGTCCAGTGGCGTCCAGCTTTGCTGTGGTGAAAAGGTAGGTAAGGGGGTTTTTGTCGGTCTTCACAGTGAACTCCGCCCCATACAGGTAGTCTTTGAGCTTGTCTACTACCGCCCACTTAAGGGCCAGGAACTCCAGCTTGTGAGTGGGGTAGTTCTTCTCAGAGGGGGTCAGGCTCCTGCTCACGTAGGCAACAGGCCGCAGTTGTCCTTCGTGTTCTTGGTAAAGTACTCCTCCCAGACCGTCATGACTAGCATCTACATGTAGTTCATAGGGTTTGGTTGGGTCTGCGTAGGCCAAGACTGGTGCAGTGGTTAGGCTCTTCTTCAATGCCTGGAAGGCTTCTTCACACTTTTGGTTCCACTGATCTCTGACTGACTCTCCCGGCTTCCTGGGCCCTGAGTCATCCTCTTCCCCCTCGGTCTTGAGTAGTTCATTCAATGGTCTGGCAATTCGGGTGAATCCTTCCACAAACCTCCTGTAATAGGAGCAGAACCCCAAGAAGGATCTGAGTTCTGTTACTGTGGTGGGTCGTGGCCAGGAGGTAACTGCCTCCAATTTTTCAGGGTCTGTGGCCACCCCTTCTTCAGACACTATGTGCCCCAGATAGTTCACAGAAGACTGGTAGAACCGACACTTCTCAGGCGAAAGCTTGAGTCCCTCCTCACTGAGTCTTCTCAACACTTTTTCCAGCCTCTCTTCGTGTTCTTCCAGGGTTCTCCCAAAGACAATGACATCGTCCAGGTATACAAGGACTTCAATAAGGTTCATGTCTCCTACAGTCTTCTCCATGAGATGTTGGAAGGTAACAGGAGCTCCAGACAGTCCCTGAGGCATTCGATTAAACTCGAAGAACCCCACTGGGGTTATGAAGGCTGTCTTCTCCTTGTCTTCTGGATGCATAGGGATCTGGTAGTATCCACTCTTGAGATCCATAACGCTGAACCACTTGGCTCCAGACAAACTCTGTAAAGCATCCTCTATCCTCGGAGTGGTGTACTGGTCAGGGATGGTTCTCCTGTTGAGGGTTCTGTAGTCTATACAGAGCCTCAACGACCCATTCTTCTTCCTGACCACCACTATCGGGGAGGCATAGGGGCTTCTAGACTCCCGGATCACACCAGTCCTCTTGAGTTCTGCGAGTTGTTCCCTTAGATCCTCCAGATCTGCTAGTGGGACCCGCCTGACCCTCTCTCTGAAGGGCTTGTCTTCTTGGAGGCGGATTCGATGGGTGGCACTCCTTGCACACCCCACATCGAACTCATCTTTGGAGAAGATCTTCTCCCATTTGGTCAACTGGGCCTTGGCTCTCTCTTTCCAAGCCCTGGGCAGATTCGGGTTTTCCATGGACAGCTTCTCCCAAACGTCTCCTCCTTCACCCGTCTCCTTGACTTCTGACAGGGTAACCGGGGCAGCAGGGCTCACCTGGCCCAGCAGCATCCTGGCTGGGATTTCCATGGGGCCACCTGTAGTGTTCCTAACACTTACCGGAACTCTACAATGGGCCTTCTTCAGGGCCTTCAGCGGAATCACCTCTGGTATCACTTCCAGACCGGAGGACTCTTCCCTTGGGTCGGACTCCAGCATAACAATTGGTCCAGGTTGCTCCCAAGTAAGCTTCACAGTGGCTCTGAGACAGGTTACTTTGCCGGGCTGCTACACTACCCCTTCTCTTCCAAGTCTCCATACCTTCCCTATCCCCTCTCCAGGGGTCTTCTGCTCTAGGACCAGCTGTTGGTAGGCTGTCTTCAGCATGGGGTGGATCTTGGTGGCCGCTGGCCCCTTCTCTCTCACTAGAGGGGTCAGGAGTCTTCGGACCAGGTCCGTGTTTGTCCCTATTATAAGGGAACTCTTGTTGGCTCCTGGCGGCCGAGGGCACACGATTGCCAGGGTGTCAAACACTTCGGCCTTCCCAGCCACAGATGGGTCAAAGGTCAACTTGACGGGCAAATAGCCATCGTAGGGGAAGCTCTGGGTTCCAATCCCCCATATTTCCAGTTCCTTTATCTTCTGGATGGGCAGGTGACTCAAATGCTTATCGTAGAAATCCCGGTATAATAGGGTCACTTGTGCCCCAGTATCCAAGATGGCTCTGGTGTAGACTCCCTCCACTTGAATGGGCACTATAGGAGATGGGCCTACCAGCTTCTCCGGATATGGCCTGGCAGGGGTCGCCTTCTTCTGGTCCTTTCCCTTCGGACTCTCTCTCGTCCAACTCCCTTTGGCCTTTAGTCTTTCTTGAGCCTGGTATGCATTGATTTCCCTCCTTTCAATGGGTGTATAGACCCGCTGAGGGATATTATTGTTTTTCTTAGGTGTGCATCCCCTCTGGGGAATGCTGTGCCCCTTCTGAGGGGTCTTGCTCCCTTTCTCTGGGGTGTATCTCTGTTGAGGAATGTTGTGTTTCTTCTGAGGGTTTTTGTCTCCTCTTTTCTTCTGCTTCGCATTCAGCTTGGAGCTCACTGAAGTTGACTCCTTCACCGGGGCCCTCTGGAGTTTCCCGCCGGCTTGCGGTTATCTGTTTTCTTCTTCTTCTTGGGACTGGAACATGTAGCTGCAATATGGGCAATTCCTCCACAGTTAAAGCAGACTATATCTCCCCATTCTTGTAAAGATGCGGGTGCTGAGGCAATTGGGAATAGTTCCTTCCTTGGTACTTCTCTCCTGGGGCCCTCTGTGTCTTTTGCTATCAGAGAGGTCAACATCTCTAACAAAAGAATAAAAAAGAATAAAAAAGAACAAGTGCGCTAATGTGAATTGACTAATAATCAAAAAATTATGAATCCACACATATATTGAATAAATAAAGTCCAACAGTGATAACAATGAATGTGTCCTGTAAAAATGAATATATCCTAAATAAGTCCCATCAAAAATCAGCAATGAAGGGAAGCCGTGAAGAGGTGAACCGCAAAAAGTTTGAAATTCGGTGCATGCACACCCGTGTCCACCACCAACAATCAAGCTGCTTACCAGAGGTAAGAAACAAATAAGCCCATCAGCAATCCCAGGGGGAGATCCAGAGAAATCCAGATAAACTTCGCAGAGTTCCAACGTCACTTGATAGGCAGTGGATACAGCAAAGATTTCCCAAGGAGAGAGAGGAGGCTCAATAGTGCATTACCCAATGTAAAATTTATTTTTAAAACGGGTTTAAAAACACTTACACAATGTACAATTTAAAGAACATAACAACCGGCCGGTCTGCCGTACCTGTCCCGTAGTGATGACGTCAGCACGCACACCTCCCGACACCTCCCGACGTACGTTTCGTGTCCCAAGACGACGTGTAGGAACACGAAACGTACGTCGGGAGGTGTGCGTGCTGACGTCATCACTACGGGACAGGTACGGCGGACCGGCCGGTTGTTATGTTCTTTAAATTGTACATTGTGTAAGTGTTTTTAAACCCGTTTTAAAAATAAATTTTACATTGGGTAATGCACTATTGAGCCTCCTCTCTCTCCTTGGGAAATCTTTGCTGTATCCACTGCCTATCAAGTGACGTTGGAACTCTGCAAAGTTTATCTGGATTTCTCTGGATCTCCCCCTGGGATTGCTGATGGGCTTATTTGTTTCTTACCTCTGGTAAGCAGCTTGATTGTTGGTGGTGGACACGGGTGTGCATGCACCGAATTTCAAACTTTTTGCGGTTCACCTCTTCACGGCTTCCCTTCATTGCTGATTTTAGATGGGACTTATTTAGGATATATTCATTTTTACAGGACACATTCATTATTATCACTGTTGGACTTTATTTATTCAATATATGTGTGGATTCATAATTTTTTGATTATTAGTCAATTCACATTAGCGCACTTGTTCTTTTTTATTCTTTTTTATTCTTTTGTATACTTTATATGTTATCACATATCACAGGTGCTGCTGTATATGTATTTATGTTACTGGCTAGCGCGGTTTATTGCTTTAATTTTTTACAACATCTCTAACACCTTGGACATTTGTGATTTTAAAGTGTCTACCTCTGAGTCTCTTTCAGGGGTCATTACTGGGTTGACTAACACCTGTGCGGGGACAACATTTGTCTTAATCATTTTCTGGTCCTGTTGTAGTGCCTCCTCATCTCTGATGATTTTTATCAAATCAGAGTAAGTCAGTGACGTTCCTCCTCCCGAGGTTTTCAGGTGCAGCCAGACTGGATCCGAGCGCAACGCTCCCTTTAAGACTTGCTTCATTCTTGCCGCATCTGTATCTTGGGGCTTCATTCCCTTCTTCAACACAATCTTGCACAGCAACCTGTTCAGTCTCCTAACATACTCTGAAAGTTTCTCCTTCGGCTGTTGGAAAGTATGTTCAAATTGGTAGACCATCTCTGTCACCTTTTCCAATTGACCAAACTCTTCCTGTAGCATGGCTAGACAGTCTTGAGCCATGCAGTCTGCATTCCCAAACCGAAAACTTTTCACCGCTTCTGCTGCTGCGCCCTTGAGGCTCTCTATCACTCGTTGCCTCTTCTGCGCTTCAGGCACCTCCCATGCCTCTACTGCTTGTAATGCCTGTTCCACCCAGGTATCAAAATCTTCTTCCCCTGCAGGGACAGGGAGCTTCCCTGAGAATGTTTTCAGTCTCTGGTAGCTAGTCTCTACATGCACCGTGCTTGTCTTCTGACATTTGGTTAGCAGATCCCCTATGGCATTTATCAGCTCTGATGATATGGCAGTGGCAGGTGCAGGTGCCGCCGGAGGCGTCACCCTGTCTCTTCTTTCAGGTGAGACACGTGTTGCCCCTTGCGGTGATCCCGTTGGTGATGGCTCCTTCTTTATAGTCATGGCGTGCGTTAACCTATAGGTTTTGTTGTCTGGCGTCCGCACACAGTTGTGCTTGAAAGTCTCTGGCATCCCGCCCCAGTATTCCACTAGCGCATACTGATACGAGGTATCTGGGTCTGGTTTTATCTCCGTCACCCTCGGTGTATAATCTGGGGACACGGACACCATTAGCTGCTCTACCGTCTCTGTCGACCACTCCTCTCCCGGAAGGCTGATGACTACCGACGTGTCCGGGTCTGCTCTGGATGTTTCACACCACGCTTTTACTGTTAGCGGGTCCATGCCGGTACCTCTGGGGTCTTCTCTTGCTGTATCAGGATCCCGGACAAGAACCCCCACTTCCCACTTGTAGAGATACCCTCAATTAAGAGGGCCGCAGATTTAGTTTGGGCCCTGAAGACAGCTCCGCCAACCCCTGGCAATTTACTCGACCCCCTTCTGGCACAGTTAGTCTAGGGTAATATATATATATCTTATGCTCTATGGTTGAATTCAGACACCAATGCAGTGATAGAAGAATAACGAATTTACTTTATACTGGCAATAAAATCAACAGTTGTAACAGATCAAATGAATCTATCTGCAGAGCCCTGCAGCAATAGTTACACTATAACTAGTAAGATATGGCGCACACGCGCCACGTGTAACAGTACTTCACTATGCACCCTATGGCGCAGCAACTAAATAAACTATCTAGATGGCCAGGCCTGACCATATAACTCAGTCTCCAGGGGGGGTAAAATTCTTTGCATGCAAGTCTTTAAACGGTGGTGCACATTTCAGGAACACATTTGTAATCCAAGGGGGGGGGTAAAAATGCCCACACAGTACACTCCACTAGAGATCCGTTTTGACTCAGTTCTGCTATGGATCTCCAGTGGGGGAAAAGAACTGAAATAGGAACTGGTGGGCCACGGGAGTCTGTAGGCCTAACAATGGTATACAGTGTTTGTGGATTGAGCATGTGCTCGCTCACCCCTCCGGACGCGATCCCAGTCCGGGAACTTCCACCCGCTGTGTCTCCACACACAGCGTCCGCAGCGGTCAGGTCTCCAGCTCAGCAGCGGTTGAAGAAACCGAGTCAGATACCACCCAGGCTCGAGATGGGGTGGAAGGCTCTTTTGGGTAGCAGCGCAAGGCCCCAGGCTTCAGGCGTTGCACCACAGCGGATCCGCACAGGAAGATCTCTCCACTGAAGTCTCGTGTCCCAAAGAGGCCGAGCTCCGCCTCGCCTGCTCCTTATATAACCCCTCCCATGAGTGTCTGGGGTGGAAACATTGCCGAAAGGGGTTCTGGGTAAGGTAGTCCTGGGAGTCTTAAAGGGGACCCCGCTACACTACCTTAAATTTTTCACTCTTTGTTATATTGCAGCCATTTGCTAAAATCATTTAAGTTAATATTGACAGAAAAACACAGAATTGTTGACATTTTTGCAGATTTATTAAAAAAGAAAAACTGAAATATCACATGGTCCTAAGTATTCAGACCCTTTGCTGTGACACTCATATATTTAACTCAGGTGCTGTCCATTTCTTCTGATCATCCTTGAGATAGTTCTACACCTTCATTTGAGTCCAGCTGTGTTTGATTATACTGATTGGACTTGATTAGGAAAGCCCCACACCTGTCTATATAAGACCTTACAGCTCACAGTGCATGTCAGAGCAAATGAGAATCATGAGGTCAAAGGAACTGCCTGAAGAGCTCAGAGACAGAATTGTGGCAAGGCACAGATCTGGCCAAGATTACAAAAAAATTGTGCTGCACTTAAGGTTCCTAAGAGCACAGTGGCCTCCTTAATCCTTACATGGAAGACGTTTTGGACGACCAGAACCCTTCCTAGAGCTGGCCATACGGCCAAACTGAGCTATCGGGGGGAGAAGAGCCTTGGTGAGAGAGGTAAAGAAGAACCCAAAGATCACTGTGACTGAGCTCCAGAGATGCAGTCGGGAGATGGGAGAAAGTTGTAGAAAGTCAACAATCACTGCAGCCCTCCACCATTCGGGGCTTTATGGCAGAGTGGCCCGACGGAAGCCTCTCCTCAGTGCAAGACACATGAAAGCCTGCATGGAGTTTGCTAAAAAACACCTGAAGGATTCCAAGATGGTGAGAAATAAGATTCTCTGGTCTGATGAGACCAAGATAGAACTTTTTGGCCTTAATTCTAAGCGGTATGTGTGGAGAAAACCAGGCACTGCTCATCACCTGTCCAATACAGTCCCAACAGTGAAGCATGGTGGTGGCAGTATCATGCTGTGGGGGTGTTTTTCAGCTGCAGGAACAGGAAGACTGGTTGCAATAGAGGTAAAGATGAATGCGGCCAAGTACAGGGATATCCTGGACAAAAACCTTCTCCAGAGTGCTCAGGACCTCAGACTGGGCCGAAGGTTTACCTTCCAACAAGACAATGACCCTAAGCACACAGCTAAAATAACGAAGGAGTGGCTTCACAACAACTCTGTGACTGTTCCTAAATGGCCCAGCCAGAGCCCTGACTTAAACCCAATTGAGCATCTCTGGAGAGACCTAAAAATGGCTGTCCACCAACGTTTACCATCCAACCTGACAGAACTGGAGAGGATCTGCAAGGAGGAATGGCAGAGGATCCCCAAATCCAGGTGTGAAAAACTTGTTACATCTTTCCCAAAAAGACTCATGGCTGTATTAGATCAAAAGGGTACTTCTACTAAATACTGTGATATTGTCCATGTGATATTTCAGTTTTTATTTTTTAATAAATCTGCAAAAATGTCAACAATTCTGTGTTTTTCTGTCAATATGGGGTGGTGAGTGTACATTAATGAGGAAAAAATGAACTTAAATGATTTTAGAAAATGGCTACAATATAACAAAGAGTGAAAAATGTAAGCGGGTCTGAATACTTTCCGTACCCACTGTATCTATCTGTATATCTATATATCTATCTATATATACAGTCAGGTCCATCAATATTGGGACATTGACACAATACACCACCACAATGGATTAGAAATGAAACGAATAAGATGTGCTTTAGTCAGATAGATATACAGATATATATACAGTCAGGTCCATAAATATTGGGACATCGACACAATTCTAATCTTTTTGGCTCTATACACCACCACAATGGATTTGAAATTAAACAAACAAGATGTGCTTTAACTGCAGACGTTCAGCTTTAATTTGCGGGTATTTACATCCAAATCAGGTGAACGGTGTAGGAATTACAACAGTTCGTAAATGTGCCTCACACTTTTTAAGGGACCAAAATAATGGGACAATTGGCTGCTCAGCTGTTCCATGGCCAGGTGTGTGTTATTCCTTCATTATCCCATTTACAAGGAGCAGATAAAAGGTCCAGAGTTAATTTCAAGTGTGCTATTTTCATTTGGAATCTGTTGCTGTCAACTCTCAATATGAGATCCAAAGAGCTGTCACTATCAGTGAAGCAAGCCATCATTAGGCTGAAAAAACAAAACAAACCCATCAGAGAGATAGAAAAAAACATTAGGTGTGGTCAAATCAACTGTTTGGACCATCCTTAAAAAGAAAGAACGCACCGGTGAGCTCAGCAACACCAAAAGACCCGGAAGACCACGGAAAATAACTGTGGTGGATGATCGAAGAATTATTTCCCTGGTGAAGAAAACACCCTTCACAACAGTTGGCCAGATCAACAACACTCTCCAGGAGGTAGGTGTATGTGTGTCAAAGTCAAAAATCAAGAGAAGACTTCACCAGAGTGAATACAGAGGGTTCACCACAAGATGTAAACCATTGGTGAGCCTCAAAAACAGGAAGGCCAGATTAGAGTTTGCCAAACAACATCTAAAAAAGTATGGAGAAGGAAAGGAACGGCTCATGATCCAAAGCATACCACCTCATCAGTGAAGCATGGTGGTGGTAATGTCATAGCGTGGGCATGTATGGCTGCCAATGGAACTGGTTCTCTTGTATTTATTGATGATGTGACTGCTCACAAAAGCAGCAGGATGAATTCTGAAGTGTTTCGGCCAATATTATTTGCTCATATTCAGCCAAACGCTTCAGAACTCATTGGACGGCGCTTCACAGTGCAGATAGGCAATGACCCGAAGCATACTGCGAAAGCAACCAAAGAGTTTTTTAAGGGAAAGAAGTGGATTGTTATGCAATGGCCAAGTCAATCAACTGACCTGAATCCGATTGAGCATGCATTTCACTTGCTGAAGACAAAACTGAATGGAAAATGCCCCAAGAACAAGCAGGAACTGAAGACAGTTGCAGTAGAGGCCTGGCAGAGCATCATCAGGGATCAAACCCAGCGTCTGGTCATGTCTATGTGCTCCAGACTTTAGGCTGTAATTGACTGCAAAGAATTTGCAACCAAGTATTAAAAAGTGAAAGTTTGATTTATGATTGTTAATCTGTCCCATTACTTTTGGTCCCTTAAAAAGTGGGAGGCACATATACAAACTGTTGTAATTCCTACACCGTTCACCTGATTTGGATGTAAATACCCGCAAATTAAAGCTGAACGTCTGCAGTTAAAGCACATCTTGTTTGTTTAATTTCAAATCCATTGTGGTGGTGTATAGAGCCAAAAAGATTAGAATTGTGTCGATGTCCCAATATTTATGGACCTGACTGTATATATATCTGTATATCTATCTATCTGACTAACTGCATATCTATATATCTGTCTATCTATCTTGTATATCTGTCTATTTGTCTATCTGTCTGTCCTATCAAATCTATCCCTCTGTCTGTCTGTAGGCCCCATCAGGGGCGAGTGACTTCGGAGGGGGGGATGGTTGGGGTTTGGATTGTGCCCCCCTAAAAAAATGGAGCACCAGCCGCCACTGGTGGGACGGCCGCCAGTACAATTTCCCAATGCTTCCTGAAGACTATGTTCATTCTCCAACGATTTATCTATGGGCACAGAACAGAAATGGGAATTCTTCAAAAAGACTGTTTGTGAACTCACTGTAAAGTATATTCCCATGGGCAATAAGTTTAAAAGGCTAAAAATAAAACCTATGTGGTTCACGGCCTTAAAAAAGCTATAAACTACAAGCCGACCTCAATGCTCTGTTTAATTGGGCGACTATGTGGCAGATGAGGTTTAATGTTGATAGATGTAAAGTTATGCACTTGGGGGCTAAGAATATGCATGCATCATACATACTAGGGGGAGTTCAACTGGGGGGATCCATAGTGGAGAAGGATCTGAGGGTCTTGGTAGAACATAAGCTCAATAATGGCATGCAATGCCAAGCTGCGGTTTCCAAAGCGAGCAAAGTCCTTTCTTGTATTAAGAGAGGTATGGACTCCAGAGAGAGAGATATAATTTTGCCCCTGTTCAAATCATTAGTAGACCTCATCTGGAATATGCAGTTCAGTTTTGGGCACCAGTTTTCAAAAAGGATATTGGGGAACTGGAGAAAGTGCAGAGAAGGGAAACCAAACTGATAAGAGGCATGGAGGTGCTCAGCTATGAGGAAAGATTAGAGGAACTGAATTTATTCACTCTTGAGAAGAGGAGATTAAGGGGGGATATGATCAATATGTACAAATACATAAGGGGTCCATATAGTGAACTTGGTGTTGAGTTATTCAATTTACGGTCAACACAAAGGACAAGGGGGCACTCTTTACGTCTAGAGGAAAATAGATTTCATCTCCAAATACAGAAAGGTTTCTTCACAGTAATGCCCCATACACACGATCGTTTTTCATGCCGTTAAAAATGCCATTTTTAAAAATGGGCACTAAAACCGATCGTGTGTATGCTCCAGAGCATTTTTAACGACGTGAAAAACGGCCATTAAAAATTTCGAACATGCTCTATTTTTTCACGTCGTTTTTCATGTCGTTTTTTTTAACGACGTGAAAAACGATGATGTGTATGCTTTGACGAGGTGAAAAAAAACGCGCATGCTCAGAATCAAGTATGAGACGGGAGCGCACGTTCTGGTAAAACTAGCATTTGTAATGGAGATAGCACATTCGTCACGCTGTAACGGACTGAAAAGCAGGAGGCTGAAAAGCGCGAATCGTCGCTCAACAAACTTTACTAACATGAAGGGTGGCACCATCCGAATGGAACTTCCCCTTTATAGTGCCGTCGTACGTGTTGTACGTCACTGCGCTTTGCTTGAACGTTTTTTAAAATGATCGTGTGTACGCAAGACAGGCTTGAGAGGAAACATGAAAAAAAACGACGAGAAAAACGTTGGTTTAAAAAATGGCATGAAAAACGATCGTGTGTACGCCACATAAGAGCTGTGAAAATGTGGAATAGACTACCTGCAGAGGTGGTTCTGGCCAGCTCAGTAGATTGCTTTGCCTGGATTCTTTCCTAAATGTACATAATATAACTGGGTACTAACATTTATGGGTGAAGTTGATCCGGGGAAAATCCGATTGCCTCTTAGGGGATCAGAAAGGAATTTTTTTCCCTGCTGTAGCAAATTGGATCATGCTCTGCTGCGGTTTTTCGCCTTTCTCTGTATCAACTGCGGGTATATGGGATTGTATGATATTATATATTTTAGTTTATTTTTATTTTTTTTATGGTTGAACTGGATGGACTTGTGTCTTTTTTCAACCGGACTAACTATGATTTCTCATGAACTGATTGCCAGAGATTTTCGTACCCTGAGTTTTAAAGTCGCTGTTTCTCTACATTGAAGACATCATGATCTCTGGAACAAAAGAAGATGTAACTGAAGTACTACACCTGCTGATACAGCACATGGAGAACAGAGGGTGGGCTATCAACAAAGTCCAAGGACCTGCCACAGAGGTGAAATTCCTGGGAATGATGTGGACTGGACCGCAGAGGAAAATTCCAGAGACAGTTGTGCAAACTTTCCAGTCGCTGTTGCCCCCTACTACCAAAGAGGAGGCACAGAAGTTCATTGGAGTTGTGGGATTCTGGAGATCGTTCATCCCACATCTTGGACTCATCCTGAGGCCTATATACAATGTCACCAGAAAAAAGACTGAGTTCTCATGAGGTTCAGAGCAGCATACCGCATTCCTTGCTGCTAAAGAAGACATTTTGCAGCATCAGGGTTTGGGACCCCTGAGACAAGGAGTACCTTTTCAGCTGGATGTAGTGGAGCAGGATGGTACCATATCTTGGAGTCTGTGGCAGCCAAATGAAAAGAAAGGACTGAGCGCAATACCCATTGGATTTTGGTCCAAACAACTGACAGGGGCACAGAAGAGATACACGCCCCTAGAGAAGTACCTGTTTGGGGCCTACACAGCACTTCAACATGTAGAGCCCATTAAAGGAAAGGACACAGTCACCATACATACTGCATTGCCAATAGCAGGATGGGTGAGAGGTAATGGACTGACCACTAGGGCAGCTGTAGCCCAGAACCAAACACTGATGAAATGGAAGTGGTACATTGCAGCTGGGGATGTCAGAGACATTTCAAAACAGTTGGCAGGGCTTGTTACTTTTACCAGCACCCAGCCAGAAGAAGAAGTTCCTGTGCTGCAGTCATCCCCCATTCGAGAGGCTCCACCCTTTTTAGTCTTTGTCGGAAGACATGAAAAAATCTGCGTGATTTACTGATGGTTCAGCCATAGTCGCCTCGTATGGGCGTAAATGGACAGCAGCTGCCTACAACCCAAGTACAGACACAGTGCTGCAGGAGACCGGAATCGGAGGGTCCAGTCAGTATGCAGAGTTGAAAGCTGTAGCGATGACTCTTCAGGAGGATCTTTCTTCCCATGTCACTATCTACACTGACAGCTGGGCGGTCTTTAAAGGACTGACAACTTGAATGCCCACGTGGAAGTCCAATGAATGGGTGATTCATGGAAAAGTGGTGTGGGGAGGCAAGGAATTCTGGGACTACATCTGGAAGGAAGCTCACTCCCGCACCATAAAAGTGGGGCATGTTGACGCACATGTGCCCCTGGTCCCAGACTTTGAGAACTATAACAGAGTGGCAGATGAAATTGTCAAAGTGAATGAAGTTGTGCCAATTAAACCTGTCTTGATGAACTTGGCCAACTGGGCCCACAAGCAATCTGGACATTTGGGGCAGAAAGCAACATATGACTGGGCACATCCGAGAGGATTGCCTATATCCATGGACATGATAAAGACTGTAATAGGGAACTGTACAGTGTGTGGAGAAGTGCGACAGTGGCCATTGCATAAGTACTCAACGGGGTCAATTAAGAGGGGTGAGAGGCCTTGTCAGAAAGGGGTACTCACTGAGGCCGAGATACAGAGAGTGGTTCACTCTTGCGACTAAGCGCACTCCACCCCCTGGAGATGGTACAGAGGGTGAATGGCACAAAGAGGCACAAGCTACCAGCAGGCAGGGCAGGACTTGTGTGGAGACCTTGTAGGGCTTGGTGGCCGTGCAGGAACCGACAGGTATCAGGATCCAACTGGTGAAGCCAGGCAGAAAGTCCAGGGCAGGCTGAGGGTCAAATACAGGAGAGTAGAGTAAATCCAGATCACAGGCAGAAGGTCAAGGCACTGGAGACTGGAGACAATCCGGGTCACAGGCAGAGGGTCAAGGCACAGGAGACTGAAGGCAAATCAGGGTCACAGGCAGAGGGTCAAACACAGGAGACAAGAGCAGAAGTCACATTATGCGTTGGACCGCGAACGCACGTGTGTGGAAGCGCTGTCTTGCCGCGCATGCGCGCAGGGACACGGCTATGCCGGTCGGGCTGAATCTGGTTATTTCTCTGACAGGCCTGCTGAGATTTGGCAGATTGACTTCAGCGAACCCCTGCCCCGGGGAAACAATGGACTGAGATATTGTTGTACTGCAGTGGATACCTATTCAGGACTTTTGCTTTTTCATCCTTGCAAACGTGCAGATCAAGCCGCAACGCTTCAACTGGTCCAGAAACTTGTTGTTGCTTATGGTTGTCCCAAACAAGTCCAAAGTGATAACGTCTCACACTTCACTGGATCAACAGTACAGAAATGGGCCAAAGACTCTGGAGTGTACTCGTTGTGCCACATCCCATACCATCTAAGATACAACGGGCTATTAAAGAATCAGATACGCAAGCTTACACCCACACATACACTAAGGGGTGTCAGAGAAATAGTGTTCAGAGAATAGGCTGTAGAAGTACTGGCAATCTTGCCAGTAGAAGAAATGGGCACCATAGGCGCATCATGTGACAGATGGTTCTCCCTGCTGGCCTATAAAAGGCTGACTTTGTCTGACCCAAGTTGCTGGATTGTCTTCAGCTCTTCCCTGTTCCTGTGTTATACTTTCAAGTGATTCCTGTTGTGACCTCGGCTTGCCTCCTGACCTGCTCTGATCTCCTCTCCAGTGTTTGACCCCCGGCTTGGCTCACAGACTTTGCTATAATTGCACCTGCCTGATTACCAGTGTTTGACCCCCGGCTTGGCTCACATACTTGCTATACTTTCACCTGCCTGATTATCAGTGTTTGACCCCGGCTTGGCTTATCACTTACCTGTGATTGACCCTCAGCTGGCCTCACCACAGCCTCCAATCTGCTCTCCTGTGTTCTACCCTCAGCCAGGCTTTTACTAGTGTCCTGATTACTCCTTGTCATCTTCTCAAGCAAAGTCTCCAAGTGATCATCAGCTCAAGCCTTCTCAACCTGCTGGCAACCTGTGCTTCTTTGAGCCCTATACCTCCTCTACCACCTTCAGAGGTATACCACTCTCAGCATCTTAGCCTCGGAAAAGGTACCTGACAGGGGGTGGGATCGGGTCCTCACACAGGCAGTCATTTTGTTAAATTCTAGGCCAATAGCCAAGAGCACACCATATGAGAGGATGGTTGGGGCTGAGGTGCAGATTCCACAGCTGGAGTGCAGAGTTCAGTATTTACATAAGGTTCCTGAAAGAACAGTGCTTAACAGGTACCATGTTACTGCTTCCCATGACATAGAAACCAAGAGTGACGTATCTGAAACTGAAGCCTACTGATTGGTTAGTGGATACTTCTTAGCAAGATTGGAAAGTGAGACTGTATAACATCAAACCTTCCAAGATAAACAGCAGTGACCTTCTGGGAAATATCAGTATATTTCCTTTCCTCCCTATTGATGTTCTTTGGGAGGTTCAAAAGTGAATACAGGCAGTTGGTCAGAGATCCAGGCAAGAAGCTAGTTAGAGGAGAGATTGTAGCTGAAGGGCCGGGGTCTACTGTTTATGTATTATTAGAAGAAACAGATAATCCGCTTTGTTTTTCTTTGCACAGGCTGTCTCTGATTTGATCCGTAGGAAGACCAGAGAAAAGTGGTTACATGATGGACAGAATGATGGAATACCGCAAGAGCTGTGGAGAGCAAGGCCTTTGAAGTATTACAAGCCTGGACTTGTTTCTAAATAATTTTAGAATGGACTTTCTAATGAAAGACTGAAACACCTTCTCAGTGACAGAAATGTGGGAGGGGGCAACATTCAAGGAAATTAATGTGTAGAACGAGTTGTTAGTAATGAAGTGATTTTTAATTTGTGTGTAGTCTGAGAGAAAAATCAAGGACGGAATGTGTTGAATTTGATATAAAATATACGATTTTTCCTTTAAGACTGTGATAGAATCAGACTAGTTTGTAACAGAGACCAGGTTTGTCTGAGGATGTTTCTCAAACGAATGCCTTGGTAGCAATGGGAACTGTTGACAGTTGGCAGTTTTGTTGTTAAGGTAAATTAATTTTTAACCATTGTCAACAAACAAAAGCTCAAATAAAAGGACGAGGTAAGACTGATAGTGAAGGCCACTCAACATGGATTAACACCAAAAGATTATGAACACAGTAACTGGAGCTAAGTAACTTTTAAGTGTATTTCTACTGTTACTTACCATAGGCTGTTTATTTTCTAGGCTTTATTTTCTAGGCTTCTTGCTTGTTGTAGATGCCTGTCAGTCTTGTACTGTATTCCTAATATTGTAATAGTTTTGTATGTACAGCATTTTTGTATAGTAAAAGCACACTGTATAGTAAAAACAGGAAAAAAAGAGAAAAAAAAAACTGCGCTTGAGGCCTGTGTGCTCTGGGAGAGGAGGACACTTCACAGGTGGAAAGTAATTCCGAAGTCCCAGCTCGGAAGTGACCAGATGAGACCTGGAGACCAGGACAGCAGATCTGGGTAGTAATCCTGCACAAAACAACTGCAGTTTGCCTCTGTACAGGAGCTTCCTTTACTAAAAGATGGGTCCCTGCTGATGTCACTGCTGCCTTTACAAGAGCTTTCTTTTGGTGGAATTTGATCATCTCTACACTATTTTTACACTATCGAGGCATCTGTCTTCCTTGCATGTTACATCATTACCAACTGGCTTACTGCTGTGGAATGTGCTGACTAGCGAGGCTGTGAACACAGGGTGTCATCACGATCCAGCTGGGATTCACTATAAGCACCTTCAGGTCCTCCGTTACAGGGGACCATGGGGCTCTGGTAAGCAGAGTTACTTGTCATACGGTGGTGGAAGTCACTTGGTTTGTGTCTTCATTTGAAGAGTTGGATGCCATTGGAGTTCTTACACAGGTGTTCTATCATCTTTGGAGTGATACCTGGACTAATTTATGCACTTTATGAACTGTTTTCCACTTTTGCACTTTATGAACTCAATTTTATATGCTGCAACCCAATTTTTTGAACACTGCAATGTTTACACCATTCATTCAGAGTGTGATTTTCACTTATTTAGTTTGTGTTTTATAAGTTTGGGTCACTTATAGTAAAAGCACACTGCAGAGGTCTCAGCTTCCTTGCTTATACCGCAAAGTAACCTTGCTACAGTAGATAGACGCAAGCAAAACAGTGATAATTTTAAGGGAGACCCCACGTAAAAAAAAAGCTTGAGGTTCCCCCAAAAATCCACACCAGACACTTATTCTAGCATGCAAGAAAATGGGGAGGAGAGTAGATCACCCTCCCTGAACCATACTTGGTAACATGCCCTCAACTTGTGGCCCGCCAACTGCTGTCACAGATCTGCTCCCGTTGCTTCTCTCATGTTGAATGACCTCTTCAGTCCATGATGCTAAAATGTAAACAAAGGTCTTCAGGCTGAGACATTTTCTCAGTTAGGAACTCCCTTACTCTAGCCCACTGACAGCATGGGGTGCACACTCTCTGGCGAAGATTCACATCTGCAAGCGATGGGAGCTAACCGCTATCTCACTAGGTCTATGTTGTCCCCAAGATCAGAGAACCTCTTGTGGACCCCCGGAGGAGAACACACAATGGCCAGTGGTTCAAAGGTCCCAGGCTGTCCAGCAATGAGAGTTATTTGACAGCTTAATCTGCAGGTAATCATTACAGGGGTACTTCTGTAAGGTACCTGTGGTAGGTAGTGTCCGAAATGGAGCTTGTATGTTGAGGATTCAGACGAAAATTTAGTCAGGCAGGTCAAGTGGCAACAGATCAGGCAAAGCGGTACAAAATCGAAATCCAAAGAATAGTCAGGCAGGCGGCGGTCAAAATCACAGAGCAATCACAGAGCAAGTCCAAACAAACGGGCACTGATTAACGGGAAGTGCTGCTATTTATGGGCTGCTTGATTGTACATTGTCCGCAGCTGACAGCAGGTGGGGCTAGTGAGTCCAAGGCAATGCATCAAGCTGGGAGAACATTGCAATAACTCCAGAGCTCCTCCCTGGCACAACAGGTAAGACTGAAGCTGTGGGACCAGGAACATCCCGGTTCGAAGACACCCAGGTACATGACAGGGCCCCCTCCCCAGTGGACCCCTCCGGGGGCTTAGCGGGAAAGGAGGATGGAAGTCTCGAATAAGAGCAGGGGCATGCAAATCTTTGGCTGGAACCCAGGAATGGTCTGTGATGGGATCTCCCTTCCAATGAACCAGATACCATAGACCACGACCCTGCCTTCTAGAATCCAGAATCTTAGAGACTTCAAACTCATGTTGTCCATCAACAAAAACAGGAGGAGGTAGCTGTTGAGTTCTGGATTAGCGAATGAAATATGCCTTTTTGAGGAGAGAAACGTGGAATACGTGATGTATCTGGAGAGAGAAGGGCAATTTTAACTGATAAGAGACTGGTTCGACTCGTGCAATAATTCTGTAAGGACCGATGAATCGAGGGCCCAATTTGGTAGAAGGTTGTTTCACGTATTTGGCTGATAGCCAAACTCTGTCCCCCACCACATATGGAGGTATATGGCGTCTTCGTTTGTTGGAGAAAAGCACATACTTGCCTGCTGACTTCTGTAGTAATAAGCAAATCTTTTTCCAATGTAGCAAAATATTTTACACCCCACCAGAAGTAAGGAAAGAGTCTGAGGGTGATAGCCTAGGGCCGCGTAGAATGTTGTGGTATGAAGAGCACTGTGCCAACTGAAGTTAATGGCGAATTCAGCCAAAGGCAAATACTCAGACCAATTGCAGTGTAACACTTTGACATAATGTCGAAGATAAAACATGGAAAAGGAGAATTGGGACTTTTCAAGCGCATACAAAGACAATATTTAGAAAAATAGAAAATTTATTAATTAAAAATTCATAGATGAGAACATAAAAATTCCACAATAGATCAGTAACAAATACCAACAAAAGTGCAATTGTATCTCTACATGTTTCGCCTTTTACGGCTTCTTCAGGAGATTCTGTTACAATAGACACTGTGTATGTAGACTGATCACTAAAATAGAAGAATATATATCAGAAAAAACTATTTAGGAAAAACAAACAAACAATAGAAAACATTTTCAAAAAAACTATTCTGTACAATTATATAGTGGACTGTAGACAATAAACAATAAGTATGTTCTGATCACGGTACCAACCTTTAAAGATTTAAAGTTACAATCATCAATACTTGTGGAGAAGCATATGGGACCATTTGGAAGCATCATAGAGAAGGGTAATAGACTGGTAAGATCTGAGAGTCCATCAAAATTGAAGGTAAGTAGGCAAAAAATCAATAGATATTTTCCAAAAGCCAAGAGGCACAAAGGAGGAACTCGCTTCCAGTGAAAGCCTACCTCAGTAGTTTTTTTGGGCAAGTCTAAATCTTGTAACCACCAAAAGATTTCAAGTGCTCCATTTGCAGACAAGGGGAAAATAAACTTTTGTACCGGAAACATTTTCAAAGTATTCCGGACTTCCCTTGAAAAGAAAAACAAGAGCTATGTTTCAATATAAAAAGTCTTGAATGGAGATGAAGACAGCCCGATCTATACTACTGATTACCTATTGTTCACTGGAGCGCTGCATAAGTTGTTTCTTTCTGTGGGCCGAACCTGACAGTGAATAAAAGTTACTTCCTCTTATACCCCCTCCAGACCTTTTGGCGCCAAAAATTTGGACACACAATTGGCTGGATTACTAAGAAACCAGTCGCACGGGAAGTGACACCTTCCTCTATCCAGGCGCGCCAGAAATGACATCACGGCAGCCACAGGAAGCAAAGGAGGAAGTGAGGGATCGCATAGAGTAATCCATCCACTTCCTCTAGAGCAGTATGGAAACCTATAGTAGCCGGAAAGGGGAGGAAGCCAAATGTTGCGATGATGAAAAAAATATGAACAAGAAAGCCCAATCACTTATTAAAAACAAAAACAGGGATCCAAGAAAAACCAGCTGGGTTGGCGTTCACAAAAATAAGTAAACGCCTTGGGTGTCCATTTGATGCATCTAGTCCATAGCTAATCCACAAAAAATATATACAGTATATATATCCACAAAATGTGGAGTAAGGATTCCAAAACATAACAATGGGAATCCAATTTAACCAGTTGGAGCCCCGGCCATAGTCGAATGACGGCCTCAAGGTGGCTCTTAAAATCCGGGAGGACGTCAATAGACGTCCTCGGTTCCTCCGGCCACTGGGGGGCGCGCGAGCGCCGCCGGCGGCGCGAGCGCCCGGCGCGTCACTGACATGCCGATGCGCGTGCCTGGCGGCCGCGATGTCCGCCAGGCACCCGCGATCGGCCGGTACACAGACAAGGACATGGATCTGTGTGTGTAAACACACAGATCCATGTCCTGTCAGGGAGAGAGGAGACCGATGGTGTGTCCCTTGTACATAGGGACACAGATCGGTCACCTCCCCCAGTCACTCCCCTCCCCCCACAGTAGTAATCACTCCCAGGGCACACATTTAACCCCTTCCTCGCCCCCTAGTGGTTAACCCCTTCCCTGCCAGTGTCATTTTTACAGTAACCAGTGCATTTTTATAGCACTGATCGCTGTATCAATGACAATGGTCCCAAAATGGTGTCAAAAGTGTCCGATGTGTCCGCCATAATGTCGCAGTCACAATAAAAATCGCTGATCGCCGCCATTACTAGTTAAAAAAAAAATATTAATAAAAATGCTATAAAACTATCCCCTATTTTGTAGACGCTATAACTTTTGCGCAAACCAATCAATAAACGCTTATTGCGATTTTTTTTTTACCAAAAATATGTAGAAGAATACGTATCGGACTAAACTGAGAATTTTTTTTTTTTTTAACCACTTAACGACCGCCCACCGCCGATTTACGTCGGCAGAATGGCACCGACAGGCAGAATCACGTAGATCTACGTGATCGCCTTTGTGCAGTTGGGGGGTCCATCCGGTCCCCCCTTCACTGCAGTGAGCGGCCGTTAAGTGTTCGGGAGCGATCAGGCATGAGGGGGCGGCCGCTCGATTCCGCCCCCCCCCTCGCGATCGCTCCCGGCGAATGAAATTGCTTCCTCCTGCCTGAAATGTAAACACAGGCTGGAGGAAGTGATGTCATCTCCC
The DNA here is from genome assembly GCA_029206835.1 of Rana muscosa. Lineage (NCBI taxonomy): Eukaryota > Metazoa > Chordata > Amphibia > Anura > Ranidae > Rana > Rana muscosa. The sequence continues at coordinate 985,922,505 of CM055118.1, read as the reverse complement.
TCGCCGCGGTCTTTTCGTCCGCAGCGCCGAGGAGAGAAGACACAGGTTAGTGCACCAACAGTCCACTGACACGTAGGTACACATAGGCACACAAATCACCCCCCAGTCACCCCCAGATCACCCCCCAGGTCACCCCAAAGCCCCCAATCACAGTGTCACTGATTGCAGTGATCATTTATTTTACTGATCACTGCATTTAGTGTCATCTGTGATTGTAAAAAGTTGCAGGGCAGTTAGGATTAGGCCCCTTTAGGTCCAGGGTAGCCCCCTAACCCCCCCTAATAAAGGTTTAACCCCTTGATCACCCCCCAGGTAACCCTTTCACCCCCTAACTTCAGCGTCACTAAGCGATTGTTTTTCCGATCGCTGTATTCGTGTCGCTGGTGTTTTAGATAGGCAGTTATTTTTTTTTAGGTTCGCCGCAGGTTTTTATTAGTGTCAGGTACCCCCATATATTATTTTAACCCCCTGATTGCCCCTAGAGTTAACCCTTTCACCAGTGATCGCCGTATAAGCGTCACTGGTGTCACTGGTTAGCCAGTAAGTTATTTAGTTATTTAGGTTACCCGTCAGGTTTTTATATAGTGTCAGGTACCCCCATATTTAACCTAATAAAGGTTTTAACCCCCTGATTGCCCCTAGTTAACCCTTTCACCAGTGATCACCATATAAAGGTTACGGGTGACGCTGGTCGATTAGTTTGCTTTTTATAGCATCAGGGCACCCGCCGTATATAACCCAATAAAGGTTTAACCCCCCTGATCGCCCGGCGGGTGAGATCAATTAGGTTTTAGCGCCAGAGAGGGTCTGCGTCGCCCCAGGCAGTGTTAGGTTAGTGCCAGTAACGCTAACACCCACGCGCAAAGCATACACCCCCCTTAGTGGTATAGTATCTGATCAGATCTGATCAGATCTATACTAGCATCCCCAGCGGTTTAGGGTTCCCAAAAACGCAGTGTTAGCGGGATCAGCCCAGATACCTGCTAGCGCCTGCGTTTAGCCCCTCCGCCCAGCCCAGCCCAGCCCAGCCCACCCAAGTGCAGTATCGATCGATCACTGTCACTTACCAAACACAACACACATAACTGCAGCGTTCGCAGTGCTTGGTTTTTGGGGCCCTGTACGCGGCTAGGCTCCCAAAAAGTCCCACACATGTGGTATCCCCGTACTCAGGAAAAGCAGCAAAATGTATTTTGGGGTGCAATTCCACATATAACCATGGCATGTGTGAGCAATATATCATTTAGTGACAACTTTTTGTACATTTTTTTTTCTTTTTGTCATTATTCAATCATTTGGGACAAAAAAAAAAATATTCAATGGGGTCAACATGCCTCTCAGCAAATAGCTTGGGGTGTCTACTTTCCAAAATGGGGTCATTTGGGGGGGTTTTGTGCCATCTTGCCATTTTATGGCCTTCAAAACTGTGATAGGTAGTGAGGAGTGAAATCAAAAATTTATGCCCTTAGAAACCTTGAAGGCGGTGCTTGGTTTTTGGGGTCCCGTACGCGGCTAGGCTCCCAAAAAGTCCCACACATGTGGTATCCCCGTACTCAGGAGAAGCAGCAGAATGTATTTTGGGGTGTAATTTCACATATGCCCATGGCATGTGTGAGCAATATATCATTCAGTGACAACTTTGTGCAAAAAAAAAAAAGTTTGTCATATTCCCGCAACTTGTGGCAAAATATAAAATATTCCATGGACTGAACATGCCTCTCAGTAAATAGCTTGGGGTGTCTACTTTCCAAAATGGGGTCATTTGGGGGGGTTTTGTGCTATTTTGGCATTTTATGGCCTTCGAAACTGTGATAGGTAGTGAGGAGTGAAATCAAAAATTTGCGCCCTTAGAAATCCTGAAGGCGGTGCTTGGTTTCCGGGGTCCCGTACGTGGCTAGGCTCCTAAAAAGTCCCACACATGTGGTATCCCCGTACTCAGGAGAAGCAGCAGAATGTATTTTGGGGTGCAATTCCACATATAACCATGGCATGTGTGAGCAATATATCATTTAGTGACAACTTTTTGTAATTTTTTTTTTTTTTTGTCATTATTCAATCACTTGGGACAAAAAAAAAAATATTTAATGGGCTCAACATGCCTCTCAGCAATTTCCTTGGGGTGTCTACTTTCCAAAATGGGGTCATTTGGGGGGGTTTTGTACTGCCCTGCCATTTTAGCATCTCAAGAAATGAGATAGGCAGTCATAAATTTCAGAAAATGTACCCTAGTTTGTAAACGCTATAACTTTTGCGCAAACCAATAAATATACGCTTATTGACATTTTTTTTACTAAAGACATGTGGCTGAATACATTTTGGCCTAAATGTATGACTAAAATTGAGTTTATTCGATTTTTCTTATAACAAAAAGTAGAAAATATCATTTTTTTTCAAAATTTTCGGTCTTTTTCTGTTTATATCGCAAAAAATAAAAATCGCAGAGGCAATCAAATACCATTAAAAGAAAGCTCTATTTGTGGGAAGAAAAGGACGCAAATTTCATTTGGGTACAACATTGCATGTCCGCACAATTTACAGTTAAAGCAGCGCAGTGCCGAATCCCAAAAACAGGCCTGGTCCTAATGGCCCGAAATGGTCCGGGGCTTAAGTGGTTAAATTGGGATATTTATTATAGCAAAAAGTAATAAATATTGTGTTTTTTTTCAAAATCGTCGCTCTTTTTTTGTTTATAGCGCAAAAAATAAAAACCGCAGAGGTGATCAAATACCACCAAAAGAAAGCTCTATTTGTGGGAAAAAAAGGACGTCAATTTTGTTTGGGAGCCACGTCGCACGACCGTACAATTGTCATTCAAAGCGACGCAGTGCCGAAAGCTGAAATTTCGCCTGGGCAGGAAGGGGGTTTATGTGCCCAGTAAGCAAGGGGTTAAGGAACAAATTTGATAGATAAATTTGGTTGTTACTATTGATACGATACCATAAATGGTCAGACATAAAAAATGTTTACAGTAATTTCAGTCCAAATACAAATGAAGTTATAAAACCTCAATTTAACAATTGAAAAATAAACAAAAATACTAATAAATGCAGAGAAACATTAAATTCCTCAATATACAATGGCTGAATCCCTACAGAAAAGGCTTAAAGCTCAAAGACTCATTCAGGCCTGGATGCACAGTAGCAGATAAGTTGTGTATCCATTTCGATTTGCATTGGGGGAAGTGTTTTGTCTATATCCCCACCCCTACCGAAATCTGCATTTTTGAGGTATCAAAGGCATGGTAAAGCCCCATGTGCCTGCTAATCTGGGTTTCCATGTTTTTTTTATTCAACAACTTAACTCTCTTATTCTGTGGAAAAGGGTCTTTTGGTTTTACCCACATAAAATTACACACACACTTCATGTAGTAGACCACACCCACCGTTTTGCAGGCAGCGAAAAAATTTGGTTTGTAATCTTGGCCAATAGGAAGAATCACCTCTGCAGTATTAGCAAGTAGATAACAGAAGTCACATCTTCCACAGGCGTAGGTTCTAGTTTTGATTCTAGGATTAAGATGGCTATGTACTAATTGATCTTTCAGGGATCTTGATTTACGGTAGGTAATTTGAGGGTTCTCCCCTACATATTTAGACAAAATTTTATCCGTAGCAAGTAAGTACCATAATTTTTGAACAATTCTACGAACCTTCTTGTGTTCCCCTGCAAATCTGGTAATAAGACGTACGTACAGGTTGTCCACTCTTAGTAATTTTTTTAGAGTGGATCAAACTTTTTCGATCCTTGTGTTTAACTCTCCGATAGGCTTTTTTAGGGCAAGTCTTCGTATATCCTCTATTTAGAAGACGAATTTGAAGTGCCTTCCCCTCCCGCTCATAGTCCTCATCCAAACTGCAATTTCTCCTCAGTCGCAAGTATTGACTGTAAGGTATGCTTTGAATTAGAGATTCAGGATGTGAGCTAGTGGCATGCAAAATGGTATTGCTTGCTAATGGTTTCCGATAGAGAGATGAACCAAGAGTGCTATCTGGGTGGGAATAGATTGTAATATCCAAAAAATCAATAGATTTTTGGTCACAAGATAAGGTAAATTTTAGATTATATACATTTGATTTTAACCTCTTCAAGAAATGCATCAATTCATCCCTAGTTCCCAACCAGATGACAAAAATATCATCTATGAATCTTCTCCATAACAATACCTTTTCAAAATAAACAGCAAACTCATCTGAGGAAAAAATCTCCCACTCCCAACCCCCCAAGTACAGGTTGGCATACGATGGGGCACATTTAGTCCCCATAGCAACCCCCTACACCTGGAGGTAGTGGGAGCGGTCAAAAACAAAAATATTGTTGGAGAGAATAAAAAGCAGGAGATCAACAACAAAATTGTTGTAGCGGGGTCTTTAAATTTAGTTGGGATGCACCTGGGTAATAGTATGACCCAGGTGTGTAAATCATGAGAGGTTTTGGACCTTTTTTTGTGTTCGTGGAGGACTGGGTGGTGTATTATTCTCATTGGTCTGTAGGTGGCGCTTGGCCCTCAGGTTCAAGGTAGAATTGCTGCCGCAGTGCTGTCCTTTTTGTCCCTTTCCGGAGATGGTACGGCAAGGGCGGGGAACCTGCCGTGGCGCCAAGGGAGAGGATAAAAGGGGGAGACGCCCTAGCCGCGAGGTCTTCCTCTTTGGGAGTTTCATCACACGCCCAGGCACCTCAAGCCTGGGCACGGGCGGTTCGGAGTTCCGGCCCAGGCACCCTAGGCCTGACTGGAATGGAGTTGGAGTCCATCCCAGGCACCTTCAGCCTGGGGTGAGGTACTAAACCGGAGGCCTGGGGCCCAGTGACTTCGACTGGGTCCCGCGAGGGTCAAGAAGTCCGAGGGTCCCTGAGGTGGATGGGGCCCATGTCTGAGGCGAGGAGGCTGGGGAGGTTACCCATTCGGAGAGTCCGGAGCAGCATCAACCCGGTGACGGATGGGCCTCCGGTAACTCCCTTGGAGGGACATCTTCCCCTGACAGGGGCCGCAACGCAGCGAAGGTACTCCTATCTATGTTCTCTTGAGATGCTGGAAGAGACTCTCAAGTTCTAAGTTCTCTCTAGCCAAGGCTATAGTAACCGCTGGTGAAATCACAGTGGTTTAGTTTACAATCAGGATAGTGCCTCGACCTGCTCATCCCACCGTATCAAACTGTTATTTGGTCTCAACCAGTTGGCTACTGAAGCACTGTTTATTGTGAACTATGCAATAAAACAATAGTTGGACTGTGATCGGTGTGTGGAACTCTGGTTAATAGGAGCAAAGGGAAGTGTTGGCACAACAGGACTTAACCCTTAACTAAAACACACAGGCCCGAGGAAAATAACTGGTACTGGCCTTCACCTCACCCACAGTTATGGGGAGGACATGGGCCATAGCGCATCTCACCCTGTCGTATGTGATACCCCTAGACGGAAGAGATGGGGTGAGGCCACTACACATGGGGGCTTGTGAGTCCGGGATGATGTGTGTTTTGACTTTGGAGCTGAGAACGGCTGTGTCTGGACTTTGCTGCCCGGAGGAGCTCCGAGCGGGTCGGCCATGTGATCGGCCAGAGTGCATCCCTGCTCAAAGTCGTGGACATGACCCTAAGACGGGAAAGGCCCATGCAGAAGAGCGAAAAGAGGGAGAAGTCCAGCCGTGTGACGTACTACATGTGGGGGCTTTTATTGCACTGCGTCACAAGGCACCCCGTGACTACACAGTTCGTGGGCGGAGTTTGATGGAAGCCCGCAAAAACGTGCAAGTCGTGGGAGGAGTCTGGTCATGTGAGGAGATACACGTGGAGACTCCGGCGTGTGGTCAGTGCGTGATGGAGCAGCAGACAGTCGGGATGGCCTCAAGCTCCCCGTGGATTCCGGGTTCCTACCCCACGAAGATGACTACCTTTGCTGCTCCCCTTACAGACACGGGGATAAGACTCCGGCCCCGAGGGCAGTTGGCTCTGTACACATGCAGAGACACGGAGGCCCTCAGCGTGATCTGTCCCGGATGCTCGGGACTGGTGGTCCACCTGAAGCCATTCGGGCGTTGCGAGGCATGCAAAGAGTTCTTGTTCGAGGTGGAGCCATCTACAGTAAGGCCCCGGGCCCTTCGCCTCAACATCCTCACAGGTACCGCTACTCTGGAAGGGGAGATCCAGGCCTTTGCGGAGGTTCCCGTACGCACTGACCAGGGCGATGTGACTGCCCAATCAGAGACTGAGAAAGAAAAATCCGAGGATGCTGCTTCGGTCACCACAGACTCCCTGCTCCCACCTCCGAAGAGGAAAGTCGGCCTGGTGCAGGCCTCCTATGGTCGTGGAAGAGCTTCACCCCGTCGCTTGCCGGACCTGGATGGATCCGGTTGGAAGAGTCCTGGACATCCCTGTGCTTCGAAAGGTCCAGGTGAGCCAGGGGCTGGGACTGTGGTGGTGGTTGGAGGTGTCGGGAATTCACAGTCGGTGGAGCCCGCTAGGGAGGGTAGTTCCGTGTCTACTAAAGACTACCTTCCCGCAGAGATGCATGACACCTCCGACCTAGAGTCACTGTCGGACTGTGGAGATGACGGTGAGATAGATGAACTGTTTCACCAGAAGGGCTGGGACAAACGCCCGTTACCTGTGTTACGTCCACCGCAAGATTTGCCTATGTCTATAGGAGATAGCACGCCCCGGGTGCAGGCCCCGGAGCTTACGAGTTAGTCTAGTCCTTCAATTGCTCTTCCACAATCCACAGCATCACCCGTTGTGTTGGCGGGAGTACAACGAGCATCACTACGGGCACCAAGAGCAAAGCCATCCGAGGTGGTGAAAGTACCTCGGCACCCGGAGGCCATCGTTCAACCAGGAGAAGGTGAGCGGGCCACAATGCCTCCTTTGGCCCGATTGCAACGACTCTTCTCTCAGAGGGTCGCTCAAGAGTATGGATGGGAATATCCTTACCTGCCCAGGAACTTGCTGTTTGAAGTTGAAGTCCTGCGACAAAGATGGTACGATGAGTTTGTTTGGGAGAAACTTAAAGTGCCTCATGCCCGGCGATACTTGTCCTGTTCGTCACCTGTTTCGAAAAAGTTCAGAGACTGTAGAGCAGACTGGATGTTGGGGCGCCATATTCATGCGGACAAGGTGCTTATCTGCCGGAAAGATGGAGAGGACGTTGACTATTCGATTGAGGTTTTCGATAAGCATCTGAAGCCCTTGTTCTTGCCTGACCCGAAGTTCTACTTGTGAGAAGAGACTCACTTGTGTGTTTTTTTTTTCTCTGCAGCAACTTTCTGGAAGTGTCCTTGCCAGAACATCCGAACTGTACCCTAGTTTTTTTTTTTCTTCCTACTCTTTGGAGGAATGAGAGCTGTTTTGTTTGTTCTCTCTTCTTTCACAATTCAAAGACAGAGACTTTGGGGTAGAATCAGAGTAGGGACGCAGGAAGAATGAAGATTTCACCAAGTGTCATTACTGCGGCACTGTCACCAGGTGGCGGTGTTGCGCATTGGCTGTTGTTTTTTTACACTTGCATCACTTTACTCATTGGAGCGAATGGGTCTCTTGGCTGATAGACCCATTCATTCCAAATTAACACAAAATGTCAGGATGTTTTTTTTTTTTGTGTGTTGTTTGTTTCCCTGCTGCAGGAGATTCATCTGTCAAGACTACTGAGTATGGGGTGGTTCTTAGACAGAAAAGGGAGGGATTGTATATGTGTACATGCTTAGATGGTTTTATGGAAAAGTTTTATTGTTTTATGTTTCCCCTTCCCTTGAGCAGGTCTTGGCACACTTGGAATTCAAAATTCGAGGGATAGCCTCTGGGGTCAGGCTTAGGTCACCACTTCTTGGGAGACATGGGTTTGCACCAGACGCTGGGGACCAGTGTCAAATCACAGGGGGGAGTGTGTAGCGGAGTCTTTAAATTTAGTTGGGATGCACCTGGGTAATAGTATGACCCAGGTGTGTAAATCATGAGAGGTTTTGGACCTTTTTTTGTGTTCGTGGAGGACTGGGTGGTGTATTATTCTCCTTGGTCTGTAGGTGGCGCTGTGCCCTCAGGTTCAAGGTAGAATTGCTGCCGCAGTGCTGTCCTTTTTGTCCCTTTCCGGAGATGGTACGGCAAGGGCGGGGAACCTGCCGTGGCGCCAAGGGAGAGGATAAAAGGGGGAGACGCCCTAGCCGCGAGGTCTTCCTCTTTGGGAGTTTCATCACACGCCCAGGCACCTCAAGCCTGGGCACGGGCGGTTCGGAGTTCCGGCCCAGGCGCTCTAGGCCTGACTGGAATGGAGTTGGAGTCCATCCCAGGCACCTTCAGCCTGGGGTGAGGTACTAAACCGGAGGCCTGGGGCCCAGTGACTTTGACTGGGTCCCGCGAGGGTGGAGAAGTTCGAGGGTCCCTGAGGTGGATGGGGCCCATGTCTGAGGCGAGGAGGCTGGGGAGGTTACCCATTCGGAGAGTCCGAAGCAGCATCAACCCGGTGACGGATGGGCCTCCGGTAACTCCCTTGGAGGGACATCTTCCCCTGACAGGGGCCGCAACGCAGCGAAGGTACTCCTATCTATGTTCTCTTGAGTCGCTGGAAGAGACTCTCAAGTTCTAAGTTCTCTCTAGCCAAGGCTATAGTAACCGCTGGTGAAATCACAGTGGTTTAGTTTACAATCAGGATAGTGCCTCGACCTGCTCATCCCACCGTATCAAACTGTTATTTGGTCTCAACCAGTTGGCTACTGAAGCACTGTTTATTGTGAGCTATGCAATAAAACAAGAGTTGGACTGTGATCGGTGTGTGGAACTCTGGTTAATAGGAGCAAAGGGAAGTGTTGGCAAAACAGGACTTAACCCTTAACTAAAACACACAGGCCTGAGGAAAATAACTGGTACTGGCCTTCACCTCACCCACAGTTATGGGGAGGACATGGGCCGTAGCGCATCTCACCCTGTCGTATGTGATACCCCTAGACGGAAGAGATGGGGTGAGGCCGCTACATGTTATATGCCTTAGACTGAGGTCCTCGTTCAGATAGGAAGCCATCAACAACTTGAACCCCCAACTTGTGGGGGATCGAGTTGTAGAGGGCCTCCACATCTATTGCAACAAGCCAGACCCCCTCAGGGATGGATAAACCATCTAGGGAGCGCAAAAGATCTGCAGTGTCCTGAATGTAGGAGCTTAATGACTTTACATGTGGCCGCGAATACTCATCAATCAATTGACTAGCTGGCTCAGTCCGGCAGCCATTGCCCGATACTATAGGACGCCCAGGTGGAAACTGGGCGTTCTTATGTATCTTTGGCAAGGCATAAAGTGTTGGCAGCCTAGGAGTTTTAACAGACAGGAATTCACAAGTTTTTTTGTCAATTAAATTGTTAAAGAAGGCTCGAGTGATCAAAATATGGTATTTGGTTTGAGTATATTGAACTTGAGCAAATGGAATAGGACAATACCAATGCCGATTAGTTAGAATGTCCATAACCATCGCCTTGTAGTTGTTTAAATCCATAACAACTTTATTGGCTTCTTTATCAGAAGGTTTTATGACCAACTGATCATTGTTTTTCAAAGAAATTAAGGCTTGGCGTTGGACAAAATCAAGATTAGAATCAGCATTGGATTGTTTCCATTTGGTGCCTAAAATTTATTTTGCTACCTGTTGGGTGAAAGCCCAAATGTTTGGGTTCCCCTGTAAAGCAGGGAAACAACGCAATTTGGGTTTGTATGAAGAAGGCTGGGGAAAAAGCCTTTCAGGTTGAGAATCTGTGGATAACAAATAATCAGGAAATGGGTCCTCAAGGGGATCATCTAGGGGATTACTTTCTTCCCATAATTCCATAAGGTAATTTATGGCTCGAATTTCGTTTATGGTTTCATCTTTCCATATTTCTTCGGAAAGATTATTGCTAGTAGAAATTTAATGTTCCTTATCAAAAATGACTTTGAACATCAATTTCCGAGCAAATAAATAATGTCCTTTTTTATTTCAAACGAATCAACCTCCGGCTCCGGACAAAACGACAAACCAAGGCTAAGAACCCTGATCTGATCATCCGTCAAGGAGCAGGAAGATAGGTTGATTACCTGGAAGCCACGTTGCTTACCGATTTGGTGAGAACTGGTGCAGTGAGAGCCTTCTTGGACTCCAAAGGAGGCTGTAGTGAGAAAATTGGGGCATTTCGAAGATTCCCCAAAGGAGGGATCTGTGATAAGTCCCCCGAAGGGGAAGTTAGATTAGACTGGCTTACCTGTAAGGTAGCCATTTAGAGAAGAAACAGAGGAAATAGAAGAGGTATTACTCCCAACACCTGAAACCCTGGATATTAGTGCAGAAGAAGCAGACTTGTTTTGTCAACGAAGACCTGCTCGTGTAGTATCTGGTGGAAGCCGCTTGGAAGCTGATGATTTTTGTGCAGATCGATCCTGTTTACGTTTTTGTGAGCCATTTGAAGGACCTTGTTTGGAACCTGGTTGTTGAGAAGAAACAGAAGATTGTGAGGATTCATCAGAATCATTAGGATCTGGATTAGAATATTGTCTCTGAGAAAAGGGTTTTCTTTTACGACCCCCTCCCTCAGATGACCATCTATAGGCTGTATTGGTTTCATATGCTTGTTTATCTTGATAATACTTTTTATCTTCGGTTTTAAGGATTTCTCCTACAAATATTTCAAGATGATTTTCAAGGGCTGTTTCAGAGTCTTTAACCACTTAAGCCCCGGACCATTTGATAGCTAAAGGACCAGAGGTGATTTCAGAATTTTGCACTGTGCTGCTTTAACTGTAAATTGTGCGGACATGCAATGTTGTACCCAAACAAAATTTGCGTCCTTTTCTTCCCACAAATAGAGCTTTCTTTTAATGGTATTTGATTGCCTCTGCGTTTTTTATTTTTTGCGATATAAACGGAAAAAGACAGAAAATTTTGAAAAAAAATGATATTTTCTACTTTTTGTTATAAGAAAAATCGAATAAACCCAATTTTAGTCATACATTTAGGCCAAAATGTATTCAGCCACATGTCTTTAGTAAAAAAAATGTCAATAAGCGTATATTTATTGGTTTGCGCAAAAGTTATAGCGTTTACAAACTAGGGTACATTTTCTGGAATTTACACAGCTTTAAATTTATGACTGCCTATCTCAATTCTTGAGGTGCTAAAATGGCAGGACAGTACAAGACCCCCCCAAATGACCCCATTTTGGAAAGTAGACACCCCAAGGAAATTGCTGAGAGGCATGTTGAGCCCATTGAATATTTTATTTTTTTGTCCCAAGTGATTGAATAATGACAAAAAAAAAAAAAATTACAAAAAGTTGTCACTAAATGATATATTGCTCACACATGCCATGGTTATATGTGGAATTGCACCCCAAAATACATTCGGCTGCTTCTCCTGAGTACGGGGATACCACATGTGTGGGACTTTTTAGGAGCCTAGCCACGTACGGGACCCCGGAATCCAAGCACCGCCTTCAGGATTTCTAAGGGCGCAAATTTTTGATTTCACTCCTCACTACCTATCACAGTTTTGAAGGCCATAAAATGCCAAAATAGCACAAAACCCCCCCAAATGACCCCATTTTGGAAAGTAGACACCCCAAGCTATTTACTGAGAGGCATGTTGGGTTCATGAAATATTTTATATTTTGCCACAAGTTGCGGGAATATGACAAACTTTTTTTTTTTTGCACAAAGTTGTCACTAAATGATATATTGCTCACACATGCCATGGGCATATGTGAAATTACACCCCAAAATACATTCTGCTGCTTCTCCTGAGTACGGGGATACCACATGTGTGGGACTTTTTGAGAGCCTAGCCGCGTACAGGACCCCAAAATCCAAGCACCGCCTTCAAGGTTTCTAAGGGCATACATTTTTGATTTCACTCCTCACTACCTATCACAGTTTTGAAGGCCATAAAATGCCAAGATAGCACAAAACCCCCCAAAATGACCCCATTTTGGAAAGTAGACACCCCAAGGAAATTGCTGAGAGGCATGTTGAGCCCATTGAATATTTTTTTTTGTCCCAAGTGATTGAATAATGACAAAAAAAAATAAAAAATAAAAAAATGTACAAAAAGTTGTCACTAAATGATATATTGCTCAAACATGCCATGGTTATATGCGGAATTGCACCCCAAAATACATTCGGCTGCCTCTCCTGAGTACGGGGATACCACATGTGTGGGACTTTTTGAGAGCCTAGCCGCGTACGGGACCCCAAAAACCAAGCACCGCCTTCAAGGTTTCTAAGGGCACAAATTTTTGATTTCACTCCTCACTACCTATCACAGTTTTGAAGGCCATAAAATGCCAAGATAGCCCAAAACCCCCACAAATGACCCCATTTTGGAAAGTAGACACCCCAAGCTATTTGCTGAGAGGCATGGTGAGTATTTTACAGCTCTCATTTGTTTTTGAAAATGAAGAAAGACATTTTTTTTTTTCAATTTTCAAAACTTTGTGACAAAAAGCGAGATCTGCAAAATACTCAACATACCTCTCAGCAAATAGCTTGGGGTGACTACTTTCCAAAATTGGGTCATTTGGGGGGGTTTTGTGCCATCTGGGCATTCCATGGCCTCTGAAACTGTGATAGGCAGTGAGGAGTGAAATCAAAAATTTACACCCATAGAAATCCTGAAGGCGGTGCTTGGTTTTCGGGGTCCTGTACGCGGCTAGGCTCCCAAAATGTCTCACACATGTGGTATCCCCGTACTCAGGAGAAGAAACAGAATGTATTTTGGGGTGCAATTCCACATATAACCATGGCATGTTTGAGCAATATATAATTTAGTGACAACTTTTTGTACATTTTTTTTTCTTTTTGTCATTATTCAATCACTTGGGACAAAAAAAAAAAATATTCAATGGGCTCAACATGCCTCTCAGCAAATAGCTTGAGGTGTCTACTTTCCAAAATGGGGTCATTTGGGGGGGTCTTGAACTGTCCTGGCATTTTATACACAACATTAGGAAGCTTACATCCACTCTTCTAACCACTTGAAGACAAAGCCCTCTCTGACACTTTTTGTTTACATGAAAACATTTTTTTTTTTTGCAAGAAAATTATGTTGAACCCCCAAACATTATATATTTTTTTAAAGCAAAGGCCCTACAGATTAAAATAGTGGGTGTTGCATTTTTTTTTCCCACACAGTATTTGCGCAGCGATTTTTCAAACGCATTTTTGGGGGGAAAAACACACTTTTTTTATTTTTAATGCACTAAAAAACACTATATTGCCCAAATGGTTGATGAAATAAAAAAGATGATCTTAGGCCGAGTACATGGATACCAAACACGACATGCTTTAAAATTGCGCACAAACGCACAGCGTCGACAAACTACATTCATTTTTAAAAGTCTTTAAAAGCCTTTACAGGTTACCACGTTAGAATTCTAAAATTACTGCCCTCGATCTGACCTTCGCAGTGATACCTCACATGAATGATGCAATTGCTGTTTACATATGACGCTAGACCGACACTTGCGTTCGCCTTTGCGAATAGCAGGGGGGGACAGCGGTGCTTTTTTTTTTTATTTATTTTTTATTTTGCTTTTTCATTTTATTTTTAAACTGTTCCTTCCATATTTTTTTTTTTTTTACCATTTTTATTGTTATCTCAGGGAATGTAAATATCCCCTATGATAGCAATAAGTAGTGACAGGTACTCTTTTTTTGAAGAAAATTGGGGGGTTAGACCCTAGATCTTTCCTCTGCCCTCAAAGCATCTGACCACACCAAGATCGGTGTGATAAAATGCTTTCCCAATTTCCCAATGGCGCTGTTTATATCCGGGGGGGGCATTCCCTCCCACTGCTTGTAAAAGCAGTCTAGAGGCTAATTATCTGCTAGAATTGCTTTTACATGAAAGCCGGCCACTGGCTGAAAAGAATGATACCGAGATGATACCTAAACCTGCAGGCATCATTCTGGTATAAACATTCAAAGTCCAGCAACATACCAGTACGTTGCTGGTCCTTGTTGGACATGTATTGTAATCTTTTTTTTCATGCAGCCTGTTGGCTGAACGAAAAAAAGAGATTGATCGGTGGGTATGCCCACCATTAGAATACCTCCCTTCATCCACCCACTTCTAATGATGGGCATACATGCACCATTTATATATGCCGAAGCATGGGGGCATCCTCCCGCAAAAAAGTTATGCCGCGTACACACGGTCTGACTTTTCCACGGGCAAGCCTTCGTCGAAATTTCGACCGTATGTACGTGGCATAAAAGGTTATGCCGCGTACACACGGTCGGACTTTTCCACGGGCAAGCCTCCGTCGGAATTTTGACCGTATATACGCGGCATTAGGAGCAAAATCGCTCCTCCGCCCCTGCTGCCCCCATGCTTCGGCATATATGCTCTTTTTTTTAACTGTGGTGGTGAAATCACCTCCTACAGCGTTGGAGTCACGGCTTTATGTATCGTGGGAGCAAACGCTGTTGCTGTCAAGATAAATAGATCCGCTCTGAAACTGAATGGCGTACCTGCTAAGCAAATGATGGTTAACATTAAAACAAAGTAACATTACAGTACAACAGTAAGACCTTACCATACCATACCTGCAAAGCAAATACCAAAACAAAACCTAGTAAAAAATAAAACATTTTTTTAACGCAACCTGTGCCTAAAATATATATATGCCGAAGCATGGGGGCGTCCTCCCGCAAAAAAGTTATGCCGCGTACACACGGTCGTACTTTTCCACGGGCAAGCCTCCGTCGGAATTTCGACCGTATGTACGCGGTATTAGGAGCAAAATCGCTCCTCTGCCCCTGCTGCCCCCATGCTTCGGCATATATGCTCTTTTTTTTTAACTGTGGTGGTGAAATCATCTCCTACAGCACTGGAGTCACGGCTTTATGTATCGTGGGAGCAAACGCTGTTGCTGTCAAGATAAATAATTCCGCGCTGCAGCTGAATGGCGCACCTGAAAACAAAAAATTACATACCTGAAAAGCAAGCATGATAAAACATTGCAGAATAGAATACAGTAAAAAAGAGCAGAACAATAGAGAGAAAATAGAGAGAGAGAGAGAACAAAAAAACGACAACTATTTTTTTTTGTGTTTTGTTTTTTACGTATTTTTTTTATTTTTTACACTTTTTTTTGTAACTTTAACAACTGTAATGGTTCAGGTCTCTCAAAATGTAATGGCATCTTGGGAGACCCTGTGTAAGTGTGTCCTAGTCTGTGAAATGCTGTACCCTACGCTAAAACTTCACTTTTGAGTGGTACTGTTCAAAACATTCACCAAGGCAAAGACCAGGTTTGTCAGGACAGAGTGGACAAAAAACACGGGTGTCACGCCTAAATCAGCGCTTGCTACAGACACGACATCTTTTTTGGGGGGTTCGTTGGGTAGGGGTACTCGGGAGGGCATACGGATAATGCCTCTCATGCAGCCGGCTTACTGCATTTGGTTGGGGATGGTGAGGTGCAGAACCGCCTGGATACAGGAGGTCTGTGACTATCTCATTCTGGAATTTTAGAAGAGATAAAGTCCCGCCTGAAGCTCTGTATAGCACATGAGCGTTCAGCAAAGCCAATTGGAATAAGGATAGAGATACTTTTTTGTACCAGCGTCTCGCCTTACAGTCAATTAGATACGGCGCCAACAACTGGTCGTTGAGGTCCACCCCTCCCATATTTTGGTTATATTCGTGGACACAGAGGAGTTTCTCCACAACACTAGTCGCCGTACGAATTTGGGCTGTCGTGTCTGCATGAAGGGAGGTAAGAAGGAAAACATTCTTATTGTCCCTCCACTTCATAGCGAGCAAGTTATTACGCTTCAAGCAGGCTCTCTCCCCCAGCCTAAGACGGGCATCTACAAGCCGCTGGGGAAAGCCCCGGCGATTAGGTCGCACAGTGCCACATGCTCCAATCTGATGATCAAACAAGTGACTAAACAGTGGCACGCTCATGTAATAATTGTCCACATACAAGTGGTACCCCTTTCCGAATAAGGGTGACACCAAGTTCCACACTATCTTGCCAGCGCTCCCTATGTAATCCGGGCAGTTGACCGCCTCAACCTGACTGTCTTTTCCCTCATAAACCGTAAAGCTCCATACATAGCCTGTTGCCCTGTCACAGAACTTATAGAGCTTGACCCCGTATCTGGCACGCTTTCTGGGAAGGTACTGCTTGAAAGACAAGCGGCCAGAAAATTTAATCAGGGACTCATCAACGCAGACAACTTGATCGGGAATAAACAAGGTTGCAAAACGTTTGTTGAAGTGGTTTATGAGGGGCCGAATTTTATAGAGCCGGTCGTATTCAGGGTCTCCACGTGGACGACAAAGTTCATTGTCGTTGAAGTGCATGAACCGCAAAATCTGCTCGTATCGTGTCCTGGGCATGGAGGCAGAGAACACGGGCATGTGGTCAATTGGGTGCGTGGACCAATAAGCACGCAATGACGGGAATTTATGTGTGCCCATGTTGAGGGAAAGGCCCAGAAAGGTCTTAAATTCAGAAACCGTAATTGGTTTCCAATCTTTGGCAATGGAAGGCAACTGGGGGCTAGCGGCGATGAATTGACCAGCATATAAATTACTCTGGTCCACAATAGATCTATAGAGATCTTCCGTGAAAAACAGCGAATAAAAATCAATTGGCATAAAATCAGCTGTTTCCACCTGAATACCGGGTTGGGCAGTGAATGGGGGAAGTACGGGTTATGCAGAAGTGGTGGGGACCCAATCAGGATAGGCAAATTCTGCAGGAAGGGCACTATGGGCACGACGGGCCTGCCTTTGTCTTCTTTGTGGCAGCGGGACACTACTTGTGCTTGCCACCTCGCCAGCTTGAACTGCACTTATGGGACTCGCCACGTCACCACGTGATACTGCAGTGCTGGATGTACGCCCAGGCTGTACTAGGCCGCTGGTGCTTGCCAATTCACCAGAAGGAATAGCGGCGCTAGTACTACTCTGCTCCATGATACGAGAGACCTGCGGTTCTTGCTCCTCAACAACCTCAGAAGATCGGGATCAGGTACGCCTGACCTTAGCAGGGACCTCAACTTCGTCGTCAGAGCTATCTGACGAGGAGCCGCTGACTTCACTGTCTTCTACGGGAAGATATTCTGAGCCTGAATCTGACAGATGCGTGACCTCCTCTTCACTATCTGTCATGCTCAGAATCTCGTAGGCCTCTTTACTAGTGTACCCTCGTCTTGCCATTTTGGGCTCTAAATTTAGGGGTACACTAGTAAGATTCACAGGTAAAAAAAGCACCTGACTGTCAGCAAATGTATCAAATGCTACCAAAAAAACTGTTAGCGATCGCAGGGATTAGGACTGTCTCTGCGAACGCTGCAGTTATGTGTGTTGTGTTTGGTAAGTGACAGTGATCGATCGATACTGCACTTGGGTGGGCTGGGCTGGGCTGGGCTGAACGGAGGGGCTAAACGCAGGTGCTAGCAGGTATCTGGGCTGATCCCGCTAACACTGCGTTTTTGGGAACCCTAAACCGCTGGGGACGCTAGTATAGATCTGTTCAGATACTATACCACTAAGGGAGGTGTATGCTTTGCGCGTGGGTGTTAGCGTTACTGGCACTAACCTGACGCTGCCTGGGGCGACGCAGACCCTCTCTGGCGCTAAAACCTAATTGATATCAGCCGCCGGGCGATCAGGGGGTTAAACCTTTATTGGGTTATATACGGCGGGTGCCCTGATGCTATAAAAAGCAAACTAACCAACCAGCGTCACCCGTAAAACTTATACGGTGATCACTGGTGAAAGGGTTAACTAGGGGCAATCAGGGGGTTAAAACCTTTATTAGGTTATATATGGGGGTACCCGACGCTATATAAAAACCTGACGGGTAACCTAAATAACGAAATAAATAACCGGCTAACCAGTGTCACCAGTAAAACTTATACGGTGATCACTGGTGAAAGGGTTAACTCTAGGGGCAATCAGGGGGTTAAAATAATATATGGGGGTACCTGACGCTATAAAAACCTGCGGCGAAACTAAAAATAAATAACTGGCTATCTAGGGCACCACCGGCACTAAATACAGCGATCGGAAATACGATCGCTTAGTGACGCTGGCGTTAGGGGGTGAAAGGGTTACCTGGGGGGCGATCAAGGGGTTAAGCCTTTATTAGGGGGGTTAGGGGGCTACCCTGGACCTAAAGGGGCCTAAACCTAACTGCCCTGCAACTTTTTACTGTCACAAATGACACTGATTGCAGTGATCAGTAAAAAAATGACCACTGCAAACGGTGCACTGTGACTGGGGGTGATCTGGGGGTGACTGGGGGGGTGAAAAGTGTGCCTACATGTACTGGTGTCAGTGGGCTGTTGGTGCACTTACTGTGAGATGTCTTCACTCCTCGCGCCGGATCGAAAAGACCGACACGAGGAGAGATGACATCACTTCCTCTGCCTGTGTTTACATTTACACAGCAGAGGAAGCATATCATTCGCTGGGAGCGATCGCGAGGAGGTGGCCGGAATCGAACGGCCGTCCCCTCATCCCGGATCGCTCCCCAATGGAAAACGACCGCTCACTTTAAAGAAGGGGGGTCCGATCGGACCCCCCAACTATACAAAGGCAATCACGTAGATATACGTGACTTTGCCTGCCGGTGCCATTCTGCCAACGTATTTTTACAGTGGGCGGTCGTTAAGTGGTTAAAGGTGGATTCTGACAATAAAGCATTATTGTCAGTATACAGTTTTTCCATCTCAATATCTAATACATCGATTTCTTTTGAGTAATGCTGACATAGGGATCTCATCATCATAAAAGAACTATTCTGGAGATTACCCTTCCAATCTACTTTAACCACTTCCCGCCCGGCCTATAGACAAATGACGGCCGGGCGGTGGTTGTTTCTATTATCCTGACTGGACGTCCATTGACGTCCTGCAGGATAATGCCTAGCGCGCGCCTGCGGGGGCGTGCAGCACGGTGATCGGGGACGGCGTGTGTCCCTTTCATTGGCTGTTTACCATGTGATCGGCTGTATCAAAGTCACAGCCGATTACATGTCACAACAAACTTGGCGGCACGCTCCGTGCGCGCCGCCAGAGGCTTGCAGAGTGGGGATCGGGGAAGGCGAGTGTCCCTTGGACACAGCACGTCCCCGATCAGGGTAAACAGCCAATGAAATTGGCTGTTTACCACGTGACCAGCTGTGTCCAATCACAACCGGTCACAAATGTAAACAGAGAGGAGCAGTTAGTACCTGATCCCTGCTCTCTCCTCACACACCGATCTGTGAGGAGAGAGCAGGGATCAGTAAGTGAGATCAGTGTAGTTTGTCTACTGTAGTGTACTGTGCACAACACGCCCCCCCCAATAAAGAGGACCTGTCACACAGCCCAGCACATCAATCAGCCCATCTGTCAATCAGCCCAGCCAATCAGCCCATCTGTCAATTAATCATTCAGTCCATCTGTCAATCAAGCAATCAGCTCATCTGTCAATTATCTGTCACAGGCCCACCTCCATCGGTACCGCCATTGGTACCGCCACACAGGCTTCCAGTACCGCCATTGGTACCACTACCAGTACCGCCATTGGTACCACCACCTGTACCGCCACTAGTACCGCCATCAGGCCTAACATCTATACTGCCACACAGGCCTGCTACCAGTATCGTAACTAGTGCCGCCATCGGTACCACCACCAGTACCACCACCCGTACCACCGTCGGGAGCGCCACCACCACCTGTACCGCCATCACCACCACCCGTACAGCCACCTGTATCGCCATCACCACCACCTGTACCGCCATCGGTACCACCACCACCTGTACCGCCATTGGTACCACCACCACCCATACCGCCATCGGTACCACCACACAGGCCCACCACTAATACCTCCATCGGTACCACCACACAAGCCACCACCACCAGCAGTACCATTACACAGGCCCACCAATAAGCACTGCCATAATGTCCCAAAGGGTTTACACACCTGAGGAGGCATATGCCATTCTTGCCATGTCGGATGATGAGAGCAGCGGGGAGCTCCCATTATTAGATTCTGGTTCGGAATACGAGCCAGTGGAGGATAGTGGCTCAGAGTCCGAGTCCCCGGAGGAAACCGTCCCTCCCAAAAAAATGTGATCAGGACCAAGATCAGGAGATCTGCCCAGCACCAGCAGCGCCATAACCCAGGAAGAGGAGCCCAGTACAAGTAATGGAAATACACGCCCAACCCGAAGAATCCAGCCCCAGTCCTACCTTCCCGATGCCCTGGCAAACCCCTTATGGTTGCCTGCCAACTCAGTATCCGCTATCATCCCCCCTTTCACCGCACAGCCAGGTGTGCAGCCAGACACTACAAATTTTTCTCAATTTGATTATTTTTGTTTATTTTCCCCACAAAATTTGCTGCAGAATATAGTGGATCAAACTAATCTTTATGCATCCCAATTTATTGCTGCCAACCCCAATTCTTCCTACGCCCGCATGTTCCAGTGACGGCGTCTAACATTGGACAAATTCAAATTGTTTTTGGGCCTTACGTTCAATATGGGGCTTACAAAAAAGAACGAAGTCCATGCATATTGGTCCTAACGCTCCATCCAACACATGCCCATATATTCCGCTGTCATGTCCAGGACAGGATACGACATGATTATGCGTTTTCTCCACTTCAATGACAATTCACAGTGTCCTCCCCGAGATCATCCCAACTACGACAAATTGTACAAGATACGCCCCCTAATCAATGCCTTTTCTCAGCGATTTCAAGAAGTTTTCATTCCAGACCAAAAAATTTGTGTGGACGAGTCCCTCATACACTTCACTGGCCGACTGCACTTCAAGCAGTATATACCAAGCAAGAGAGCCAGGTATGCGTTAAAATTAAATAAATTAGGCGATCGAGCCACTGGATACGTCTTCACATTTAGGATCTACGAAGGCAAAGACTCCCAGCTCCAGCCCAGTGATTGCCTCACATATATTGGAGCCAGTGGGAAAATTGTCTGGGAGTTGGCATACCCCCTGTTCGGAAAAGGTTACCATTTATATGTTGACAATTACTATACCAGCCTGCCCCTTTTTCGTCACCTTTACAGTAAGCAAACCCCGGCCTACGTTACCTTAAAAAAAAAAAAAACGGAAGGGATTCCCACAAAAATTTTTGACCAAAAAATTACAACCTGGAGAATCTGCATTCATGAGGAACGAGGAGGTGTTGGCCATGAAGTGGAGGGACAAGAAAGATGTCCACATCCTCTCTACGATCCACAATGACACCGTGGTGGAGATCCAAAGAAGATGCGGTCCCATTGTTAAGCCCGAATGTGTCCACGACTACAATTTGTACATGGGGGGGGGGTGGATTTAAACGACCAGATGCTACAGCCCTACTTATGAACTAGAAAGTCCCGTTATTGGCACTAAAAAGTTGCGTTGCACCTGTTTCACATGGCCTTTTTTCATTTGTTTGTCTGCTACCAACAAGCAACTCAAAATCAACAACTCCCCTACCTCCATTATATCGAAGATATCATTGATGCCCTCATTTACCAACAAGATCCCGCCCCAGGAAGCAGTCGCTCTGATAGTGTGAGTCGGCTTCACGAGCGACACTATCCCTTTAGCATCCCCCCCACAGAATCTGGAAGAAGACGCCAAAAGAAATGCCGTGTATGCAGCAGAGGAGGAGTAAGAAGAGACACCACCTATTATTGTCCCGATTGTCCCTCCCAACCTGGCCTGTTCATCGGAAATTGCTTAAAAAATTATCATACATCCATTAGTTCCCCTTATTATTAACAGACTGCCATTTCCCCATTTGCCTGCTACCATGTTACTACCTTCCATGTTAATTAACTGACCCTGGCCTGTTTACCGACGATGTCTTTGCTTGCCGATTTAAACCACGTTTCTGACCTCCACGTGCACCAACCTCAGCCTGTTTACTGACGATTCCTCTGCCTGCCGATTTAAACCACGTTTCTGACTTCCACATGTACCAACCTTGGCCTGTTAATCAACCATGTTTTTGCCTGCCACTTGGACTGATCTTTTGGCCATCTACTTTTAGTACACAGGGGTCTCACATATGTGAGGGGCTTCAGAATAGCGTTCTGAGTAGAGAAAACCAGTTTTTTGTTTTCTGTGCTCCCAGAACAGGGTCTGGATGCCCGGAGGCTTCAAAGCGATTTGGGTGGGAGAAGCCTCTACCCCTGTCCTCCTGGCCCTAAACTTGATGGTCCTTCCTGCTGCCTGGACCAATACTTTGGCTGTGCTGACCATATTACTGCCTGTAATGACCCATGACATTACGGACCATGTTTCTTCCTGCTGCTTGGACCAATACTTTGGCTGTGTTGACCATATATCTGCCTGCTGCCTCTACTGACTTTGGACAGTATTTTTGCTGGGACACCTCTGCCTGCTACCTGGACCTGTGCTTTGGCTGTGCTTTGGCTGTGCTCTGGCTGTGCTGACAGTATCTCTGCCTGTACGAACTATGGACAGTATTCCTGCCTGCTGCCTGGATGATTGCTTTTGCTGTCGCTGCTCTCCTCTGTGGACCACTGCACTTCTAAAACCACAGGTAATCTTTTGTTATTTGGTCTGTACCTGCTATGTGTTAGATATATGAAGGGCCTTCAAAAATGTGATCGGTAGTCAGAAAATGATATGTGCAATTAATGCTGCTAGAATGCCTGGAGGTGCTACTTGGATGTTGGGCCTCTGTATGTGGCCAGGCTGTGTAAAAGTCTCAAAAATGTGGTATCGCCATACTCAGGAGGAGTAGCAGAATGCATTTTGGGGTGTCATGTTTGCTATGTACATGCTATGTGTTAGAAATATCTTATAAATGGACAACTTTGTGTAAAAAAAATGCATTTCTTTTTCGTACATCACGGGACACAGAGCGACTTAGTCATTACTAATGGGTTATATAGATTACCTTCAGGTGCTGGCACTGGCCACTTCCAAACCGGAAGTACCCTCCCCTATATAAGCCCCTCCCATCCGGGAGCACCTCAGTTTTTTGCCAGTGTCTAAGGTGTTGGCCAAAGAGTAACATGTGTTTTCACTGGGCTTGCGTACAGGTTCTTTTGGGCCTTAGTAAGCTGTTCCGGATCCCACCAAAAAAGCTTCATAGCTAAACGGTCGGTACCCGGGCCTTGCAGCAGAAGAGCAAGGTTTTGCCTGTAATGCCTCTCTTAGGAGGGCTGGACCCTGGGATCCAGAGCTCTGGTCATACCCACGACCAAGATGTTGTCTGTGCAGGGTGCTATACAGGTCCAGGGGAGTGGAATCCTTGGGAACCCGGTCCCTGAAGGTTTAATTACAATGCCTGCCGTGATAGGTGAAGTTTGGGCTTCTGTGGACCAAACAAAGTCCTGCGGCGGGGATCAGGTAAGTGGGGGCCCCCAGGAACTTGGTTCTATTGGGGGACCCCCAAGCCTAATTTGTCTTTCTGTCTGTTACCTAACGGTATTCCCGCTAATATCTGTGTATGCCTGTAACTACTGAAAATGTAAAATTTTAATAGTAGTCAAGAAAAAAAAAAAAAAAAAAAGGGACCGCGGTACCTGTGTTAAACCACTAGAGGCCGCTGTGGTCCATTTTTCTTGTCATGTGGATCTTTGGTTTTCTCAAGTCAAAAGATCCAGGCAGTTGGTAAGTTTCTCTGTGGGAATCCACTTCCTCTGCCCTGTTGCTGCGCTCATCCACCGCACAGGCCCTCCGGCAAAAAGGGCCCTGGCTCCTAGTCCCTGTTTGATTTTCGAAAAGGGCGCCAATGGCGCACGGGCGTGCGCGCGGGCGCGTGCACGCGCCTCCTATGAAAAAAAAAAGGCGGGGCGGGTGGATGACGCTCGATGCGCGCCACGGCGCTTCTGCGCATGTGCAGGCGTCCCAGCTTGTATAAAGACACAGTACAAGTGTCAGCTGGATGCAAACAGAGCTAGCAACAAACAGTGGCACACAGAGGCGGTTGATGCAGGCATCCCCATAGAAAGGCACTTTAGTGGACACCAGCTGGTATATAGCAGCAACTGTGTTAGACTATTACCAGCAAAATTGGTGTATGACGACGGGAATACCTCAGCTTTGTGCTTATAGGATATGTCGTCCAGACGCTCTGGAAATAGATCTTCCAAGAAGCGAAAGGGGTCTCCGTCGGGCTCTGAGGATTTTGGGCATGCTGTACTGCGCCAATCTCCCCTGAAATTTCAGAGGTCAGTAGCCGTAGGAACCCCGTAGGAGTACCTGGTACTGCGGCTGTCCCCAGTCCACCTGCTCCTATATATATAACAGAGGAGGTTTTCTCCTCAACTCTGGGAGGACTGGAAGAGAGATTAACAGCATTGATCGCTGCTTCCCTGTCACAGGAAAAGCGCGTCCGATCTCCGTCTCCTCCTGCAGAGTGCCTGTTAGTGGAGGAACAGTCCCTGAGATCGACCTACCTGAAGGGGATCAGGTGAGGTTGATAAAATTATAGAGGAATCAACAGTGGAAGAACCTTTCTCAGCATCTCAGGCTGAAAGATTATGGGTTCAGTCTCTGACTAGCATGGTCCGAGCAGCATTTTAAATGCCTCTGGCGGAACCATCAACCACTACTGTCTCCTCGCTGGGGTCGCTGAAAGCTCCCCAGACTGTCTGTTCCTTCCCAATCCACCCTTTATTGGAAGGGTTTATTTACCAGGATTGGGAGCATCCTGTAAAATATTTACTCCCCCCAAGAGATTTCCAGTGATCTATCCCATGGAGGATAAGTTCATAAAAAATAAAAAAAATGGAGGGTCCCTACAGTGGACACAGCCATCTCTTGTGTAAATAAATCACTGACATGTCCAGTAGATAATGTTCCAATGTTCAAGGACCCAATAGATAAAAAATTGGAGTCTTTACTAAAATCTGCTTTCTCTACAGCAAGCATGGTGACACAACCTGCAGTAGCAGCGATTGGAGTCTGCCAAGCAATGAAAGATCAGTTGAAACAAGTCTTAAGGGACTTACCAGATCAGCAGGCTCTTGCCCTAGCTGACCTACCTAGATCCTTGTGTTGCGGTGGACGCCATAAAGGATACAATCCAACAGGCCTCCCGCTTTACGCTGTCTGTAGACATATGCGTAGGCTTCTATGGCTCAAAAACTGGTCTGCTGAAGCTCCCTGTAAGAAATTGCTGATTAGCTTCCCATTTCATGGAGAACGCTTATCTGGAGATGATCTGGACAAATATATCCAGAAAACTTCTGCCTGTAAAAGTACACTCTTGCCGGTTAAGAACAAGGGTAGAAGTCCTTCTTTTAAGAGGCCTACTTCTCCAGTCCCTGGCACATCGGCTGTGAAACAGTTCCGACGGCCTCCGCGGTCAAATCCAGGGGGCAGAAATCAGGGACAATCACAGGGTAACAAGAAACCCTGGGTCAAGAGAGGTACAAAACCTCCCCCTAAGTCATGAAGGGTTGCCCCCACTCAGTCGGGTGAGGGGAAGACTTCAGTTGTTCACAGAGACCTGGCGGGACACCATCAGAGATGGGTGATCTCCGCAGTAAGTCTGGGATACAGGCTGGAGTTAAAAGACATTCCTCCTGCCTATTTTATAAGGTCAAACGTGCCAAGCGATCCCCAGAAGAGTGGATCCCTCCTTCTGGCACTAGAGCAACTATTGCCCCAAGGGTAATCATGAAGGTTCCCTTGGAAGAAAACGGGTTCGGGTTTTACTCGAACCTTGTCACAGTCCCCAAACCAAATGGGGACATGAGGCCCATATTAAATATAAAAGGGCTAAACAAGTTCCTACATATCAGGACTTTTTCGGATGGAGTCGATCCGATCGGTGGCCACAAGGGCAGGAATGGTTAGCCTCGATCGACATAAGGGATGCTTATTTGCATATTCCCATCTGTCCGGCCCACCAGAAATTTCTACGCCTTGCAGTAGAAGGGCGCCATTTTCAGTTCAGAGCCTTACCTTTCGGTCTGGCCACGGCACCACGAGTGTTCACAAAAATTCTGGCCCTACGATTGGCCAAACTAGGAACACAGGGTGTAACGATAATGGCATATCTAGACGACTTGTTGCTGATAGACCACTCAGTGAAAAAAACTAGAAGTGGTCGTTCACAAGATAATCAAGTATCTGGAATCTCACGGTTGCATTATCAACCGAGACAAGTCAGCCCTAAAACCAGTCAAAAGCCTGGAATACTTGGGGGCTAAGACTGGATTCAAATCAGAGAAAGATTTTCTTACCTCCAGAGAAGGTGTCGTCTTTGAAAGATTTGACCCACTTAGTGGGTACAAAAAAGAAAAACCATCCATACGCCTGTGTATAAGGCTGCTGGGAAAAATGGTGGCTTCATTGGAAGCGGTACCCTACGGTCAATTCCATTCAAGGAACTTGCAGAGGGCCATACTGTCAGCCTGGAACAAAAAAGTTCAGGCTTTAGACTTACCAATGTCCCTGTCCCCTTCCGTTCGCAAGAGCCTCCATTGGTGGTTGGTACCAGAATCTGGAAAAAGGGAAACCCTTCAGTCCGGTTTCTTGGAAGGTGGTCACTACAGTTGCCAGCCTCAAAGGCTGGGGGGCAGTACTGGAGCAATGGTCTCTCCAGGGCAAGTGGTCAGAAGCAGAGAAGGCCCTGCCCACCAATCTCTTAGAGATACGAGCAGCCCGGTATGCCCTAGTAGCATGGACATCCAAACTCCAAGGGTCACCTGTCAGAATTCAATCAGACAATGCCACAGCAGTGGCATATATCAATCACCAGGGTGGCACCAGGAGTCGTGCAGCCCAGAGGGAAGCGAATTGCATCCTGGAATGGGCAGAAAGGTATGTCACAGCCATATCCGCGGTTTTCATCCCAGGAGTGGAAAATTGGAGAGCGGACTTTTTAAGTCGCCAGCAATTATGCCCGGGGAATGGTCTCTTCACCCCGAGGTTTTCCAGGCAATATGCCAGCGGTGGGGAACACCGGATGTAGATCTGCTAGCATCCAGATTCAACGCAAAGGTGGACAGATTTGTGTCTCGCACAAAGGATCCCCTAGCTTGCGGTTCGGATGCCCTAGTGTTCCCTTGGGATCAGTTCAAGCTGATATATGCATTCCCACCGCGATTAATCCGCAGAATCAGGGTAGAAAAGAAACCAGTGATTCTGGTGGCTCCAGCGTGGCCCCGAAGGGCATGGTACGCGGAGATTGTAAAAATGTCAGTGGGAAGTCCTTGGACCCTCCCACATCGTCCGGACCTGCTTTCGCAAGGACCAATATACTACCCTTCCTTACCAGCCCTAGGTTTGACGGCCTGGCTATTGAAGCCCACATTCTAAAAAAGAGAGGGCTCTCTAATCCTGTGGTATCTACCATGATCAATGCCAGGAAGCCGGTATCCAGGCAGATCTATTATAGGATCTAGAAGGCGTACATCACGTGGTGTGAGGCCAGGAAATGGCATCCACGTAAGTACGTAATAGGTAGGATTCTGGACTTCCTACAGTGGGCTGTACATAGGAAGCTTGCCTTGAGTACTATCAAGGGTCAGACGGCCTTGTCAATATTTTTTTCAAAGGCCCTTGGCTTTGCATTCATTAGTCAAAGCTTTCATACAAGGAGTGATGCGTATTAGCACTCCGGTTAGTATTCCCATATGTCCATGGGACTTAAACCTGGTTCTGTCGGTTCTACAGAAACAACCATTTGAACCATTGCGGCACATTTCCTTGGTTCTTTTCACCAGGAAATTGATTTTCTTAGTAGCCATTTGTTCGGCTAAAAGAGTATCGGAATTAGCCGCCTTGTCCTGTAAGGAGCCATATCTGGTTATCCATAAGGACAGAGTAGTATTACGTCCTCATCCAGCCTTCTTCCTAAGGTGGTATCGAGGTTCCATTTGAACCAAGATGTGGTTCTTCCTTCCTTTTTCCCCAAACCTAGTTCGGTAGAGGAAAAGTTATTGCATTCTTTGGATGTAGTAAAAGCAGTTAAAGCTTATCTTAAAGCCACTGCTCAGATTCGTAGATCGGATACTTTGTTTGTTCTGCCGGAAGGCCCCAGAAAGGGTCAGGCAGCATCAAAAATCTACTTTAGCCAAGTGGATTCGACAGGTCATAATACAAGCCTATGGCTTGAAAAGGAGACCGCCTCCGTTCAAAGTTAGGGCGCACTCCACAAGAGCAGTTGGAACTTCATGGGCAGTGCATCACCAAGCCTCCCTGGCTCAAGTCTGTAAGGCCACAACATGGTCCTTAGTACACACGTTTACTAGATTCTACCAGGTAGACGTCAGAAGTCAGGAGGATGTCGCCTTTGGGCGCAGTGTGTTGCAGGCCGCAAAAGAGCCTCATGCCTGATGGCGCCCAGCTTATGTATCCCTCCCCTCATTTGGCATTGCTTTGGGACGTCCCATTAGTAATGACTAAGTCGCTCTGTGTCCCGTGATGTACGAAAAAGAAAAAGGGATTTTTATAACAGCTTACCTGTAAAATCCTTTTCTTGGAGTACATCACGGGACACAGAGCTCCCACCCCTCTTTTTGGGACACTTATTGCTTTGCTACAAAACTGAGGT
Source organism: Rana muscosa (assembly GCA_029206835.1). NCBI lineage: Eukaryota > Metazoa > Chordata > Amphibia > Anura > Ranidae > Rana > Rana muscosa. Next base: position 985,894,004 of record CM055118.1, on the reverse strand, counting down.
GCTCCCGGATGGGAGGGGCTTATATAGGGGAGGGTACTTCCGGTTTGGAAGTGGCCAGTGCCAGCACCTGAAGGTAATCTATATAACCCATTAGTAATGACTAAGTCGCTCTGTGTCCCGTGATGTACTCCAAGAAAAGGATTTTACAGGTAAGCTGTTATAAAAATCCCTTTTTTCATTTTGTTTCCACATTTTCCAAAACCTTCTGGAAAAAAAGTAACCGTTCAAAAGACTCATAATACTTCATAGATTATACGTTGGGGTGTGTGCTTTCCAAAATGGGGTCATTTTGTGGACAATTCCATTGTCCTGGTGCTCCAGGGCCTTCAAAAATGTAATAGGTGGTTGAGAAAGGATATGTACAATTTATGCTTGTAGAACGCCTGAAAGTGCTACTTCAATTTTGGGCCTCTGTATTTGGCCAGGCTGTGTAAAAGTCTCACACATGTGGTATCGCTATACTCAGGAGGAGTAGCAGAATGTATTTTGGGGTGTAGTTGCAATTATGCATATGCTGTGTGAGAGAAATAACCTGTTAATATGACCAGTTTGTATAAAAAAAATAAAAAAAATATCTTAATTACTCTTTCGTCCATGGACCGACACAGCTTCTCTATTGACAAAGTGGGTATTATCCGTTAATTAGGAGTGACTAGGCAGAAAAACTTCTAAAAAGTGTTGCATCACACCTTCTACAGTACCGCCCAGGGGGCGGACCCTCCGGGTATAACCTCTCAGTCTGCATCTTCGCAGATCAGTTTTTTTCTGTCTAGCAAGGAGTAGGACATGGCTCCCTTCGGGCCCATTGGTCCGGGGGAAAAAGATATATATTTTTTTGCTACATTTTTGTTTCCTGCGATCTTCGATCAACTGCCGACTGGGTGACAGGCTGGATCCTCGATCCTTGTAGTCTCCCCAGTTTCGGCCATCGAGCGTGTGCCGACCCTAGCTACGCGCTGGGTTTTCCACGACATGCCCGTCACTCCACGGGTGGCCGGTGAGCCTACGCTCCAGGGCCTGCATCGGACCGCTCAGCTTCGGCTGACCTTACGGCCGAGTCGCAGCAGCCTGGCTGGTGAGCTTACGCTCCAAGGCTTGCATCGGACCACTCAGCTTGGGCTGACCTTACGGCCAAGTCGCAGCAGCCTGTCCGCTGAGCGTCACGCTCCAGGGCATACATATGATCGTCCCTTTTGGGTCCAATCACAGCATGCCTGGCCAACAGTCACCTTCCGTGCGCGGACGATGACCTGTTTGGAATGTCTTCCAGCATAATACATGCAGGATAGGTAAGTAAAACTCCCCTGCCTCGGCTGGGTGATTTAGCTGGACATTCCTGGAGAGATCAAGTAAGTGGTTGTGGCCCCTTTCTTCCCTCTCTCCCTGCCTTTCCCTCCTCCCTGGGCTTCTAGCTAAAGGTTGCTGGGTGCTGGGGGTCACCTAGGGGGTTCCACTGGAGCGGGGCTGGCTGTAACTAACATTTAAAAGAAATGTCATTTCTGCTTACCTGTGTTTGTGTGCTTCCTCCTCCATGCTGTCGGCGGCCATTTTGAGGTGGTCCATGCCGAGTTCGGCCTCTTGTGACTGCCCGGCGGCCATCTTCCTGTGGTTCGGCCACACCCACTGGCCCCTATCAGCTGATCGGCGGCCATGTTTGTCCACCCTGTATGCATATATTGCCATTCGGCTGCCATCTTTTTGTGGGCTATGGCTGCTTGACCTCTATCTTCGGTCGGCGGCCATTTTCTTAGAGCCCACATTATCTTCCATACAGACGTTTTTTGGCAACCATTTTGCGAGAGCCTCCGGCCTCTAGGGTGCATTACACTGGTGCGAAAATTCACACAGGAAATGCTAATAAAAGAAGCAGACTGACACAGCAGCAGAGGTGGGACAGCATCACAGGCGCAGCACACGGCAGCATAGCAGTACCTATCCAGGGTGGTGAGTCCTCTGGGTGACCCAGCCTCTCTGCAGCACAGGAGGGTGGCCTATTGATATCTTGCCTGGAGCCCTGTGAGTGTCAGCGTGTGGTCAGCATGGCATCTGAGCCAGATGTCTTCTCCCCTGAAACACCAGATTTAGCAGCTGGTGCCCCTGAGGTGTCTATGAACGCTATGACGGCAATCCTAGAGGCGTTTGCTGCCAGGGTGGAAGCAGCACACGGGAATACAGGGGGTAGTAAATGCCCCGTCCCCTGCAAGCTTCTGGGGATAATTCTGATGCAGAACCAGGTCCAGCTACGGCTCGGGGCCCAGATTCTGACGCATCAGAGACTGCAGACCGTGACCGGACAGTGAGGATGACTCCAAGTCCAGGTCAGTACGCAAGACGGCTTTGGTATCTAACCTTATTACTGCAGTGCGGGAGATGCTAAAGTTGGAAAATACTGCAGAAGCAGCAGAGACTCCGGTCCACTTGGGTTTCATAGACCTGCCCGCACTGCTAAGGTGTTCCCTTGTGTGTCTTTTGATAAACTCTTATACAAGGAATGGGAGAACCCAGTGAGGGTCTTTACAGCCCCAAAGAGGTTTGCGGTACGGTACCCCTTTGAGGAGAGTTTTCTGAAGAAATGGACCTCTCCCCCTATAGTGGACCCTCCGGTGTCCAGACTTAATAGAGCCACCACAATTCCTGTAGAAGGGGCTCCTGTTTTCAAGGACCCTGTGGATAAGAAGGCTGAAGCACTCGCTTGCTACCTATACTCAGTGGTAGGCTCGGCAGTACGCCCGGCATTGGCGGGGGCCCTAGTGTCTCACACACTTACTGAATGGGCAAGATTGCTACTCCAGGGGTTAAGGAGCGAGATGCTCCTCCTGATGAGATAACATTGGCCGACCAGCTGGTCCAGGGCCTTAGGTTTGTCTGCGAGTCAGACATGAATACTATTCCCCTGCTGTCTAAAACTTCGGTTTATGCAGTAGCAATACGCCGCCTGATCTGGCTAATAGGCTGGTCTGCGGACCAGACTTCCAAGAAAGTCCTGTTGGATCTGCCTTTTAAGGGCGACAGACTTTTTGGGGCTTCTCTGGATGACATCATCAAGGATGCCACAGGAAGTAAAAGCACTTTGCTTCCCCAAATTAGCAAGGGTAAGGGGCCACGCCAAGGGGCAAGGGCCCTCCTTTACTGCACGCAAGCGTTTTTTTCGCCCCCCTAGGGCGACAGGGAAAAGACCCCAGGCCGATAAAGCGCCTGCCCAAGGACAAAAGCGTCCTTGGTCCCGCATACACAATAAGCCTGCGAACAAATTTGCGTCCGCATGAAGGTCCACCCCCACTCCGTGGGGGGACGTCTTCGCAAATTTGCGACTCAGTGGACAGCTCTAATCTCCGACAGGTGGGTTTGCGAAGTAATCTCCTCAGGCTACAAGATAGAGTTTCTCTCTTGTCCACCGGACAGATTCAACACCTCCAATCTCCAGCTACTACCGACCCGTCGGAAGGCCCTGTATAGGGCGGTCCAGGGTCTACTGGAACGCGGGGTAGTTATTCCAGTTCCAGAACTGGAACGGGGTTTTTACTCAAATCTGTTCTTTGTGCCGAAGAAGGAGGGGGTTCGTCCAAGCTTGGATCTCAGAGCCCTCAATTGCTTTATGAAGGTACAAAGATTTCGGATGGAGTCGGTTCGATCTGTAGTCACGGCTCTCCATCCGGGGGACTTTCTGGCCTCCTTGGACATCAAGGACACATACCTGCATGTCCCCATATACTCCAGACACCAGAGGTTTCTGCGATTTGCTATCGGGAAGGACCACTACCAGTTTGTGGCCCTCCCGTTGGGCCTTGCCTCAGCACCCAGGACGTTCACCAAGGTGCTCGCTCCGATTCTGGCACTTCTAAGACAGCGGGGTATCGCTATCACAGGCTACTTGGACGACCTTCTGCTGAAGGCCCCTTCAAGCTCAGAATTAGAGGTAAGCGTGTCCATTACCTGTCAGACTCTTCGAGACTGTGGTTGGATACTAAACACGCAAAAGTCAGTATTGGTGCCCACTCAACGCCTAGTGTACCTGGGGTTGATTCTGGATTCCTCAGAGGCAAAGGTATTCCTCCCTGTGGAGAAGTTGCAGACCCTCCGGGCTGCAGTACGGCAGCTGACTTCCAGGAATTGGTCGTCACTCCGTTTTTGCATGCGAGTGTTGGGCCTCATGGTAGCCTCCTTCGAGGCGGTCCCATATGTTCAATACCACACTCGAGTGTTACAGAAGGAAGTTCTGTCCAGATGGAACAGATGCCCTTCATCTCTGGATTATCAAATCCGAGTGAGCCACCTAGTCAGGAGATCCCTGGTATGGTGGCTGACAGCACCGGCTCTAATGGCCGGGAAGTAATTTCTTCCGGTTTACTGGATAGTGATTACGACGGACGCCAGCCTTACAGGTTGGGGGGGAGTCTGGGGTGTCCAGTCGGCGCAAGGTCGCTGGACCCCAGAGGAAGCCCTCCTGCCGATCAATGTCCTGGAGATCCGGGCGATCAAGCTGTGCCTCTTCAAATGGTCTCAGAGGCTGCAAGGGCGTCCAGTCAGGATCCAGTCACACAACGCCACAGCGGTGGCATATGTCAATCATCAAGGAGGAACAAGAAGCTCAGCTGCAGCATCGGAGGTTGCTCGCATCCTGAAGTGGGCAGAGAAGAGCGTACCAGCACTATCGGCCGTGTACATTCCGGGCGTGGAAAACTGGCAGGCGGACTACCTGAGCCGCCAGATGCTGGACCAGGGAGAATGGTCCTTACACCCGGAGGTGTTCCAACTCCTCTGCCAAAGATGGGGCACACCAGACGTAGATCTTCTGGCTTCCCGACTCAATCGGAAGGTATTGAGATTTGTGGTCCGGTCAAGAGACCCATGGGCAGACGCAATGGACGCATTGGTAGCATCGTGGGGTCAGTATCGGCTAATCTATGCCTTCCCTCCCTTAAGGCTTCTTCCTCTGGAGGCAGAGGGAATTCCAATGATCCTAATCGCTCCAGATTGGTCTCAGCGTCCTTGGTACGCCGATCTCGTACGTCTGGTAGCAGACGTCCCCTGGCGCCTACCACTACGGAAGGACCTGCTATCGCAAGGTCCCATACTCCATCCTGCTTTATGGTCACTGGCTTTAACGGCATGGCTATTGAGAACCAGGTACTGAGAGACCGGGGCCTGTCAGATTCAGTAATCTCTACTATGAGAAGTGCTCGGAAACCGTCCTCTAGGAAGGTTTATCACCGCACTTGGAAGGCCCACATCTCCATGTGTGAGGAAATGAAATGGCATCCGCGTACTTATTTGGTGTCCAGAATCCTGTTGGTTTTACAGCATGGGGTGGACCAAAGGCTTGCCCTAAGTACGATTAAGGGACAGATATCTGCCCTGGCTATCTTTTTTCAGCGACCCCTGGCGGCTCACTCTCTCGTGAGTACATTTGTGCAGGGGGTTCGACATGTGGCCCCTCCGATCCATCCCCCGTTACCTCCGTGGGACTTGAACCTGGTCCTCTCGGTGCTTCAGAAGGCACCGTTTGAGAATATTAGAGATATTCCCCTGTTGACACTTTCTCAGAAAGTGGTCTTTTTGGTGGCTGTTACGTCAGTTAGACGAGTCTCTGAGCTGGCAGCCTTGTCCTGCAAGGCTCCCTATTTGATTTTCCACAAGGATAAGGTGGTGCTGCGGCCGCAGCCTTCCTTTCAAAAGTCGTTTCGACTTTTTATCTCAATGAAGACATTGTACTTCCATCCTTGTGTCCTCAGCCGTCGAATCCTAAGGAGTCGGCGTTGCATTCCTTGGACGTTGTCCGAGCTTTGAGAGTATACCTATCTGCTACTTCCTGGTTCCGGAAGTCAGACTCACTGTTTGTTTCGGTGGCTGGTCCCAAGAAGGGCCAAGCAGTCTCGTCGGCCACCATCTCTAGGTGGATCCGACAGATAGTAATCCAGGCTTACGCCTTAAAGGGTCAAGCGCCCCCCTTCCCGGTTACGGCGCATTCGACCAGGGCAATAGGTGCCTCTTGGGCTTTCCGACATCAAGCGTCTGTTTCCCGATTATGTAAAGCGGCGACTTGGTCGTCCGCTCACACTTTCACAAAATTCTACAAAATTGATGTAGGTGCATCTTCGGATGCCTCTTTCGGCCGCAAGGTTTTACAAGCGGCTGTTTAGAGTTGCAGCTCCTCCGTTGGAGGAGTGCTGTTTTGTGTTTGGGGTGAAGTTTATTTTTATGCTGTTACCACCCCTCGTTTTTTCTCTGACACTGCTTTGAGACGTCCCACTTTGTCAATAGAGAAGCTGTGTCGGTCCATGGACGAAAGAGTAAATAGGATTTTTTACTCACCGTAAAATCCTTTTCTGTGAGTCCATGGACCGACACAGCACCCACCCCTCCTTTTAAGTTTGTACTGCTTTTTGACGAACTGATCTGCGAAGATGCAGACTGAGAGGTTATACCCGGAGGGTCCGCCCCCTGGGCGGTACTGTAGAAGGTGTGATGCAACACTTTTTACAAGTTTTTCTGCCTAGTCACTCCTAATCAACGGATAATACCCACTTTGTCAATAGAGAAGCTGTGTCGGTCCATGGACTCAGAGAAAAGGATTTTACGGTGAGTAAAAAATCCTATTTCCTGGTGCCTCCATGGCAGCATACCTGTGATAGAGCTCCGCCTCGACTCCTCCTTCAGGACTAGTGAATAGCATAAATTAAAGGCATAGTCCCTCCCCCAACATTCTCCTTTTTTTCCTCATACCTTCTTGTGCTGGTGAAGAGTAGCAGTACGTCCATACCTCTGCAGTCGGCAGCGTCCGCCGGGTTTAGCCTTTCCCGTGCGCAGTCCCTGTTCTTGGGCCGCTCACAGCGCTGATAAGACTGGGAACCCCTCTGTGGATCTGTTGGGGTCATTTCGCAGAGTTTCCTCACAGGAACGCAGTCTGCTATCACATCCATGATGAATGCAGTGGAAGTCGCAAAAGGATCAGCTCCATCTTCCCAGGCTGGTGGTTTCCATTTTTTATTACAGGCATTTGTGTTTTTCCCCTTTCTTTTCCTCTCTTCCCCTCCCCTCCCCTTTCCTTTGCTTGTTAGGCGCCTTTAAAATGATTGTTGTCTTACTTTTTTGTTCCTTTAAAACTGTGCAACTGGATAGGGCAGGTGTCTCTCTGTGCAACAACATTGTGGTGCTTATTTCCGGGTTTGGGGGGGGCTACAGGTGCTCTGTATGTCCCGCCAGGTAGGAGAGTGTCACGGCGCGGTGTCCTTGCCGCCGTCTGTGCATGCGCGATTCGGGAGTGATACAGAGCCGTAGTTTCTCGGCTCTCTGTACTGGGCGACGCTGGATCTTCTGCGCGTGCGCATGCATGGTCGCTTGGTTCAGTGTCGGCCATCTTGGATTCTGGAAAGAAGGCTAGATTTGCCCTTTTTTTTCAATCCATTCCAAATAGTGGTTTATGGGATTAGCCCACGCACCTTGAGCCTATTTAGGTTCAGATTCAGGGATTGCTGTCAGTCTCCTCAGCTGTGCCCTGTTAGGTCTCTCTGATGCTGCTTTGTGGTAGGTACTTTTTATTTTCTCAAAAAAAAATGTTGCCGATCAAAAATGTTTATGTTTAAAAAAAAGAAAAAAAAAAGATGACGATATAAAAATGTTTATGTTTGAAAAATAAAATAAAAAATAAAAAAAGATGACAATATAAAAATGTTTGTTTAAAAAAAAAAAAAAAAAAAAGTGACGCCAAAAACTCCTGATTCTTTTCCCTTTCTTACTATATTTCCGGAGCTGATCCTTGTGCCCAACTCCGCAATGAGTCATTCATCTCACAGCAAAGATCCTCACACTTCTATTAGTTATGTGACCAACTATACGTGAGTATAAAAAAAAAAAAAAAGTGCGCTCACTGGTCTAGCGTGAGTTCCTTACATCGTAGCCCTACCCACTCCAAGGGGTCCTCAGGGCGTAGGTCCCATTCTTCACATCGTAGATCAGAGAGGTCAAGATCCAGAGGACATGATCGGTCCCCCTCTCCTAGGACCTATAGCAAGAGAAATGCTGGACATGTGGGGCTACACCGCTACCAGACAGAGTGGTCTGTAAGGACTGTTTTACGGACTATGCGTCCAACCGCGAGCTAGAAAATCAGCACGCTGTAGATCTGCTCAAGCGAACAATGAAGGACTCCTTCTCTGAGCTTTTGACTTTGGTCCCCGCTTAACCACTTCAGCAGATATGCCAGGTTCAGGATATAGAACCTAATCTCCCTGGTCCGTCAGCAGTCAGTACACCTCTGCCACCGTCAGGCCGACCAGCTAGAGATTCACCACCTGAAGACTCTTCAGGGGACTCTTGAGAAGAGTCAGAAACTTCTGGCTTCAGTCTCTCCTTGGTAAAGCCATTCATCCAGGCAGTCAAAGCCGCAATCGCCTGGAAAGACACAGATTAGCCTCCCCAAGAGTCTACAAGCTACTTCCCATTCCTCAAAAGAAAGCAGGTTCTTTTCCCGTTGATGGGCAAGATTAGTCAAGTCATTCAGAAGGAATGGTCAAAGACTGATAAATAAAAAAATAAAAAATAATTTATTTTTTTGGGTCGGTTCAATAAACTATATACCCCTTACCAGAGTCGGGAACGCAGTCAATAAACTCCATGCCAGTGGTTGACGCGTTGGTGGTGCGACTCTCAAAAATATAACTTTGCCAATGGAGGATTCCGCTTCCTTCAAAGACCCTCTAGACAGGCGAATCGACCTGGAGCTGAAGAGGAGCTACTTGGCCGCGGGAGCAGCGTGTAAGCCAGCTATTGCCCTCACATCAGTATCAAATGCCATAAGATCTTGGACAGATAACATTGAGACGGCATTGCGTCAGGATGTCCCCATGGAGGATATAATTAAAGCCTTGGAAGAGCTTAGATTGTCGGCAGACTTTGTCGGGGTAGCGGCCATTGACACGATCAGGTGCTCGGCAAGATCCATGTTGCATTCAGTAATGGCGAAGAGGGCCTTGTGGCTGAAACCCTGGACGGCTGATTTATCTTCCAAACAAAATTGGTGCAAAATCCCGTTCGATGGTAAAGCCCTATTCGGAGACAAAATGGATAAAGCTATCTCCAGGCTGTCAGGAGGGAAGTCTGGTATGCTTCCACAGGACAGAAGGATGCGAAGATTCAGAGGTGGTTCCTCTAGGTTCCGCCAGTCAAACCCAAGGGATTTTAGGCAGTCGAGACAGCCCAGGGACAACAAAAGACCTTGGAAAGGTACTCGGGATTCTTTTTGTATAGGAAGATGAAAGCCCTTCCGGCTCCACAGGAGCAGAAGCAGTCTTTTTGACGCCAGAGGAACCCAGGCACTTCCGGTGGGAGCCAGGCTAAAGTCTTTTGTCCCAGTCTGGGCCACCTGCTGCCACGACCCCTGGGTTCTGTCAACAATTCAATGGGGGCACTTTTGGAATTTCTCTTACCCCCCCACCTCGGAACTCTTTCAAAGGAACAGAGATTCCATCCTCTCCACTGAAAGCTCAAGCTCTAAAAAAACTTCCTAACGTCACTCCAGCTTCAGGGGGCGGCTGTTCCGGTTCCCTTGGCAGAGCGCTTCGCAGGCTTCTACTCCACCCTATTTCTGGTCCCAAAGAGGACAGGTGGGTGGAGGCCTGTGATAGACCTAAAGAGGTTCAGCCGGTATATCTGCCCCGAAAGCTTCAAAATGGAGTCCCTGCAGACGATTATTCAGGCAGTCCAGCCATCAGATTGGATGATTTCAATTGATCTGCAGGATGCGTACCTACACGTGCCAATTCTACCTGCATTTCAAAAATATCTGAGATTTGCAGTGGGACGGACCCACCTACAGTTTCAAGCCCTGCCTTTCGGTCTGTGCACCTCTCCCAGGGTGTTCACCAGGATACTAATCTGCTTTTGGTTCCCCTGGGGGAGAGGGGCTTGAGGATATACCAATACCTGGACGACATCCTCCTCCTAGCAAGCAATCCGGATCAGTTGGTACGTCACCGGGAAATTCTTCTACAGACCCTAAAAGAGCTAGGGTGGCTGGTGAATTCCGACAAGAGTCAACTAACGCCAACACAGCAGATAATCTATGCGCAACGTTCGACACTCAGGAGGGGACAGTGTCATTACCACCGCCGAAGGCAAGGATTGTCATCCAGAGAATGATCAAAGTCATCCGGAGCCCGTATCTGACGGCTTCACAATGCCTGAGCCTCATTGGCACAATGTCTTCCTGTATACCCATGGTTCCTTCGGCACATTGGCACTTGAGGTATTTCCAGACTGGTTTCTTGGCGCAGTAGAAGAAACAACGACTATCTCAGACGATCCTGCTGATGGGAAAAATGCGCAGGAGCCTTCACTGGTGGTCAGTTCTGGAAAACCTCTCCAAGCCTCATCACCTGGGCTCCCTTCCTTGGATCACAATTGCGTCCGCTTGCAAGCAGACAGGGCTGGGGAGCCCATTGCGGGCAAACCAGAATACAGGGGAGATGGTCATACACCACCCAGGGAGTGGTATCCAACATCTTTGGAGATGAGGGCAGCCTTCTTGGCACTGACCTCTTTGGCACCCCAAATCAGAGGCCAGAGAATACTCCTACGCCTAGACAACAGGGCAGCTGTCGCTTATCTGCAGAAGCAGGGAGGCACTCGCAGCAGGTCACTCCTCAAGGAGGTAGAGCCGATCATGCTCTGGGCGGAGCAGAACCTCCTGGACCTCAGAGCAATGTATCTGCCAGGCAGGTTGAACACGGAAAAAGACACGTTATCCAGAAACTTCCTGGACAACAACGAGTGGGCTCTCCACCCTCATGTCTTCCTTCAGATTGCCAACATATCGGATCCCCCTCAGGTAGATCTGTTCGCCTCCCCGAAGAATTCCAAGCTGGATAGGTTCTTCTCTCGGCTGCAGCACCCACAAGCCGAGGCAGTGGATGCCCTGTCATGTCCCTGGAGGTTTACCATGGCATATGCCTTTCCTCCCAGGCCATTAATATTCAAATTCCTCCTGAGGCTCCTCAGAGAGCCAGTCCAGGTGGTGGCAGTACTTCCGTATTGCGCCTCAGTGTGGGCTCTCTAATCAAGATCCCTCCTTTCCCTCAACTTCTGTCGCAGGGCAGTCTAGTTCATCTAAACCCTCAGAAGTTGAATCTTCGAATCTGGAGGTTGAGAGGCGAAGGTTCGAATCCCTAGGGTGTTCCCCAGGAGTCATAACAACCCTTCTAAAAACCAGGAAGCCTGCAACTAATGCCATATATTCAAAAATCTGGGACAAGTTCTTGTCATTTGCTTCCGGAAAGGGATTTGATCCAATCCTTCCCTCTACTTCCCATGTTGTAGGATTCCTTCAGACAGGACTTGATCTGGGACTTGGTCTGAGCTCCCTCAAAGTACAGGTAGCAGCAATCTCTGCCGCAACAAATAAGAGATTGGACGGAGGATCCTTTAGTAGTCACTTACCTCAGAGATGTATTGAAGATTCACCCTCTGTCAGACGATCATTTCCTAAGTGGGATTTGTCCCTGGACCTTGAAGTAAAACTGACCATCCCTTTGCTCCAGTGGAACAAGTAACAATATGGAACCTGACACTAAAGACGGCTTTCCTGCTAGCCATTACATCTGGCAAAAGGATCTTGGAACTTCACTCTGTAAGGATAGGTGACGACCACATCTCCTCCTTCTTCCCCGACAGAGTGGAACTTCGCCCCCTTCGGGGATTCACACCAAAGGTCACTACTCCAAGCCACCTGTTGGAACCCTGGGCACTACCAGTGTTTACAGACATGGATTCAGAGTCTTGTCACGAACTGGATGTATCCAGAGTGCTCAGGGCCTACCTAGAAGCCACGGCCCCTTCAGAAATTCTGAGAGACTTTTCATCGTACCGTTCGGTAAATACAGGGGCAAAGAAGCTTCCATCAGAACTCTGGCATCTTGGGCTGTAAAGTTAATCCAGAAGGCCTACAGGGTGAAGAATATGGAGCCTCCATCCCGAGTGAATGCTCATTCTACAAGGGCAGTCTCAGCTTCCTGGGCAGCAAGGGCTAATGTTTCGTTGGAGACGGTGTGCAGGGCTGCCACCTGGTCTTCTCACCATACATTCCTCAGACACTACCATATTGATCCAGGAGCGCTCACGACTGTTGAGTTTGGAAGGAGGGCAGTTCAGCCGCTATGTCCTCTTCTAATTAAACATTTATTGTTAAGCAATTATCCCACCCATGTCAGCTAGTTATTTATCACAGGTATGCTGCCATGGAGGCACCAGGAAAACGGAAAATTGTATCATACTTACCAGTAATTTTCCTTTCCTGGTGCCTATCCATGGCAGCATACGCTCCCACCCTCGGTATTCTATATTACAGAGAATGTTGGGGGAGGGACTATGCCTTTAATTTATGCTATTCAATAGTCCTGAAGGAGGAGTCGAGGCGGAGCTCTATCACAGGTATGCTGCCATGGATAGGCACCAGGAAAGGAAAATTACTGGTAAGTATGATACAATTTTCCGTTTTTTCCCAAGAATTGTGGGAAAAAAATACAACTTCAAAAAACTCACCATGCCTCTTAGTAAATACCTTGGACTGTCTACTTTCCAATAAGGGGTAATTTTGGCGTATTTGTACTTTCCTGGCTTGTTAATGTCTCAAGAAATGAGATAGGCCTTCAGTACATCAGGCGTGATCAGATGTGATAAATTTTCAGTGATTGGCACCATAGTTTGTAGACACTATAACTTTCACAAAGACCAAATAATATACACTAATTTGGGTTATTTTTACCAAATATATGTAGCAGTATAAATTTTGGCACAAATTTATGAAAAAAAATTACTCATTTGCAAAATTTTACAATAGAAACTAAAAAAAAGTGTTTTTTTTTTTTAAATTTCACAGTTTTTTTGCTTATATCGCAAAAAATAAAAAACCCAGTGGCGATTAAATACCACCAAAAGAAAGCTCTTTTTGTGAGAAGAAAATTATAAAATTTTTGTTTAGATACATTGTAGCATGAGTAATTGTCATTCAAAGTGTGAGAGCGCTGAAAGCTGAAAATTGGTCTGGGCGGGAAGGTGCATAAGTGCCTGGTATTGAAGTGGTTATACTCTGGTTCTACCTTGAACAAATTCGGAAAGATCTCCACTCGCAGACCCCATGGTACTATTTTATCCTCAATGTATTTTATAAAGTATTTTTTGTTCCAAAATTAACGAGCCTTTGTTTCCAATAATCTTCTAAGACTTGAAAAAAAAACGTTCTAAGGTTATACCCCCAAAGGAAGCCCCTTGTGCAAGATGGATCTTGTCCATCAGGCCCTCAAAGCCAGAGCCTCTATAGGTTGCCATTGATACAAATCACAAAAGACATACTTGTATTTCAAAACAAGCAAAAATCAATAGATATTTTCCAAAAGCCAAGAGGCACAAAGGAGGAACTTGCGCTTTAAGCCTTTTCTGTAGGGATTTAGCCATTGTATATTGAGGATTTTAATGTTTCTCTGCATTTATTAGTATTTTTGTTTATTTTTCAATTGTTAAATTGAGGTTTTATAACTTCATTTGTATTTGGACTGAAATTACTGTAAACATTTTGTATGTCTGACCATTTATGGTACCGTATCAAGAGTAACAACCAAATTTATCTATCAAATTTGTTCCTTAAATTGGATTTCCATTGTTATGTTTTGAATCCTTACTCCACATTTTGTGGATATATAAATATATATTTTTTGTGGATTAGCTACGGACTAGATGCATCATATGGACACCCAAAGTGTTAACTTATTTTTGTGAACGCCAACCCAACTGGTTTTTCTTGGATCCCTGTTTTTGTTTTTCTTAAGTGATTGGGTTTTCTTGCTCATATATTTTTTTCATCTTCGCAACATTTGGCTTCCTCCCCTTTCTGACTACCATAGGTTTTCATACTGCTCTAGAAGAAGTGGATGGATTACTCCATGCGATCCCTCACTTCCTCCTTTGCTTCCTGTGGCTGCCGTGATGTCATTTCTGGCGCGCCTGGATAGAGGAAGGTGTCACTTCCCGTGCGACTGGTTTCTTAGTAATCCAGCCAATTGTGTGTCCTCAGACCGTTTTTGGCGGGAAATTTTGGGCGCCAAAAGGTCTGGAGGGGGGTATAAGAGGAAGTAACTTTCATTCACTGTCAGGTTCGGTCCACAGAATGAAACAACTTATGCAGCGCTCCAGTGAACAATAGGTAATCAGTAGTATAGATCAGGCTGTCTTCATCTTCATTCAAGACTTTTTATATTGAAACATAGCTCTTGTTTTTCTTTTCAAGGGAAGTCCGGAATACTTTGAAAATGTTTCTGGTACAAAGATTTATTTTCCCCTTGTCTGCAAACGGAGCACTTGAAATCTTTTGGTGATTCCAATATTTAGACTTGCCCTAAGAAACTACTGAGGTAGGCTTTCACTGGTAGTGATTTCCTCCTTTGTGCCTCTTGGCTTTTGGAAAATATCTATTGCTTTTTTGCCTACTTACCTTCAATTTAGATGGACTCTCAGATCTTCCCAGTCTATTACCCTTCTCTATGATGCTTCCAAATGGTCCCATATGCTTCTCCACAATTATTGATGATTGTAACTTTAAATCTTTAAAGGTTGGTACTGTGGCCAGAACATACTTATTGTTTATTGTCTACAGTCCACTATATAATTGTACAGAATATTTTTTTTGAAAATGTTTTCTATTGTTTGTTTGTTTTTCCTAAATAGTTTTTTCTGATATATATTCTTCTATTTTAGTGATGTGTCTACATACACAGTGTCTATTGTAACAGAATCTCCTGAAGAAGCCGTAAAAGGCGAAACATGTAGAGATACAATTGCACTTTTGTTGGTATTTGCTACTGATCTATTGTGGAATTTTTATGTTCTCGTCTATGAACTTTTAATTAATACATTTTCTATTTTTCTAAATATTGTCTTTGTATGCGCTTGAAAAGTCCCAATTCTCCTTTTCCATGTTTTATCTACTAAAAGGGATGTGGCGCCTTCAATGAGTCTTTCCAACAGACTAGCTCTACAGTTATAATTCTCCATAATGTCGAAGATAGGTTTCCATGGTCTGGTTCATGCATTCGGTTTGACCATCTGTTTGAGGGTGATGTGAGGTAGAGAGTGAGAGCGTTACTCCCAGTTTCTTACAGAACGCTCTCCAGAATCGGGAAACAAACTGGGATCCGCAGTCTGAGACAACATTGATAGGTATGCCATGATGTTTCACAATATTGGAAAGGAAAGGAAAGGAAGCTTCCGCTGTAGGTAATCCAGAGAGCAGTACAAAATGAGACATTTTGGAAAAGCGATCCACTATGACCCATATAGCAGTCATGACCTCAGACTTGGGCAACTCTGTAATAAAGTCCATAGTCAAATGGGTCCAAGGCTGGCGAGGTGCAGGAAGTGGTTGTAACAGTTTAGTAGGCAATGTGCAGGGTACTTTATTAGCAGCACAAGTTGGACAGGCAGCCACATAGTCAGTAACATATTTTTTCATATGAGGCCACCAGACATGACGCTGAAAGGTCTTAAGAGTGATGGTGAGACCAGGATGACCGGATCATCATGTGTCCAGAGGAGTACAGGTTTTCGGAGGCTAGGGGCTATGAACAGGTGACCTGGTGGTATCTTCAAGCTTTGAGAAACACGATTCTGGGTTTCTTGTAGCTGTTGGGAAAGAGCTGTACCGATCTGTGTGACAATTTTGTGAGGTGGGATTATATACTGCTCGGTATGTCAATCTTCTTCAGAAGTAGCGAACTGTCTGGAAAGAGCATCGGCTTTCCTACTCTTATGCCCAGGGACATAAGAAAGAACAAAATTAAAATGGGAGAGAAACAGAGCCTATCGAGCTTGACGCAAATTCAAATGTTTAGCAGTCTGAAGATACAGCAGGTTGTTAAGGTCAGTCAGGATAGAAAGGCTTGGGAGCCCCTTCCAGAAGATGTTGCCATTCAGACAATGTCAATTTGATGGCGAATAGTTCTCGATTCTCAACATCATAATTCATCTCCGCTGGAGAAAACTTTTTAGAGAAAAATGCACTGGATGGATTCTACTGGACTTAGGCTGTCTCTGGGACAGCACGGCACCTGCTCCTACTTTGGAGGCATTAACCTCAACAATGTACTGGAGATCGGGATTTAGATGTTGAAGAACTGGAGCCTTGCTGAACATGTCGTTTTTTTTTTTTTTTTTACGGTTGAACTGGATGGACTTGTGTCTTTTTTCAACCTGACTAACTATGTAACTATGTCTTTTAATTGCTGGAAAGCTGATTCTGCTTCTGAGGGCCATACCTTGCAATTTGTACATTTCTTAGTCATAGCAGTAAGTGGGGCAGCAATGGAGGCAAAACCTTTGATGAAGCGCCTGTAGTAATCTGTGAACCCTAGAAAGCTTTGGAGTCCTCTTAAGTTGGTCGGTTGGGGCCATTGCAAGACAGCAGAAAAATTTTCAGGGTCCATTTGGAAACCGACAGCACTTATGATGTATCCAAGGAAAGGTATACGGCTTTGATGAAAACTGCATTTCTAAATCTTTGCGTAAAGGTGGCTTTCTCTCAGTCGTTGTAATACTTGGTTTACATGTGAGATGTGCTCTAGATGACTCTTGGAAAAGATTAAAATGTCGTTCAAGTAGATCATCACAAAACTGTTGCTGAAATCGTGAAAAATGTCATTCATGAAATGTTGGAAGACAGCATAACATAACCAGATATGGGGTGTTGAATGCTGTCTTCCACTCGTCTCCCTCTCTAATTCGAATCAGGTTATAAGCCCCTCGGAGGTCCAGCTTAGAGAAGATAACAGCTCCCTTAAGTACAATAAACAATTCTAGAATGAGAGGCAAAGGGTAGGAGTCTTTTACAGTGATTTGATTTAACCCTCGATAGTCTATGCATGGTCGAAGACCCCCACCTTTAAAAAAAAAAAAAGAAAAACCTGCCCCTACTGGAGAAATAGAGGGTCCGATAAAACCTCTTTCCAACCTGTCTATTACGTATTCCTCCATAGATTTTTGTTCAGGCAAGGACAGGGGATAGGTCATTCCTTTGGGAAGAGGTGCTAGAGAAATCAAATTATTTGCACAGTCAAAAGAATAATATGGAGGTAAAACCTCTGCCTTTTGCTTGCAAAATACATGGTGTTCACGAGGCAAGGTAGGTGGGATGGCCATGGAAGCCAACAGACAACCAGAAAGTCTTTTGGGTTGAGACAAACAGTTTAGATAACAGGACGGTCCCCAAGAGTTAGTTCTCCTTTTTCCCCAATCAAAATAAGGGTTGTGTTGTTGTAACCATGGGTAACCAAGAATAAGAGGCAGAAGTGGAGAATCAATAAGAGACCGGACGATTTCCTCTATATGGGGTGCGCTTACCTGAAGGGCGATTGTCGTAGTCTCAAACTTTATCAGGCCATCTCCCAACGGTTGTCCATTCAGGGTGGTGATGCTCAGGGGTCTAGACAAATAGGATGTTATTTTTTTTAGCAAAAGTGTAGTCCAGGAATATGCCAACGGCTCCAGAATGCACAAAAGCCTCACAGGAGACAAGTTTAGAGGCTAAATGGAAAATTGCGGGAACAGTAATCTTGGTCTTGGAGGATATACCTGTAAGGTCTAACCCAGCTCCTCCAACACTGGTTAGACCCTGCCTTTTACTGGATGGGAAGGGCAGACAGATAACAAATGTCCTTTAAGTCCACAGTACAAGCATAGGCCCAATGCACACTTTCTTTGTTTCTCTGTTAGGTGGAGATGGCTGATTTCCATGAGTTCCACAGGTGTCTGGGATTCAACTGAAATTTCAGGTTCTGGCTGAGGTGGTGCTTGGAAGTTAGGGGCCAAACAGTAAACTGGCCTAGGAAGCTTGCGTGTTCTAAGTCTCTCTTAGCACCTTTCATGATACCGGACATCCAGACGAACACACAGCTCTATGAATTTTTCAAGGTCTTCTGGGGAATCCTCATAGACAAATTCGTTCTTGATGCGATCTCTAAGACCTTTTCGGAAGGCTGCACGTAATGCCCTCGAGTCCCAATTAGTCTCAGCAGCCAGGGTACGGAACTTAATAGCATACTGTGCCACAGACCTGGTGTAACGTACCTTAGGTGTGAGCCTGACGTGTGGAGAGGGACCTCCCGTACAACCCCGGCTCGGAGACCACTGGAGTGGGGACAGTGGTGGTAAGAGCACGGTGAGCTAAGGGTGCCTGTCTGATCCTCACTGCTTGGAGTGGTGGAGCCGAGTGGAGACTGGAACGGCTGGTTCTGGAAGCAGTGGATGCAGGTCAGCAGGTACAGGTTGCAGAGCAGAGAATGCAGGTCAGTGGGTGCAGCTTGCAGAGCAGAGGATGCAGGTCAGCAGGTGTTGGTTTGCAGAGCAGGGATGCAGGTCAGCAGGTGCAGGTTTGCATTGCAAAGGATGCAGGTCAGCGTGTGCAGCTCGCAGAGCAGAGGATGCAGGTCAGCTGGTGCAGGTTTGCAGAGTCAGACAAGCCGGGTCATACACATCAAGGTAAACATCATAAGTGGCAGGCAGAGAGTAGTCAAAGTCCAGGCCGAATCTTGGCAACAGGCAGACTGGCAGATAACTGAGCAGGGTCAAACAAGCCGAGGTCAGGACTGGAGACAGAAGTGTGGTCAGGAAGCTGGGTCAAACACAGGAACAGAATACAGGCACAGAATCAGGAACTCAGGGAACAGAAGCAGATCAAATCGCAAGGGGCAACATCTCTGGAACGTCTTTTATAGGAAGTTCATGGGAGGAGCAAGGGGTTCAGAGTTCAACAGTAATCAAGACACCAAGCAGAGTAGTCTAATGGGTCAGATAGGTTATCCAGCAGATCAGGCAGGGAACTGTCCAGCATCCCAGATAGCTCAGTGGGAAGAGTCAATGCCAGACACAGAAGAGGTCCCAGGTTCAAGCCCAGTACGTCCCTGACAGTGCCCCTCCCTTAAGGGCAACCTCCGGGTGCCCAAGAGAGCTTTTTTCAGGGGGTGACTGCGAAAAAAGGCCTGAATTAACTCTTGGGCGTGGATGTTCTGTCGGGGTTCCCAGGAGTTCTCCTCCAGACCGTACCCCTTCCACTTGATCAGGAATTGAAGCTGGTTCCCTCTTCTTTGGCAGTCCAAGACGGCCTCCACCTCAAACTCCTCATCACCGTCAATGATTACAGGCTCGGGTGGTCCCGATCCCCTGTCTGGAAACGGGTCGGGCACTGCGGGTTTCAGCAAGGATACGTGAAAGACTGGGTGAATCTTCAACGACTCCGGTAAGGCAAGTTCATAGGAGACCTCGTTTAATTTCAGTTTTACTGGGAAAGGACTGATGAACTTGGGTGCCAGTTTCCTTGCGGGGCAAGCCATCTTAAGGTTGGTGGTAGATAACCATACTTGGTCACCCTGTTGCAGGCATAATTCCTCTCTCCTTTTCCTGTCAAAGATCCTTTTATTGGCTGCTTGTGCCTTAGTCATGGCTTCCTGCAATATCCTGCTGTTACGGGTCAGGAAATCAACGGTACTCTGGACCGCCGGGACTGTTGAATCAGGGATGAGATCAGGTAAGAAGGTCGGGTGAAACCCATAGTTGGCAAAAAATGGCAACTGACCTGTAGCCGAATGACTGGCGTTGTTAAAGGCAAACTCTGCCAGGGGTAGTAAAGCTATCCAGTCGTCTTGAACAAAGGTGGTGAAGCATCTGAGGTACTGTTCGAGCGTCTGATTCGTTCTTTCGGTTTGCCCGTTAGTTTGGGGGTGATGGGCCTAGGACATGGACAACTCAATCTTCAGGACCTTGCACAAAGCCTTCCAAAAGCGAGAGGTGAACTGCACTCCTCTATCCGAAACGATGTCCGCAGGGACCCCATGTAGCCTTACTACTTCCCTAATGAAGATCTGGGCAGTTTCCATGGCAGAGGGCGTGCCTTTGAGAGGCACGAAGTGGGCCATCTTGGATAGACGGTCAACCACTACAAAGATGGCTGAGCAACCTTCAGACGGGGGGAGTTCCACTATGAAGTCCATGGCATTCATTTTCCAGGGATGGTCAGGGACTGGTAAGGGTCTGAGCAGACCCCAGGCCTTGCTTCTAGTGGTCTTGCTACGGATACAGGTGGCGCATAAACCTACATATTACCTGCAGTCTTTTTCAAGATCCGGCCACCAAAATGTGCGTTGAATCAGTTCAAGGGTTTTATGCATTCCGAAATGGCCTGCCAGAGGATGATCATGACACAAGTTTAACACTGTGACTCGAACTTCTTCTGGCACAAAGATTTTGTCATTTTTCCAAAGTAACCCGTCCTTGGGTACCAGAGTGATTCCAGAGGGACCAGACACACCTGTAGAAGCTTGCTTCAAGCCAGACATCAGGCTAGTTTGTAAAAGTAAGAAGTTGCCTTCCGATATAATGGTATCTGGAGCTGACACCTCTTTCGGATCATCATGGGAGATGCAATAGCTTCCAAAGTCAATAGTTCCTTATGGTCCATGGAGGTGATCACAGGCAAAGGAGGGGTCTCCTGTGTCACTACTCCGGACTTGATGCGAGACCCATCTGCCAGGAAAATGGAAAGTCCCTGAGTCTTAGGTTGGAGTGGGATGTGTTGTTGTGCTGCAAAGTCTAGATCGACAAAACAACTACATGCCCCTGAGTCGATTATTGCAGTTACTGGTATTGTCCTCCCTGGTAGTTGGAAAGAGATAGGAAGTGCCAGGTGAGTAGCATTGGTAGATGGAGGTGAGTAGTTGGGAGAAGAGGTAGCCAGGACCTTGGGCAGCTTAGCCGGACAAGAAGAGACATAATGACCGGGTTCCCCGCAATACAGGCATAGATAATTCTGCAGCCAACAAAGTCGTTCCTTGGCCGATAGGGAATGTTTCATTAGTCCAAGCTGCCCTGGCTTGACGGTACAGGTCTGGTTAAGGGATGAGGGTTCAGTTGGAACCGTACTGGCACTGGCAGGGTACACAGGGGCTAGTATCCGGGGTAGCATCCAAGCTGGGTGGAGCTGCTGGGTAGACCTTTCTTTCTGCTCTGCGCTCCCGGAGTCGTCGGTCTATCTGGATAGACAAAGTAATTAAAGTCTCTAGAACATCAGGAACACCGACCCATGCTAACTCGTTCTTCAAGCTTTCAGAGAGACCAAGACGGAACTGATGCCGCAGAGCCGCCTCGTTCCACTGGGTATCCGCGCTCCAGAGTCTGAAATCAGTCACATTGTCCTCGACCGCTCGGCGGCCTTGCTGGAGCGCATGAAGAGCAGCCTCGGTAGTAGAAGTCCACTGCGGATCGTCATAAAGTCGGGCCATGGCATCCAGAAATAAGGGCAGAGAGTCTAGAACTACATGGCGGACTTCAAGTAGGTGATGGGCCAAAGCTTGAGGTTCCCCCTGCAGCAGAGCGATAACGAAGCCCACCTTGGTGGCTTCAGATGAAAAAGTCAGAGGTAGCAACAAAAAGTAAAGTTCACATGCGTTGTGAAACGCCCAGAATTTACTCAGATTCCCAAAAAACTTCTCAGGAACAGGGACCCTGGGCTCAGGAGATGGTATCATTCCAATAGAGGAAGTTGGGGTTGGAGGTGAATCTGCAGAGGTGGCTTGAGTTTGTGTCTGCTTATCCAATCGGACGTGGCTGCCCTGCAGAAACTTCACGATCTGAGTGAGAGCTGTAAGGTGTTGATAGACATTGTCCATAGGCGAGGTATCTCCTGCAGGCTCAGGCATGGCGGTTTGATACTGTAACGTACCTTAGGTGTGAGCCTGACGTGCGGAGAGGGACCTCCCGTAGAACCCCGGCTCGGAGACTACTGGAGTGGGGACAGTGGTGGCAAGAGCACGGTGAGGTAAGGGTGCCTGTCTGATCCTCACTGCTTGGAGTAGTGGAGCTGAGTGGAGACTGGAACGTCTGGTTCCGGAAGCAGCGGATGCAGGTCAGCAGGTGCAGGTTGCAGAGCAGAGAATGCAGGTCAGCAGGTGCAGCTTGCAGAGCAGAGGATGCAGGTCAGCATGTGCCGGTTTGCAGAGCAGGAATGCAGGTCAGCAGGTGCAGGTTTGCATTACAAAGGATGCAGGTCAGCGTGTGCAGCTCGCAGAGCAGAGGATGCAGGTCAGCTGGTGCAGGTTTGCGGAGTCAGACAAGCCTGGTCATACACATCAAGGTAAACATCATAAGTTGCAGGCAGAGAGTAGTCAAAGTCCAGGCCGAATCTTGGCAACAGGTAGACTGGCAGATAACTGAGCAGGGTCAAACGAGCCGAGGTCAGGACTGGAGACAGAAGCATGGTCAGGAAGGCGGATCAAACACAGGAACAGGCTACAGGCACAGAATCAGGAACTCAGGGAACAGAAGCAGATCAAACCGCAAGGGGCAACATCTCTGGAATGTCTTTTATAGGAAGTTCATGGGAGGAGCAAGGGGTTCAGAGTTCAACAGTAATCAAGACACCAAGCAGAGTAGTCTAATGGATCAGATAGGTTATCCAGCAGATCAGGCAGAAAACTGTCCAGCATCCCAGATAGCTTAGTGGGAAGAGTCAATGCCAGACACAGAAGAGGTCCCAGGTTCAAGCCCAGTACGTCCCTGACACCTGGTACCTTGCTGTGTGTCCAAAAGTGAGTACTCAGCTGCAGAAGTTCTCTCTGGCTTGCCAAATACTGGAGAGAAGCAAGACATTTGTCAGCGTCTTGCAGCACGGGATCATTGCGTTCCAGGCAAGGAGAGACCCAGGCCAGAGCCTTCCCCTTTAACAAGGAAATTACAAATGTCCCTTTGGCATACAAAGTTCTAAAAGTCCCATGGTTGTTGCGGAAATGCAAACGACAGACATTTAAAAAACCTCTGCATTCCTCAGTATCACCATCAGATTTTTCAGGCAAAGGAAGTTTGGGTGGCACAGAAGAGGTGGGTTGGATTGGAGCAGGAGTAGGAGCTGGAGTCTGGACCAGTGCAGAGGGACCGGGCAACCAAGATTTAAGCATAGCACAAAGTTCATCTAACTTGGCATCCAGAGAAGAAAGATGCTGTTCATGAGCTTCAATTGTCCCTGACACAAAATCGCCTTAACAATCTCAGCAGGGCCCACTGCCATTGTGGCTCGTTTGTAATGTAAGGTACCTGTGGTAGGATCAGAGAACCTCTTGTGGACCTCCGGAGGAGAACACACAATGGCCAGTGGTTCAAAGGTCCAAGGCTGTCCATCAATGAGAGTTATTTGACAGCTTAATCTGCAGGTAACCATCACAGGGGTACTTCTGTAAGGTACCTGTGGTAGGTAGTGTCCGAAATGGAGCTTGTATGCTGAGGATTCAGACAAAAATTTAGTCAGGCAGGTCAAGTGGGCAACAGATCAGGAAAAGCGGTACAAAATCAAAATCCAAAGAATGGTTAGGCAGGCGGAGGTCATACACGAGCTTGCGGTGAAGTACCAAATCAGCAGGCTGGAGAATGGTCAAGAATTCAGGCAGAGGTTCAATACACATAGTCAAAATCACAGAGCTATCACTACACCCAGGAAGCAAGTCCAAAAAAAACGGCACTGAGTAACAGGAAGTGCTGCTATTTATAGGCTGCTTTATTTTACATTGTCTGCAGCTGGCAGCAGGTGGGGCCAGTGAGTCCAAGGCAATGCATCAAGCTGGGAGAACATTGCAATAACTCCAGAGCTCCTCCGTGACACAACAGGTAAGACTGCAGCTGTGGGACCAGGAACATCCCAGTTCGAAGACACCCAGGTACATGACAACTTCTCTATTCTGATACGCTGGATCTCTTGTTTTTCTGACTTCTGCAGAGGCATATGTTTCAGGTGTTTCCAGAGTCAGCAAAGTCACTTGAGCACCTAAGTCAAAGAGAGCTCTCATGTAAATTAATTATACCTGTGTGGACACCATAGGCCTATCAACTTCACAGGAACCTTGGTAGAAGCATTTGGCGTAACAGATATGGCTGACTGGACAGCTTTATACAGTGTTAAAAGCAATGTTTGAGTGGACAACAGCAGGAGTCTTCAGTTGTTTCTTTAGTAGTATCAGGTAAGCTGCTCTCTTGCACCCCATCTTGATTGGAAGCTAACTGAGGTGGCCGGGCACCTGTATGGTGATTCAAAAGCTGAGCTGGTCTGCCACTTGACTGACTCCTTCGCCCAATGTCCTCCTAATTTCCTCCATCCTTTCACCTTCTTCAACGGACTTGGCAATTTCCTGGAAGTGACCTACACATCCAGAGTTGTAACGGATCACAGAACCTGCTGATTTCCTAGCTAGAATGATTTGATATCTCTACTCAAGCTCCACCATGATGCTATCTCCATCGTCTGGACATCTGTGTCCTCAATGTGGCTATTTCAGACTGGAAGTATAACAGGCCAAGTTATTCGCACATCCTGGAGGTGGTGACAGGGTTAATTTTTTTCTTGCCTCGCTGACACAGTAACACTGCAACGGGGTCAGAAGGCCCGGCTTGTCCCTGCTTAATATGCACCGATTTCCTTTTGGGAGAATTTTAGCCTTGTCCTAGGATCCATTTCTGCTCTGTTTGGGAGACGTTGAGTCTGGTCCTAGGAGTCTGAATTAGCCCTCTGCATCTATGTGATTTTAATACCACTGACTTGTGAGCCTGTAAGACCATTTAGACAACCTGTCTGTGAGAATCCATGAGCGAACCTCCTGTGTTCCAGTGTGTTGCTATGGATATTTACCTGATTTTATAGCAAACTTATTTGTTAGTTAGATTGCATAGTTAGATTTTTAAGATCATGTGCTGTGTATAGAAGCAAGGCTCCCCCTATTGATATGCAAATAAACCAGTCTGATTGGTTTAGGAGCTAAGCAGAGGACAGGATATAATATACAGGAAGTTGGGTGGAGGAGCTAAGGATTTAGAAAGAAGCATGTGGTCAGACAAAGAACAGAGGTTTTTTTTTGGAACACAAATGAGCAACATTGCTACTGGAAACTGGAGAGCTTTGGAGAAGTTTTGAGTTGGACTCTGAGCAAAGAACTATGAAGATGATTTAATCAATGAAAATTGAGTAACTGTTTAATTACTCAATATTGCATACATATTGTACATGCTTATTTTGCTTGAAAGGATAATTGGCTTGTGCATGTTGTAGGCATATTTTGTAACTATGAATTGTGTTTTCAGCAGTTATATGTGCGGCTTTTCTGTTTTAGTAAAGCATTGATACACTACAGAGGTCGAAGTTTCCTTGGCTTTTACCGCAAGAACCTTTAAAAAGATGCAAGCAAAACATTTGGGGGCTCGTGGCCAGATTTGTGCTAAAGTTCAACTGAAGCAGACCTGTTTTCTATGGTGTGTTTTGTTGCTTTTGCTGTGGGAAAATGCTGTGTACACTGTTTAGGAGGAGTAAGGCTGCAGAGGTTTCTGGGGTCCAGGAAGAGAAGGCGTATAACCTTCCTACCTAGGCCAGAGATAGTGGATATCTGTTGTAAAGGAACTGGCTAGGTATGCTTCTCATTTGAACAGAGCTTGGGGGATGGAGTCTGATCTTTCCTCAGATTTTAGTCTCAAAAGTTTTAGCGTTCAATAAGGTAGAGATGCGGGCAGTTGCTGTGTTTGGATTGCACTTCCTGCATGCTCTACATATTGAATCTGAAAAGAGGAAAAATGCAGACTTAGAAATAGACTTGCTGAAGGAGCAGCTTGCAGTGGCAGCCAAGTGTTTAAAAGACACTGCAAGCAAGGCAAAATGTTTAGAAAGTAGGGTAATCAAAGTCAAACCTGCAGTGGCTTTGAAGTGTGTTCAAACCACGGCAGGCAAAGCTGAAGATTTGAATGAGCAGAGTGCATTCCTAATAAACCAATCTAATGATGCCCTAACAAGGGACAAAGCCTGTAAGCAGAAGTAAGTCATGTGCCACTGTTACTTCCCATAAGATAGAAGCAGAGAATCTGATCAGCTTTAATAGAGGATGGCCAAGTTGAGCCAGATAACAAGAAGGCAAGGCCTATGGTCTCCAGGAGACACATGTGGACTGATTTACTTATGGTGGGGGTCCCTAGAAACAAAAAAGATGGGATTCCTACACCAGCATTGCTTAAGAAGTGAAAGCAAGTGGTTGGGAATGCTATATTCAGGCACATCAAGTGTTTTTGTTGTCATAGAATGGGTCATTTTGCTACAAACTGCCATGCTGTGAAGACTGGACAACAGCAGGCCAGTGTTACCAGAACGGAGTGAGGTGCAGGTTTATTCTTTTAGTTGGAAATCAATACCGTTAGTAAAGCATGTGGTGAGACAAAAAACAGAGGGTTTTTTTTTTGGAACACAATGGAGCAACATGGCTGCTGGAAACTGGGGAGCCTTCGAGAAGTTTTAAGTTGGACTCTGAGCAAAGAACCACGAAGACGATTTCATCAATGGAAGTTGAGTAACTGTTTAGTTCACTTATTGCATACATATTGTTCATACTTATTTTGCTAGAAAGGATAATTGGCTTGTGCATGTTGTAGGCATATTTTGTAACTATGAATTGTGTTTTGTGTAGTTATATGTGCAGCCTTTCTGTTTAGTAAAGCATTGATACACTACAGAGTTCTGTTTCCTTTTTCTTTTACCACAAGAACCTTTAAAAAGACACAAGCAAAACATCCAGTGAGGGGTTGGGTGAGGCTATGTGAGGCACTGTGTACTCTTACTTCTAATGAACTGTTTTATTGTGTACATTTGCCCTGTTAATACTGGCATGTGTATCTGTACTGTCTGTACTATCTGTACTGTGATGTGCCTGTATGCCTGAAGCAGCCTAACTCCATCCTCTGAGATGTGCTCTTTTTGACACCTAACATATGGTGTAAGATGTGTGTAATGCTATACATATAATCAGGGCTCGAGTCCTGCGGGAATGCGTGGGAACGGCGTCCCTGCACTTTTTTCACAACAGAAACGCCGTTCCCTTTGCAGCCCCCGAGTGGCGAGTGCCGGGACCGATCTGATCCCGAGCGCCGCCGAATGTGGCCGAGTGCGGCCGATTGTGGCCGAGTCCTGCCGACTCGCCGAGTGCCATAACAGCAGGTCCCGCCTTCTGGAGTCTGCGCAACGCCTATGATGGACGTCCCACTGGTCCAATGCCGCGACCGCGGGACGTGTGACGCCCATCATAGGCGCTGTAGACTCCAGAAGGCGGGAATTACAAAACGGCTGCCGCGCCACATCCCTGCTCGGTGCTCGGGCGGGCAGCTCTTCTCTCCTCTCCGGCTATCCTCAGGCTCTCCTCCAGACTCCTCGGCTCCCCTCCCCTCCAGGCTCCTCCTCTGATGGAATGACTGACTGCAGTAGTGCCTGCTGTGACACTGCTGAGCTGAGGAAGGTCAGACAGTGTAATGTGTATGTAACTGTCAGTGTATATAGGTCAGTGTAGGTAGGTCAGGTAGGTCAGTGTATATAGGTCACTACCGTCAGTGTAGGTGTGTCAGTGTATATAGGTCACTACCGTCAGTGTAGGTAGGTCAGTGTAGGTAGGTCAGGTAGGTCAGGTCACTACCGTCAGTGTAGGTGTGTCAGTGTATATAGGTCACTACCGTCAGTGTAGGTGTGTCAGTGTATATAGGTCACTACCGTCAGTGTAGGTGTGTCAGTGTATATAGGTCACTACCACCAGTGTAGGTGTGTCAGTGTATATAGGTCACTACCGTCAGTGTAGGTTTTTTTTTTCTTTGGTGGGGGAGTGGATCTTGGGTGGGAGTTTCCACACTTTTTTCCCCAGGACTTGACCCCTGCATATAATGTTCCACTTGGCTGTCTCTCCATATTGTCCATCTTGGGATTTATCTGTGCTAACTATCTTCAAGTAAAGGGTCTATCTCATATATTCTTTGGAGCTGTTTCTTCAGTCATTTGGATTATTAGTTGCACTCTCGCACTCTCCTGTATGCACAGCTCATTGTTGGGGTTAATGGCAGCTATCATAGTTTATATTAACTATTCTGGGGCAGACAATATTTAATGATATGAGATTTGATACTGATGTAGCCAAGTGTTGGCTGTGTTATTACCTTCACTCAGGGACACTCCTTCGTGGGCTACAGTATGCATGGAGCTCCCTTCCTCTAGTACCCAAAATGGGGAATAATCACATCACTTCCTGACTGCAGAGGAGAAGCCACTTACTGATAGCAGAGGATTGTGGGACATTTAGGCTGGGTTCACACTTGTGCGATCACAGACATTGCATGTGATTTGCACCGCATTGCTTTGCAGATAACATACGATGTCTGTGCAATGCAAATTCAGCCATACAAACTGTAAGGCTGAAATCGAATTGCATTCACACCAAAATGGTGCAGGACTCTTTCTTTTGGTCCACGCTGTAATCGGATCACATGAGTGTTCACGCGTATGCGATCCGATTCCTGTACCATTTCACAGTTCGCACTGCGATATGCGAATAGCTCTGGGGGTGTCATTAACTTTACATTGACACACGCACAAGAATCGCGCTGGTTCCCCCATCGCACAAGTGTGAACCCAGCCGTAGTCTGGTCACCTGGATTTATAATAGACCTAATACTGGTAAAAACTACAAGTTCCAAATCTGTCAAAACAGATGTTCTGCAGCATTTCCTGACTGCCGCCAGGGCGGTAATCCCCCGCCACTGGAAGTCAACCACTGTACCTACTCTGGGGGGATGGGTCATTGAGCTGGACTCCATCATAGACCTTGTAGCAACTGTTGGCACAGGAGGAAGGAAGAGCGGATCAGTTCTCTTCCTACTTGGACTGCATGGTCCATGTTTGGCTACTCATCTTAATTTTTAACATGGGCCAAAAGCGACACAGAATCCACTCCTACGCACCCATGACAGAGTGTATTTTTCTCTTTTCCTGATCCTATATTGCTTTCTTTATTTAATCCTGCCCTGCTCCTTTCTCATCCTCTTCTTGATTCCACGTGTGAATCAATCCACACGTATAAAAAAGCATCATCGAAGTACAGTATGATGTGCGATCCCCTGTTGTTAACATTATATTAAAGGGGAACTCCTACATAAATTGTATAGATTGTTTTCTTCAGATTTCTTATAGCATCAGGGCCTAAAGGGGGCTGACTGACTAAAAGTCTTCTTTTCCCCCTCTTGCTTCTGGTGTCATAAATCTGTTTACAGCCTGTTTATCATAGCCACTTGATTAGCACATAGCCATAGCCTATTGCTATTGTTATTTCACTGTGTTTCCTGGTGATTTTGTTTTACTGCAATATTATATAAATTGGGTTATACCCGAGGCTTTTATAGTCTTGTTGACTTATTTTTTGAGTAAAGTGCTGACTTACAAATCCTACTAATTATTAGTGTCTTTGCATTTGTATGTTCTGCTTGAAGTATGCAGAACCCAGAGTGTCAGAGGTGTTGGGCGGTCAGGGCAACCACTGGGGGCAAGCAACTTCCAGTGGCTCTTGCAGGGGTAGCGCTACACTGACAGTATGTACTGTATATGGAAAAGGAAAAAACAAACGCGCTGTCTAGAAATAGCAAACAATAGCAGCCAGCACAACAAAGGATCAATCTGTAAAGTGAACAAAATAAAAGTGCAGCGCTAAATCTGATGATTAGGAAGAGTGAAGCCGCTGCTACTCACACAAAAGCTGACAGCAGAGATTCACTGAATTGCAAATGTAACTTATATATGAAAAATGAATCAAATAATGACACTCAATCTAACCAATACATAGTGGGCAATTACACATATACAGTACATAAACAAAAGTGCATGTGCATATTTATATATAGTCCATGAAGTGATTCCAGTGGATAGAGTGACTTTGCAAAGTGAGAAGTTGTAAACCAATTTTTCTGTAGATATTCCACCACCAATAGAAAAAGAGGCTTACCAGACACGTTGAACCCAACTAGGCGTATGCCCAATGAGTCAACAGAACATGTGGTGTAGCACACCCAGGGGAGAAAGGTATATCAGCATTCACGACTTCCAATGTGGACATATGAAGCGGAGGTCCGTCACACTATTGTCGCCAATAGGTCGCAACCGAGGATATGATGACCAGAACTCAAAGGCAATTCATCCAAATAGTACATTGGCAAAAGGAGAGAAAATAGGCCACATAGTGTGATACTATTTAAACAGGAAACATTTATTGTATAAGTAAAAAATGGACACTCACATTTGAGAAGGTATTAAAAGCATGTAGATAAAATCAAATATTGCAGTGGTTCAGCAGAGCCCGTCCCGACGCGTTTCATCCTAATAAGGCATCATCTGGGGTGATGATGTACTGTATATATAAAACACCTAGTGCAGTGCTTTTCTTACACCAATGTGCATAAAAAGTCCTTATACCTTCTCCACAGATAGTCCTTGATAAAAGTGAATAGGAATAGGGATCCCAAGTAAAAGACGGCCACTTCCAACAGAAGCACACACAGCCTCTTACCAGATAGAATCGACCCCCTATTGCAGAGGGTTAAACACACACATTAATATCCAAAAATAGCTCCAGGGACTTTCCAATCCATCAGCCACTATATCCGCTTAAAACTCTTCTAAATCTAGGTGGTCACACCGTTAATAGAATTGTCTCCCCAATGCACAATATATCACTTTAAATCCTCAGTGTTTGTATTTCAAGGAAAATAACACAGCCTCCTCATAAGCTTTTTAAATTTCAATTTAATCAAGAATAAAAAAAACATTCACGTGAATCCCAGCTAAAAACGTAATTGAAACTCATATGGGAAAGTTTCAAAGCCAAAAGATGGTCACACTCCGCTGCTTTCTGGTGCCACGATGATGTCACACGACCCCTGAATTCTGTGTCACTTGCTATTGATTTTTGATCTCTGCCTCACTTACTACTGACTGACCTCTGCATCGCTACTGATCTCTAAATCACTATAGAGTTCAGGGGTCAAAAGTAAGTGATGCAGAGTGCAGAAGTCAGGGACCCTCTCTGTTCCACATTACAAACAGCCCTGCTTTGCACTGCTTTCCTCGGTTCTCCTCCATGGACTCTTCAAAGTACTCAGCAGTGGCGGTGTGTTCATAAGGGCGCATGGGCGCCGCCTCCTCTCTCCAGCCACCCCCTCTAGCACCAATAGATAGATTCATACATTGCATGAATCTATCCATGGCTGCCGCTGACACCCCCTATTCAGGCGCCCGGCCCCTTTTCAGGCACCTGAATTACAGCGGCAGGGTATTTTTTTTGAAGCACCTGATTAGAGCCATAGGCTCTAATAGGCGCCAAAAATGGTGAACAGCAAACACCATGCTTGGCGCTCGCAGTTCACCAAGCTGTGTTAGAAAAGCGAATGGATATTCGCGTTCCTAACACTGAACCGCCTCTCCGCCAACCAGGTGCTTGTTACCCGTCACCTGATTGGCTGAAACGACGGGCACTGTGATTGGACGCCTAGGCGTCCAATCATAGGAGAGGATGGGAGACGACATCAAGGACATGAAGGAGCATGGAGGAAACCGCTCACCACACGCCGCCGTCACCCACTGCCCCACCGAGACAGGCAAAGTGCCGGGCAGACAGTGGGCCGGGGGGCACAGTGGCAGCATTCGATGGGCACAGTGGGAGCATTTGATGGCACAATGGGAGCATTTGATGGGCACAGTAGGAGCATTTAATGGCACAGTGGCAGCATTTGATGGGCACAGTGGCTGCGTTTGATGGGCACAGTGGCGGCATTTGATGGGCACTGTGGCTGCGTTTGATGGCACAGTGGCGGCATTTGATGGGCACAGTGGCTGCGTTTGATGGCACAGTGGCTGCGTTTTAAGGGCACAGTGGCGGCTATTGATGGGCACAGTGGCTGCGTTTGATGGCACAGTGGCTGCATTTGATGGTACAGTGGCTGCATTTGATGGGCACAGTGAGGTTGCAATTGATGGAGTATTTTTTTCAGTTTGTTTGTGCCCCCTCAAAAATTTTGAGCACCAGCCGCCACTGGTACTCAGGGGATTGCAGCTACACCAATTCTCCTATTCCCTGGTTCAGTAGGCAGGGCTAAATTAAAGTGAATCATAGCCCTGTCTACTGGACCAGGGAATTAGAAAAGGTTGAGAAGTGCTGGAGTTGCTGGGACACATGTGGGTTACAGGGAGAGTTTGGTTGGGACCACGGTTTGAGCAGAGGTCCCCAGGGCTCCCTGAGCCCAGACTGTGCTGCCTGGAGCCCAGAGAGAGGGGCTCAGGGCTGTTGCTACACTGTGTGGAGAGCCAGTGTTCTGTACTCAATGCTGACCAAGACTGCTACTACTAAATGTGTGCTGCGTAAAGCTCCTGGTAAGTGCTGGTGCTACAGCTGTGCTGCATTAGAACTAAGCTGCTACTGCTGTCCAGAGACAACTATTGCCGGGGACACCACTGAGTGTGCATAGATATGGACCATGCCCTGGAGCAGAGGAGCCACAAGGCTGCAGATGGATGACTGTGCACCACAACGATTGGTAAAAAAACTCTTTATAGTTTCCCTGCCCAGGGTGGACTTTATTGGAACTGTGACATCCAGTTGCATGTTCATAAAGATTGCATGACCCAATGAGGTGCAAGAGAGAACATCTGTGCCCAGAATGTCTGCTGCTTCATCTCAAGCCACTGCTACTGTGTTTAGGACTGCTGCCCCCACTCTCATAGACCCCAAGAGGTAGCCTACCCATGCACCCAGTGTTCTGGACACTCACAAAGAGGAAGGTAACTTTGTAATGGACCTCAGAGTGGTGAGAGGCCTTTGACCATCATCTTTGCTATACGTGTTTAAAGAGACAGTGCCACTCCTTTCTGGGATCTCTGGAGATTTGTCCTGATGAGTAATCCTTTTTCCTATGTGACGGTATGCGAGGTGAGGTAGTGGATAATCAATATATTTCACCTTGCATGCGTTCTGTTGTAAGAGACTGAAGCGGAATCCGGCCTGGGTTTTTCCAGCCTCTGTGGCAGGCTTGGTTCCGGTCCGGATGTTGTGGTCTACTTGAGTCCACACTCAGGTGGACTTTAAATGAGCAGGAAGAGAGCACGGGATAGCTCCGGCCTGAGACTCAGAAGGGAATCTGAGAGAGAGAGCTCTGTTTTCTATTTAAAAAAGAAGGTTTGCTTTACCACATATTTTGTGGGTGACGGAGACCAGCCCCACACCATAAAGAGGGGAGACTACTGTATAGTTTAGCGCCGGATGGCAAGGATTTGCTTTACTATTTTTTTGTTTGTTTTTATTACTTTGCAAACCTCCTACTAAATAAACCTAGCAACCCGCCAGATTTTAAAGAAATTGCCTGAACGCTGACCTTGTTTTCCAGAAAAAGTGATCCACACACGCTAATCTCCCACACCTATTGGAATCACAGAGCCCTTTTCAGAGTGCTCCTTCGACAGGCATTTACCATTGGCCAGTGTGGGTATAATAAGGAAGGATTGTGACTTATAATGTTTAGGGCACCCCCATAAGTCAAGGACCCAGGAGGTATACACTTTGCCACCCTTGAATAATTCCTTCAGCCTTGGTGTGTCAGAGGGTGCAGTATTGCCAGGTGATTTGTTATCAAATAATATGGAAAATTAAGCCCCTTACCTTGAGATATTATATCTCAACCATTTCATGACTTGCTCACACAGCAGATGTACTACGAACAGTTGGCACAACCAGGCACCGCAGCATACCCGTACATCGCTGTGTACTTCCTGGTGTGCACGCTCATGTGCACACCCCCTGCTAACCCATGCTGTGATTATTTGTTTGCAGATTTCGACCAATGATTTTGTCCGTGGACCTGATGATCAACTGTAGCCAATCACAGCACAACCCTGTGTCTTGTTTGTAAACACAGACACAAGACCTGGCTGTTTTTTCTCTCCCTGAGCCCTTTTCATTCAGGGAAAGAAGAAAGCAAGATCCTGTGTGAGTAAAATCAACACATACACACTTACATACACTTGTTAGGCACATTTAACCCTTTTATTGTGCCCAGTTAAACATTCGATTGCCTTGCCACCAATGGCATTAGTACAGTGTACATTATTT
The DNA here is from genome assembly GCA_029206835.1 of Rana muscosa. NCBI lineage: Eukaryota > Metazoa > Chordata > Amphibia > Anura > Ranidae > Rana > Rana muscosa. Next base: position 985,859,997 of record CM055118.1, on the reverse strand, counting down.
ATCACTGATCACTGTGCTAGTGTCACTATCAACATCAGATAGCATCAGTCATTTAGTGTCCCTCCCAGCCAGTGTCAGTAAGCACCAGATTGGCTGCCACACTATCGCAGCTACACCATAAGTCGCCATCATTACTAGTATATACTGTTGGACAAACAGTTAGGGCTGAGCAAAAGTTCAGTGCCCGTTCGGCAAAAACACCTTAATTTGCAGGCATTCGGTGGGTTGTTCACCTGCTGAGCACCCAACAATGTGCTGCACAGTGCATTCTAAGCCCTGATTGGGCAAAGCTTTGTCCACTCAGTGTACATTGAACGCTGGTTGTTAAGGAGCAAAAAACATTGCCGGCAATAAAAAAGTGAAAAAAAGAGAGCGAGCCACCCCCCCTCTCTTGAACCATACCAGGCCACATGCCCTCAACATCGGGGGTTTGATGGGGACAAGGGCCTCTTCCCGACAACCCTGGGGGGTGGTTGTGGGGGTCTGTGGGTGGGGGCTTATCGGAATCTGGAAGCCCCCTTTAACTAGGGGGCCCCCAGATCCCACCCTCCATTCACAAAAAAAGTGCAAAAAAGTAATAAAAACACTCAGTTTTTGACAATTCCTTTAATAAAAAAAAATAAGAATAAAGCCCCCGATGTAGATCCATCATCAATCATGACACAACCGCTGTTCCGAAAAAAGAAAAAAAAATGCTCTGCCATCAAAGAAAGCTAACTGCCTACTGCAGGCTCCGCCATTTGACAGTTCTTATATAGGTAAGGGGCAGAGCCACCTGGCGACCTCACCTGGTGGCACTGCCTCTTATGATGTCACCGACTGTCACCGACTGGTGCATGCTGGGTCGGTGATGTCACCAGGTGCCGCCAGGTTGATGCTTGGATTGGAATAAGCTTCCAGCAGAGGTAGTGAGACAGTAAATTTTTCAGCCCCTGTTTAACAGGGGCGTGTAATTACAATTTTTGATGCAATACTTTGCAACAGGGCTCATTGCTGTGCTCCAAGTACAGTATCTGTGAGGGGTTGCAGTGTTGTGGCACCAGTGCCTAAGGCCCAATTTTTCTGCCCCTGTTTAACAGGGGCATGTAATTACAATTCTTGATCTAATAATTCACAGCAGGGCCCATTCCTGCGCCCACCAAGACTAACTGTGAGGCCTTACAGTGTTGTGTCAACACCACCACCACCAAAGGCCCAATTTTTCAGCCCCTGTTTAACAGGGGCGTGTTCTCGCGGTGACGTAATCGACTACAACGAGCGTGCGCTCGTCACATTCGATGCCGTCGCCGCCATCTTGCTACACCCTACCTATACCTAGGAAGCTACCGCGCATGCGTCAAAGTCATTTCGAGCATGCGCGGGCTTCCCGGAGGACAAGTAAGTGTACACACACACACTTTTCTCGTCGAGAAACCTGCTGACAAGAATCTCGACGAGAAAAAAGTGAGCAGGTTCTCTATTTTTCTCGTCGAGATTCTTGTTGTTTTTCTTGACGAGAAACATGATAGCCTCGTACACACGATCGATTTACTTGGTCGTGTGTACGAGGCTTAAGAGTATACAAGAGGACATAAGAGTATAATACAAAAATGTTGGTTTAAATTTCATATGTCATGGAAAAAAACTCATAGTGGAACAAAATATGATTACATTTACAAAGATGTGGAATGAAAATCATGTGCCCACATGTTTTGTGTATGATTCTCTTGTGTGAATGGTATTTGGTGAGATGAATTGCCATGTGTGGTATTGTATTCTACCAAGTGCATATTTTTGGTAAATTTCCCTCTTAATCCTTTATTAAGCAGCTGAATGAGTAATGATTGAAGCAATTGTTTTTGGTCTTCCAACATCCGATGTATCTGCTTGCCAGTTTGGCCCCCTAAATCATCAAATTTATCTCTCTTCTGATTCAGCGCAGCATATGCTTGCACAAGAAATTTGTTTGTGAATTCTTGCAGCGATTTTCTTTTTTTTACTCCTTACTGGGTTTTGTTTTCGGTGGTGATGTTACAATTTGGGATTCATTGCCAAATTGTGTAGATCCTATGTATTAAAAATGGCATATCATATATTTGTAACATACAATAATGTTGTGTGTTTTTTTATATTTTTTATCTTTATTTAAGGTATGCAGTATGAACAAAGCGCTTTGGCATTACATATGATAACCAATGAAATCCATTAAAAGACATTAATACCATCAACCCAGTCGTGAATCCCTTCCTTATATCCCTGCATTCCCTGTACCTTGTATATAGTTGTATTTAGTCTTTAGTTTAGTTTTTTAGTATATAGACAGTAGTTAGGTTAATTTGTTATTTTGTTTGCTGTAGTGGTTTATGTTCTCACTGGTTGCTGTGTATGTGTATTAGTGTGTTTCACTGTAAATAAATATCACTTTAATGATATATCCTTTGTTTGGTCTCAGATTCCTGACAGACACTTTTGGAGAGAACTCTGATGAACTGATTTATACTATTCAAAAGCAAAAATTGAACTTCCGCATTAAGTGTAGGTGACCCCCTGACATGCCACATTTGGCATGTCATTTTTTTTAAGGGGGGGGGGGAGCAGCTACCCTCTTTTTAGAGCCATTCAGCTCCCACTTTCTCCCAGGGCTCAGCAGCGCCGGAAAGGAAGTTCACCTCTCCCCCTTGCAATTTTCTGGGACATGTCACAGGTCCCAGAAGATTGCCCGGCCAATCGCAGCGCGGCTCGCGCATGCACAGTGCTTACCCGGCTGTGAAGCCACAGACGGGTGCTCACAGTCATGATGCCGAGGAGAGGAGGGGGAGAGGAGCGGGGCTTCATTTGCCCTCATCACTGGACCGTTGGACAGGTGAGTGTCCGATTATTAAAAGTCAGTAACTACACTTTTTGTAGCTGCTGACTTTTATATGGGCGAAACTCTGCTTTAATAACCTTTTCTTCCCATAAAGTTTATTTAGTTTAATGTCTGTCTCTCTGAGGACCAAAGAATTCAAGTGGGGGGAGAATGTAGCCATGAGCTGGCTATTATGCCTGCAATTCAGAGACATTGTGTAGTGTTGTTAATGTGGAATTGTCTCCCTCTAGTGTTGGCTGGACTCTATATGTAATTTCCTTTTTCTTTTGGCAAAACTTTGAGCAAAGCATCGTGGGATGTGTAGTTCAGAATGCTGAAGTTTCAATGCTAGCAGGACTGATCTGAACTACGACTACCAGAATGCTGAGAGGACAGAACAGGCTGCTGGAAGAGGATATAAAAGGGCTGGTCGCGGCCTGCATCGCTCTCTTGGGACGTCGGTTTGACTCTGCCAGCAGGAGGTCTGTGTGACAGTTAGCTGCTGTGATTCACAGCCTGCACAGCGGGGAGCCATTCAGCTATACCCAGAGGGACCTCTGTGGACAGCATTGCTTCTACCCTACAGTGGACCGGAGGTTGTTCCATATTATCCAGAGACGCCTGCACTTCAGATCCGAGTAGGCTGCAGCGTGGAGCGGCAGACGCCATTTCCCAGAGCCAGGATACAGAGAGAGTTCCTGATAGAGTCTTCTTCATCACCTACATCGTTGCCATCTGTATCTGGGTCCAGTGTGGATAGCCCATCTAATTGCTATATGACACTGCTTTCAGACATCATTTACTCAGTTCAGCTTGGTGGCACTTGTAGTGACACTGGAAGTCATTTATTTTACTATAATGATCACTGTAAGCAGACATCTATGCCTTGTTCACAATATTGCTTCTTGTAGTTTTACTGGATATAACACCACTAGGATCATACAAGATTAAAGTAAAATAAGGATACCCCAAAGATCTGCAAAATTTGCTATACCCTATTATCAAGCATTACCTTAATCACATTACATCAGCTAGCTGAAGACATCTGGATTTCAAGGAATAACCATTCCACCTTTTTGTTATCCTTTCTTCATCTGCACAGTTTCATTGGACTCCATTTAAGGGAGCCAGCCAATTTGAATATAATAGTCTGCATATTGTTCTTTTCATGTTTTCTCAATTCTTAATGGCCTATGGATTAATGAGACAGAAGGAAGTGAGCCTGACATAGAAATTACAGTGCCAGTTCTCTACCCTTCTGCTGACCTGTTCACATAGGTTTCTGTGATTGTGTTAATATCTGAGTTTAAATCATACGGTGTTGATTTGTGTTCACTTAAGCCTTGTACACACGATCGGATATCCTATGGATTCTAATCCGATGGTTTTGTCCATCGGAAATCTGATGAAGCTGACTTCCATCAGTCTTGCCTACACACCATCAGTCAAAAAACCGACCGTTCCAAACGCTGTGACGTAAAACACTCCGATAAGCCGAGAAAAATGAAGTTTAATGCTTCTGAGCATGCGTCGACTTGATTCTGAGCATGCGTGGGTTTTTTATCCGATGGACTTGCCCATAGACGATCGGAATTTGCTATCGGTTTTTGATCCATCGGACAATTTTAGAACATGTTCTAATTTTTAAAACCGATGGAAAATAGACCGATGGGTCCCATACACGGTCGGTTTGTCCGATGAAAACAATCCATCGGACTGTTTTCTTGTCAAATATATTTTATTAAGTACAAGTTGTGATACAAATTATAGATGATACATTAAATACATCAAAAATAGACAAGCTCAAATATTCTTATTTCAATAAGTAAACATAGTAGTAGATACTTGTGGACAAAGTATGGTATATTAATTAGTTTCCAGTGGTAATAATATTATTAAGTTTTAGAGGTTTTATGCAATTATTAGTAACTACCTATATATATATTATCCTCTGTGGAGCAAAGAGTTATTAACAATACTAAGGGAGCTTCAACATCATAGTAATAAAATAGCAAAAAACAAAAACAAAGGGAAAGGAAAAAAAAAAGAGATAAGTGAAAATAAGTATAAGAAAATTAAATGGAGAAAAAAGAGTACTGGAATATAAGGGGGATCCGCGTGGTCGAGCCGAGAGTCACCTTTCAAATCCAAGAGAAGTTGAACAATGGTATATATAACATACTGATTCGGCTACCATGGCATTAATACCCTATTGTCCAAAGTTGACGTATTATATATAATCCAGGGCTGCCACATCTTTTCAAATCTGGGGATCATGTCCATTGCAATAGCGGCCATCTTGGCTTGGGTCATGGTATAATTCATTTTAGCTATAGCTTCCTGTAAGATCAATTTAGGTGATTTCCAAGATTTTGCTAGTGTCTGTTTGGCAGCTGTGAAGAGTTGCACCAGCAATTTGAATTGAGTATGTGGAATAGAGTCTGGTTTTAGGTTAAGTAGGGCCATTGCAGGATCAGGAAGGATTGCTTTCCCTAGTAATTTAGTTGCAATTTTAAATATACCTTTCCAGAATGTTTGTGCTTTAGGACATGACTACCAAATATGAAAATACGTGCCCAAATCCGTACAACCTCTAAAACATTGTGGTGAATAGTTCTGCACATATTTGGCTACCCTGGCTGGTACCAGGTACCACCTTGTCAGGACCTTGTAATTGGCTTCACTAGCTATTATGTTGGGAGAAGCTGTTTTAGTTGTTGACCATATTTGGTTCCATTCTGAAATATCTAATGTTCGTTCCAAATCCTCCTCCCACTTCCCAACATAAGACGGTTTATCACCACAAGAATGTATCAGCATATGCGAGTATATAGTGGATATTGCATCTCTGGCATGGGGATTCTTTTGACAAATATCTTCGAAACTGGACAGTTGTGACAATGAAGTTGTAGTGTTTAAGAGGGGTGTAAAAAAGTTTTTAATTTGTAAATATCTAAACAACTCAGATTGCGGAAGACCATATTTTTCACATAATGATGAGAATGTGATAAATGACGATGCATTCAAAAATTTATGCATATATAAGACATCCCTGGACACCCATTCTTTAAAGGATTTAGGATATATCCTTGCAGGATAGAATGCTGGGTTTTTAAAGAATGACAGTAGAGGATTGTGCAGGGATTGAAGAGAAGTATTAGTCTGGAATCTGTCACAAAGGGAAATGAAATGTTTAGTTATAGGGTTTTTTAGTTTTTTACGGTCTCTTGGCGACATCCATAATAAGTTGCATATTGGGAGAGGGTCACACTCAATGGCTTCTATGGACACCCATAATGGGGTTTCGTGGCATGCCTGGTATTTAGTAAGACTTGTTATGTGTGCGGCTCTGTAGTAATAGGCAAAATTAGGGCATCCTAATCCTCTGCTAATTTTGGGAAGATAGAGTGTATGTGTTTGTATTCGTGGCTTGGAAGATCCCCATATAAATGACAGTGATTTCCTTTGTAATATTCGCAGATGATAGGCTGGGATAGAAATTGGCAAGACTCTAAATAAATACAAAAGTTTCGGTAATAATGTCATTTTGACAGCATTTAATCTTCCAAACCACGATAACGGGAGATGTGACCATGATTTCATCAGTTTTGTTAACTGTTTTATAATTGGGGGATAATTAAGTGAGAATAAGTCAGATAAGGATGGTGTGAGATGTATCCCTAAATATGGAATCGATTTGCTATTCCATGTGTAAGGGAGGCCAATTTTCGCAGATCTCTTTTCCAATTCCGAAAGGGATATGTTTAACGCTAAACATTTTTTGGGATTTATGAATAGACCAGTAACTTCTGCAAATTTATTGAGTATGGGAACGAGATTCGGGCCAGAAACTTGGGGTGATGAGAGAAATAAGAAGATATCATCCGAAAATAGACAAAGTTTGTGCTGATATCCACCAAGTTCAATGCCAGTTATAGTGGGATCAGATCTGATCTTTTGTGCCAATGGTTCAATGAGTAAGGCAAATAATAAGGGGGATAAAGGGCATCCTTGCCGCGTGCCTCTCTCTATGATAAAAAGGTCTGAACTATAGCCTGCATATTTGACGTGTGCTTTAGGTTTGTTGTATAAAGTCATAACCCAGTTGGTGAAGTTAGGGCCGAAGCCCCAATTCTGCAGGGTATAATTCAGGTAGGGCCATGAGACAGAGTCAAAAGCTTTTTTAATGTCCAACGAGAGGAAACAGGTTGGAATTCTGCGCGTCTTAGCAATGTGAGCCAGAAGGACTGCTCTGCGTACGTTATCTCCCGCTTGGCGTGAGGGCATGAAGCCTACCTGGTCCCTATGTATAAGAGTGCCGATAATTTTGTTAAGATGGGCCTCTAATATTTTGGCTAATACCTTAATATCTGATTTTAGCATGGAGATGGGACGATAATTTGTGCTTAGAGTGTCATCAGATAATGGTTTAGGAATCATACAAATTGTAGCAAATAGTGATTCTTGTCTAAAATATTTATTTTGTAATAGGTCATTAAAAGCTTTTGCTAATAGGGGGGAGATAGTTTCGGTGAAGGTTCGATAGTACAGAGCTGAGAACCCGTCTGGACCAGGCCTTTTATTTATTTTTAACGTTTTGATTGCTGCTATCACGTCTTCATTAGTAATGGGTCCTTCTAGTAACTTTTTTTGAGATTCAGACATCTGGGGAAGATTAATATTTGAAAAGAATGAGTCAGCCATATTTCTATTAAATTTATTTGTCTCTGTATATAATGCTTTAAGGTGAGTACTGAATTTTTTTACAATTTTGAGGGGGTTACTGGTATATGCATTGTCGGCCAATTTGAGTCTTATAGGTTTGAAAGATTTATTGATAGAATTCAACGCTCTTGCTAAAAAAGTGCCTGTTTTATTGGATTTCCTGTAAAATGCATGTTTGGTATTATATATTGATTTATTAGCAGATTCTGAGAGGAATAGGTCATATTCAAGTCAAGCTTTTTCAAAGCATCCTTTTGTTTTGGGAGTGGGGTTATTTTGAAATTCTGTGTAAGATGCGTTGAACTTAGTTTCTAAGTGTCTTGCAAGTGCTATGCGTTCTCTTTTAAGTACCCCTAGTTGTTGTTGAAGTATTCCTCTCATAACCGGCTTGTGAGTTTCCCCAAAGAGTGAGAGAAGAGATATCAGTATTTGTATTATGATCTAGATCAGGGGTCTCAAACTGGTGGCCCTCCAGCTGTTGCGAAACTACAATTCCCATGAGGCATTGCAAGGCTGACAGTTACAAGCATGACTCCCGCAGACAGAGGCATGATGGGACTTGTAGTTTTGGAACAGCTGGACGGCCACCAGTTTGAGACCCCTGATCTAGATATTCTGTTAAGGCCTTCTCAATTGACAAGCGGTATGAGGGGTGTTTAAGTAAAACATCTGGCAGGTACCAGGTGCGGTCATGTGCTCTAGGTAGAATAGATGCTATTGAGGTAAAGACTGCGTTGTGATCTGACCAGGGAATAGGGATAATATTGGAGGCTATCAATTCAGGTACCATTCCTATCGTTACAATTATGTGGTCTATGCGGCTGAATGTTTGGTGTGGGTTTGAAAAATATGTATAATCTCTTTTCGTTGGGTTGGATTCTCTCCAGGAGTCGATTTGTTTATATTTATTGAGAAGTTGAGCAAGGGATCTACTGGCATAATAACGTGGGGGGGGGGGGGGAATATGGTGTTTTGTCCAGAAATGGACATGATTGGAGTCTCCACATACAAATAGTGAACCCATTTTATGTGAATTAATAACTTGGAAAAGATGTGAAAGAAAGGGTAAAGGTTGGTGGTTAGGAGCATAGTATGAAACCACAGTTATTGGGGTGTCCATAATGTACCCTGTTAAAATTAGGTAGCGACCCTCTGGGTCTTTGATTTCAGAATGCAAAGTAAATTGTGTACTACGGTGAAATGCAATGAGTGTGCCACGTTGTTTAGTGGAAGCCGAAGCTGTGTATACTTGTGGGTATGAGGTACTATAAAATTTGGGAGTGGAAGCTGGAGTAAAGTGAGTTTCTTGCAAACACAGAATATGTGCCTTTTTGGCTTGGAAAGAACGAAAGGCTTTCGTCCTTTTTTGCGGCACATTGAAACCTTGGACATTAAGGGATAGAATATTTATGGGAGCCATGGTAACCGATACAGCAAACCGCACTTACCAAATGTTCCAGGGTAGTGGCTACTCGGCTCGATCCACGCGGAGTTAGTTGAAGTAGTTAGGAATGAAAATCCAGTACAATCTGTCAAAAAAAGGAAATAAAAAACAAAAGAAAGAATAAAATGCAGTAGGTTAATACAGGCATATGAAGTTTTAGAAGTTTCCCTTGCCTGGGGTAAAAATTCCCAGACAAGGGGTAGGGGGCCCTCGTCTGATCCCTGCATATTTCCGCGAGGACCAGAGGAAAGCAGGTGGAGGCACATGTAGCACCCGTGCACAGGGAGTCCGCCCTATTAAAAAAAAAAAAAAATAGAATAAATCTATAGCCCAAATGTATGACATTATATATCCTGAATAAGTATGTTTAGTAGGATCTTGAATTAAACGTATTGGACGTTTCTCAGTGTAAGAGGAGATAATTGAGTATAGTATGTGGGGGGGGGGGATCTGGAGTTTACTAAATGGGATGATACTAACGAAACCTGATATTACAGTAAAGTACCATAACCAAGATATGTTTCAACCTATGGGAGTGTAGTCGGTCAATTATTGTATGTTTTAGATAAGCGGATCAGAATACACTTAAACTTGTATTTGTATGAACTATTTTCAACGTTGGCAATTTAATAAAAATTCCTAATAGAGAAGGGTTGCTTAACAATTGAACTGCAACAGGGGCCATATGGCCAAAAAGGATAAAAAAATAAAAAAATAGGATTTTTGTACTCACCGTAAAATCCGTTTCTCTGGCATCCATGGACTGACACAGCGTGTCTTATACACCTTTACACGTGGGTTATGTCCCTGCTTGCAGGAGAAGACCTAGGCAGAATGTGAGATGTTATACATACATTCTAAACAGCCAGAGCTGAACAGCCCCGCCCAGGGGGGCGGTCCCTCCGGACATAACCCTCCCACTGCAGTCAGCAGACCTCAGTTCGTAACAAAGCAGTACAAACTTAAAAAGAAGGGTGGGTGCTGTGTCAGTCCATGGATGCCAGAGAAACTGATTTTACGGTGAGTACAAAAATCCTATTTTCTCTTGTCATCCATGGACTGACACAGCGTGTCTTATACACCTTTACACGTGGGATGTCCCAAAGCAGTGTCAAGAGGGATGGGAGCAGTATAAATGGAAAACCAAAACTTCACTCCAAACAAGGCAGAGCTCCTCAACGGAGGAGTTGCAACATCAAACAGCGGCCTGCAACACCTTGCGGCCGAAGGAAGCATCCGAAGATGCAGCCACATCAAACTTATAAAACTTAGAAAAGGTATGAACAGACGACCAGGTCGCCGCCTTGCACACCTGTGCAACCGACGCTTGATGTCGGAAAGCCCAGGAAGCACCAATTGCCCTGGTGGAATGTGCCGTAACCGGAAAGGGAGGCGCCCGCCCCTTGAGAGCATAAGCTTGAATGACGGTTTGTCTGATCCACCTAGAAATGGTGGCAGACGAAACTGCTTGGCCCTGTTTTGGACCAGAGACAGCCACAAATAGTGAGTCAGACTTCCGAATAGAAGCAGTAGCAGACAGGTACACCCGCAAGGCTCGTACCACATCCAAAGTGTGAAGCGCAAACTCTCTGGGATGCGATGGGTGAGGACACAAGGACGGGAGGACAATGTCCTCGTTTAAGTGGAAGGCCGAGACCACCTTTGGCAGAAAGGAAGGTCGCGGACGTAACACCGCCTTATCCTTATGGATGATCAAAAAGGGCGACTTGCAGGACAAGGCCGCCAATTCAGACACTCGTCTAATGGAAGTAATGGCCACCAAGAAGGCCACCTTCTGAGACAAAGTCAAGAGGGGAATATCTCTAATATTTTCAAAGGGAGGTTCCTGGAGGACCGAGAGCACCAAATTCAGATCCCACGGGGGGAGAGGAGGCTTGACAGGGGGGAGCACATGGCGAACCCCCTGCACAAAGGTGCTAACCAAGGGATGACCCGCCAGCGGTCGCTGAAAGAAGATGGCCAAGGCCGAAATCTGACCCTTAATGGTACTCAAAGCGAGCTTTTGGGTCACGCCACGCTGCAGAAAATGCAGGATTCTGGGAACGGAATACGTTCGTGGGCGCCAGTCCAGCTCTTCGCACATGGCGATGTAAGCTCTCCAAGTACGGTGATAGATCCTTCTGGAGGAAGACATCCGTGCCCTTAACATGGTCGAAATGACCGAATCCGAGAGACCTCGGTCTCTCAGCACCTGGCTTTCAATAACCATGCCGTTAAAACCAGAGACTGTAAAGCAGGATGAAATATAGGACCTTGAGACAGAAGGTCCCCCCGTATCGGTAACCGCCAGGGAACGTCTGCGACGAGACGTACCAGATCGGCGTACCAGTGACGCCGAGGCCAATCCGGAGCAATGAGGATCACCGGAATTCCCTCGGTCGCTACCCTGCGGAGCAGGCGAGGGAGCAACTGCAGCGGAGGATAAACGTATATCAGGCGATACTGACCCCATGGGGCCACCAACGCATCCGAGGCATCCGCCCAGGGATCCCTGGATCTGGCCACAAACCTCGACACCTTGCGATTGAGTCGAGAAGCCATCAGGTCCACATCCGGCGTGCCCCACCGTCTGCAAAGGAGTTGAAAGACCTCCGGGTGCAAGGACCACTCTCCCTGGTCCAGCGTCTGGCGACTTAGATAGTCCGCCTGCCAATTGTCTACGCCCGGAATGTAGACGGCCGACAGAGCTGGCACGCTTCTTTCGGCCCACCTCAGGATGCGGGCGACCTCGGAAGCCGCAGCTGAGCTCCGAGTCCCCCCTTGATGGTTGACATACGCCACTGCTGTGGCGTTGTCCGATTGTATCCTGATGGAGTGACCCTGTAGTTTCTCCGACCATGAGGAGAGGCACAGTCTGATTGCCCGTATCTCCAGCACATTGATCGGTAAGAGGGCTTCGTCCGGAGTCCAAAGCCCTTGGGCCGACAGGACTCCCCAGACTCCCCCCCAGCCCGTCAGGCTGGCGTCCGTCGTGATCACCGTCCATTGGATGGGGAGGAACGACTTCCCGGACCGAAGAGCCGGGGACCTCAACCACCACGTCAGGGACGGTCTGACCAGGTGACTCACCTGGATCTGAAGATCCAAGGACAACTGGGATTTGTCCCAAGTGGACAAGATCTCTTTCTGTAAAGCCCTGGTGTGCGCTTGGGCATAAGGAACGGCCTCGAAGGAGGCCACCATGAGTCCCAGGACTCTCATGCAAAAGCGGATTGACGACCATTTTCGGGACGTCAGCACCCGTACTGCAGACTGAAGTGTCAGTAGTTTGTCTGGAGGTAGGAAGACTCTTGCTTCCAAGGAGTCCAGAATCAGACCTAGATACTCCAGACGCTGAGTCGGGACTAGAACCGACTTCTGAACGTTCAGGAGCCACCCAAACTCCCTGAGGGTCTGACTGACGATAGTCACACTTTCTTCCAATTCTGAGCCACTGTCTGCTCTTAGAAGGAAATCGTCCAGATAGCCCACGATAGCAATGCCTCGCTGTCTCAGCAAAGCTAGGACCGGAGCAAGCACCTTGGTGAACACCCTCGGTGCCAAGGCCAGGCCGAAGGGAAGAGCCACAAATTGATAGTGGACTTCGCCGACCGCAAAGCGCAGAAACTTCTGGTGGCTTGCGCAGATCGGAACATGCAAGTAGGCGTCCTTGATGTCCAAGGATGCCAGAAAATCCCCTTGACGGAGTGTAGCGACCACCGTGCGAATGGATTCCATGCGGAATTTTTGCACCTTCACGAAGGCATTCAGGGCCTTGAGGTCCAGGATTGGCCGAACCCCGTCCTTTTTTGGAACAACAAACAGATTCGAGTAGAACCCCTGAAACCTCTCCTGGGACGGAACCGGCACAATTACTCCGGACCCGATCAAATCCTGTACAGCCCCCAAGAGGGCTGCCCGACGGGCAGGAAGGAGAGGGAGATTTGAGGGAAAGAATCTGTCTGGGGGCCAGGAGCGGCACTCTATTCTGTATCCTGAGGTGACCACCTCGCACACCCACCGGTCGGAGATCCGGGAGGTCCACCGATCCGTGAACCTGCGAAGTCGTCCCCCCACCCCAGAGACGGGCGGGGGCAAGACTTCACGCGGAGGCGGACTTGGGAGCCGGCTTGTTCGGCTTACGCACCCAGGGGCGCTTGTGCCCGCCAGCCGCACTGTTGTCAGTCTGGGATGGCTTACCCGTGGACTCTGACGGACGAAAAAACCCCTTTTTTGCTGGAAAGGAAGGACCCGGTTTACGTCGGGCCTCCTTACCCTTGATAGTTTGAGGAAGGAGAGTGCTTTTACCTCCCGTGACATCCTTGATGATGTCATCCAGAGCAGCACCAAAAAGTCTACCACCCTTAAAAGGTAGATCCGTCAGGAGCTTCTTAGAGGCTAGGTCAGCAGACCAGCATTTCAACCAGATGAGACGACGCAATACCACCGCCGAGACAGAGGCCCTGGATATTAAAGGGGCCGCGTCCAACGTGGCGTCGCACACATATATCAGACCCTGCACCATCTGGTGGGCCAGAGCAATAGTGTCTGGAGGAAGGTTATACTCCTGCACAGTTTGGTGCAAAATTTTTGCCCATTCCGTGAGTGTCTGAGACACAAGGGTCGCCGCTACTACGGGCCGTAGGGCGGATCCCAACAAGGCGAACATGGCTCTACTCACCACTTCTGACCTCCTGTCAGTGGGGTCCTTAAACGCAGGAGTCCCCTCCATCGGGAGAGTGGTGGCCTTGTTTAAACGGGCGACTGGAGGGTCGACCACCGGGGGAGAAGCCCACTTTTTAAGCAGGGCGTCTTCAAAGGGGTATCTAATAGACAAACGCCGCAGGACCATAAAAGTCTTCTGCGGCTTTTCCCAGACCTGGTCAATGAGCTGGTCAAAGAAAGGTACATATGGAAAAACCTTTTTAGAAGGCTTGGTCTTAAAAGAACCAAAGAGGAGACTGTATCCGCCTGAGGTTCTGCGGTCGCAGCATCTAGCTTGAGAGTGTCCCTCACAGCATCAATGAGTTCACTAACAAGCGCCCTGTCATTTACTGACTCAGAACTGGAGTCTTCCTCACAAGGAATGTCCTGTTCAAAACCATCCAAATATTCAGAGCTAGGGTCCTGAGCAGCAATAGCTAGGCCCATATCTGAAGCAGAGCACTCCCCTTGTGGAGATAAAGTGGGGAGAGGGCGCTTTTTTGCTCCCTTGTGCTCACACACAGCTTCCATCCTGGTCAGAAATGATTCCAGGACTGCCGACAACTGGTCCATAGGGACCGCAGGTGCTGGAGCACTGGCTGCTGCCTCTGGCATGTTAGGGGAAGCTGGTGACTCTGACTCCATAATGTCCCTCTCAGACCACCCACAGGCTGTGCTGACTGAAGTAGGGGAATGCCCAGGGAACCCACCAACCTGACCAGGACCGCTCGGTTCCGCCGCTCTGTCTCACTGCGCCGCGCTGCTCAGCGTGAGTGAGCTGAGAGGAGAGAGTGTGAGGAGATTCGCGCCGTTCCCAGCGGCGCTAGAGGCCAAACTAGTGCCAGAAAAAACGTGCGGTTTGTAAAAATCAGCACACACACAAAACATGGCGCCGAACGGCGCCCAGGCCCCTCACCTCCAAAAACAAAACAGCCCCAGCTAATGCAGAGCAGCATGAGCCCCCCCCCAGGACAGTATGGCCCCCAGGCACCCCCCACAGTACAGCGCCAGCACTAGTGAACAGAGAGTGACATTAAAAAACACAGGGGGAGACAGGGAAATCCCCCCACACAAGAAACACACAGCATGTACTCACCTGCAGCCAGGAGAGACTACTTACCCGTCCCCTGAGGGACCCGCTGGTGTGTTTCTGACAGAACTATCACAGTGCGGTACTGAGTAGCTGTCGGCCCGGTCCACCGCGAAAGATACAGCCGAACTGTTCTATCTTGAGAGGACCGAGGAGCTGGAAGCCCACCGGCCACCCCTGGAGTCGTGGGGCATGTCGTGAACTGAGTCTCACGCACACAAGGCGAGGATCAGCACGCTCGATGGTCGGACAGGGAAGACTACGAGGATATCTTGTACCCAACCTGTTGCCCAGCCGACAGTTGATAGAAGATCTCAAAAAAATAAAATAGGAAAAAAATTCCCAAAGGAATAAAAATAGGTCAGGAGACTGGCTCCTGAGAGAGCCACGTCTTCTCCTTCTGCTAGGCAGAAAAAAACTGAGGTCTGCTGACTGCAGTGGGAGGGTTATGTCCGGAGGGACCGCCCCCCTGGGCGGGGCTGTTCAGCTCTGGCTGTTTAGAATGTATGTATAACATCTCACATTCTGCCTAGGTCTTCTCCTGCAAGCAGGGACATAACCCACGTGTAAAGGTGTATAAGACACGCTGTGTCAGTCCATGGATGACAAGAGAAAAAGAGATTGCAAACTTATTTTAGCAATAGCATAAGTTTGCATCAATATTGTATGTGAAAATTAGGAAAAATTGATAAATGAGGGTAAAAAATAAATAGATAAAATATTTGTTAAACAAATTAATGGATCCATTATTTAGGCATGATCCATTAATGTTTTGTAGTAGATGAGGACCAGAATTGCCTCTAAGGTTAGAAAGCTTATTACTAGGTCAGAGAAAAATTTAGAAAAACATATAGAGGAGATTTTGTTCAGCAATTGACTGCATTGCTGTTCTCCCATAAAATGTTAATTAAGCGAAAAAGAAAAAGAAAAAGTTTTGCTAGCCAATTTCCATAGGTTTTATCATTAGCAAATTTCAATCTTATGCAAGATTGAAGCAAAATTATTAAGATAAAAATGAATGAAAAATAAAAATAAAAAATAAATTTATTGCAGGACGGAAAGTTTGTTCCATAAGTCTATTCTCCGTTAGGGGTTAATAAATGTATTAGAGTTAGGAATGTCCCCAAGGTTTGGGACATTTACTGTTATGTCAGAAAGAATGTCAAGGTTTGAGTGAAGGAGGTTGTTTCATCAGTTGTTGTCTTGCTGTTTTTGTACAGGATGGTGCAGCAGCCGTAGCAGTTAGAGGGGTGTCATCATAAAGTTCTGTCAGTCCATGGAGTTATCTTGAGCTTGGGGTGAAGCTGCAAATTGTCCTCTTTTGTGGGTATGCTGATTGCCATTATTCATCTCAGGTTGGGATGAATTGTGAAGAGATGAGGAAGAGGCGGCTCTTCTTCGTGATGATGATGCTGCTGAGGAGTTTTCTGTTAGGTTAAGATCCTGGAGTGCTTGCAGCAGCTCTTCTGGAGTTTTACAGGAGATTCTGGAACCTTTGTGAGTAAACCGCAGGGAGAAAGGGAATCCCCACTGATACTTAATACCATGGCGTTGTAAGTCCAATAAGTGGGGTTTCATTGCACGTCTCTTTGAAATTGTCAGTTGGGATAGGTCCGCAAAGATTTGGTAATTATGGCCCTGAAAGGTTAAGTTATTATTTTCTCTGGCTGCGTCCAGTAGTTGTTTTTTTGTTTTATAAAAATGGAATTTTGCAATGATGTCCCGAGGGGGACCATCAGTTTTTTTGGCCATAAGAGCCCTATGGACTCTGTCCATCTCCAGCCGCTCCACAGGAATACCTGGATATAGCTCTTGGCATAACGCTGTTATGGTTGATTGTAAGTCTATTACTATCTCAGGTATCCCTCTGAAGCGCAGGTTTGACCTTCTAGCGCGGTTCTCATAGTCTTCGAGTTTATTTTGTAAGGTAATATTTTCCTCTTTAAGGGTATCTAGTTCATATAGAAAGTCCTGAGTAGGATTTTCAATGTCTTCTATTTTCATCTCCAGAGCTTCAGTGTGGTGCCCCAATTCTCTGATTTCCTTAGTTAGGTTATTGATGATTTGTTCTGACGTTTGTTTTAAAGCTTTATGTAGCATTTTCTCAAATTGTTTCAGTATGCTTGAGAGAATTGTAGCATCTTGTTGTGATTCACCTGACATGTTTAGGTTTGTATCAGATTCAGAGTCTTCTGGGGAGAATAGTTTAGGCAGCTTACACTTGTTCCTCTTCTCTGAGGTGAGTGTCTCTGAGATGATTGGCGCCTTATTAGTATGCTTAGTATTTGCTTTCACCGGGGTCCCACTGTGAGGGTTGGTTTTGGACTTATTACGGGCACCTCCAAGAACCATTTTAGCATATAAATGTTCCCCTCACCTCTCTGGTTTGAAGTGTCTTGTTTGCGGGTGTTTGAATGTCCTCAATGCTTCAATCCTGAATGCTTCCTTTATTAGCGGTATTCTCCCCCTCACGGAGTGGAGCTCTAGCCCAACATTACCGCCGCTCTAGCCTCCAGCAGTGCCTCCCCATCGGACTGTTTTCATCGGTAAAACCGATCGTGTGTACAGGGCTTTGCAGTGGAAAGAGCTTTAAACCACTGTATTGCCTTTTTCATAGATGTATCCATAGTGTTCATAAGTGTGCCTTTTTCATATTACAGTGTTGAAATATACTTATTTCTGTGTTCTCACTAATACAGTAAACAAACTTTTACTGTTTAGTTAATATTGTGTGAGTCTCTCATTATTAGTACAGTTGGTAAGATGACTGAACCCAGGGTGTCAGAGGTGATGGAGGATTTGCAGAGTCAAGGCAACCAGTGGGGTACAGACAAGCCCGGACTGGCAATAGGGCATATGCGTGGGCCGCCGGGCCGCATTTCACGTCTCCCCCCAGTGCACTCTCAGCTGCGAGTCGGAGCCGCACTCCAGTGACAGTGACAACCGTTGGCACATCAGGGGGCCGAGACCCGCAACGATCCCCTTCTCTCTGACAAGGTGGCCGCGGCACTGATGATATTATCAATCTCGGCTCGGCTGTCTCACGCAGCCGAGCAGAGTGAAGCTGCCTCTCCCTCCTCCTTTATGTCCACACAGGGGGAGGGGACCCGACATGCAGTCCTGCGCTGATCTGAGGTACATTATGGGTCTGAAGTGGGGGTCTGTGTTGTAGGGGGGTTCTGTATTGTAAGGGGGGTTCTGTATTGTAGGGGTGGTCTGAAATGTAGGGGGTTCTGTATTGTAGGGGGGTCTGTAATGTAGGGGGTTCTGTATTGTAGGGGGGGTCTGAAATGTAGGGGGGTTCTGTATTGTAGGGGGGTCTGAAATGTAGGGGGGTTCTGTATTGTAGGGGGTCTGTAATGTAGGGGTGTTCTGTATTGTAGGGGGGGTCTGAAATGTAGGGGGTTCTGTATTGTAGGGGGGTCTGTAATGTAGGGGGGGTCTGTATTGTAGGGGGTCTGTAATGTAGGGGGTCTGTATTGTAGGGGGGTCTGTAATGTAGGGGGGTTCTGTATTATAGGGGGGTCTGTATTGTAGGGGGGTCTGAAATGTAGGGGGGTTCTGTATTGTAGGGGGGTCTGTAATGTAGGGGGGTCTGTAATGTAGGGGGGTTCTGTATTGTAGGGGGGGTCTGAAATGTAGGGGGGTTCTGTATTTTAGAGGGGTCTGAAATGTAGGGGGGTCTGCATTGTAGGGGGGGTCTCTACTGTAGGGAGGGGGTCTGTACTGTAGGGAGGGGGTCTGTATTGTAGAGGGGGTCTGTAATGTAGGGGGGTCTGTTATGTAGGGGGGTCTGTATTGTAGAGGGGGGCTGTATTGTAGAGGGTGGCTGTAATGTAGGGGGTCTGTATTGTAGAGGGGGTCTGTAATGTAGGGAGGGGGTTTGTACTGTAGGG
Organism: Rana muscosa; assembly: GCA_029206835.1. Taxonomy (NCBI): domain Eukaryota; kingdom Metazoa; phylum Chordata; class Amphibia; order Anura; family Ranidae; genus Rana; species Rana muscosa. The sequence goes on along the minus strand of CM055118.1, from coordinate 985,841,311 downwards.
AGGTTGTCTGCACTGTAGGGAGGGGGTCTGTACTGTAGCGAGGGGGTCTGTACTGTAGCGAGGGGGTCTGTACTGTAGGGAGGTCTGTGTAACATGCAGGGGGTCCAGAACTGTTAGGGGGGTGTCTGTGTAACAAACTGTGGGGGGCTGTGTAATGTAAAGTAGTCCAGAGGTGCAGTGCTATGTAATGTAAAGGGGTCCAGAGGTGCAGGGTGCTGTGTAATGTAAAAGGTCCAGAGGTGCAAGGTGCTGTGTAATGTAAAGAGGGCCAGAGGTGCAGGGTGCTGTGTAATGTAAAGGGGTCCAGAGGTGCAGGGTGCTGTGTAATGTAAAGGGGTCCAGAGGTGCAGGGTGCTGTGTAATGTAAAGTGGTCCAGAGGTGCAGGGTGCTGTGTAATGTAAAGGGGCCCAGAGGTGCAGGGTGCTGTGTAATGTAAAAGGGTCCAGGGGTGCAGTGCTATGTAATGTAAAGGGGTCCAGGGTGCTGTGTAATGTAAATGGGTCCAGAGGTGCAAGGTGCTGTGTAATGTAAAGGGGTCCAGAGGTGCAGGGTGCTATGTAATGTAAAGGGGTCCAGAGGTGCAGGGTGCTATGTAATGTAAAGGGGTCCAGAGGTACAAGGTGCTGGAACCCCACATCCCATCATTAACCGCCGCTGCGAAGCGCTGCCGCCGCGCCCCCCCCCCCCCCCCGGGCTGCTCAGTCTAAAATGCCCGGGCCTATTTTTTGTCCCAGTCTGGGCCTGGGGGGGTGCGTCTTACCTCCCTCCCGTGCTCCCTCCCGTGCTTCATCCACTGGCTCCCCTTCCTCCGATTCCTGCTGTGCGGGAAAATGAACACTCGCGCGGGACTGCGGGAAAGAAGTGTCAATGCGGGAAAAACCCGCAGAATCCGTGCATGTTGGGAGGTATGGCTTTGTTTACTGTTAAAGTGGAAAATGCATGACTCCAGTGGGTGTAACAAGATGTTCGCTTGCCGCCTTCTCACTGTATCCTTACTGTGGAGGAGTGTGGGGTGTAGCAAGATGGCAGTGATTAAATTCTGATGGGTCGTCAAATCTGACGAAACAGGGGCATGTATATAAGGCTCCTCAGTGAGCTTTATACCGTGGCAGCATCTACCTATTTGGTCCTGCGTCTGGGCTTGTCATTTTTTTGCTATCCACACCCTAGGTATGTTCTGATGTTACAGCAGTCTTTTGAATGTGCGGATTCACTTGATCTAGACTTATGTCATCTGTCTTTACCCTGCTTATAGATCGTTTAAGTGTGTCCTCCTATTGATGGATTATCATCAGTGGACCTTACTCTCTTATGGAAGGATTTAAATGTTACTGAAGAACGGCTTCTTGATTTACCATCTAGTTACCTAACTATGCCCAAATGGAATAATTTGTACCAAACTCACCACTTTCCGGTGAGACCCTAATAGGCGCTATCTGTTTTTATTGGCGCTCTTTCCATCTGCCTTTCCTTATCCCCCTCCCACCCTTTTCCCTTCCCCCTCCCTTTTCCCTTCCCCATTCACAATCCCTTTTCTCTGCCTTCCTTTTGGCCTTTCCCCCATTCCCTGCTCTTGCATATATCTTTGCCTTTGTCAGAATAACTCACTTAATATATACAGTATTTCACAAAAGTTATTATACCTTTTCATGTGAAAACACTGAAAAAATTACACTTTGCTACAATGTAAAGTAGTGAATGCTTGCATAACAGTGTAAATGTGCTGTTCCCTCAAAATAACTCAACACACAGCCATTAATGTCTAAACCACTGGCAACAAAAGTGAGTACACCCCTAAGTGAAAATGTCCAAATTGGGCTCAAAGTGTCAATATTTTGTGTGGTCACCATTATTTTCCAATAGTGCCTTAACCCTCTTGGGCATGGAGAGCTTCACAGGTTGCCACCGGAGTCCTCTTCCACTCCTCTATGACGACATCATGTAGCTGGTGGATGTTGGAGACCTTGGTTCCAGTAATCCATGTCCTTAGTCTGCTTGTCTTCAGCACATCGTTTGCAGGCTTTCTTGTGCATCATCTTTAGAAGAGCCTTCCTTCTTGAACGACAGCCATGCAGACCAATTTGATGCAGTGTGCGGTGTATGGTATGAGCACTGACAGGCTGACCTCCCCACCCCTTCAACCTCTGCAGCAATGCTGGCAGCACTCATACATCTATTACCCAAAGACAAACTCTGGATATGACGCTGAGCACGTGCACACAACTTCTTTGGTCGACCATGGCGAGACCTGTTCTGAGTGGCACCTGTCCTGTTAAACCGCTGTATGTTCTTGGCCACCGTGCTGCAGCTCAGTTTCTGGGTCTTGGAAATCTTTTTATAGCCTAGGCCAGGGATATGCAATTAGCGGACCTCCAGCTGTTGCCAAACTACAAGTCCCATGAGGCATAGCAAGACTCTGACAGCATCAAGCATGACACCCAGAGGCAGAGGCATGATGGGACTTGTAGTTTGGCAACAGCTGGAGGACCGCTAATTGCATATCCCTGGCCTAGGCCATCTTTATGTAGAGCAGCAATTCTTTTTTTCAGATCCTCAGAGAGTTCTTTGCCATGAGGTGCCATGTTGAACTTCCAGTGACCAGTATGAGAGAGTGAGCAATAACACCAAATTTAACACACCTGCTCCCCATTCACACCTGAGACCTTGTAACACTAACGAGTCACATGACACCGGGGAGGGAAAATGGCTAATTGGGCCCAATTTGGGCATTTTCACTTAGGGGTGTACTCATATGTAAAGGATTGTTTAAAAAAACACAAAAAAAATACAAACATGTGTGACAGCAGGAAGGTAAAGTCACCTGGTTGCATCCAGGGGGGTAGATATATTTCTCCCAGATTCAGGCTTTATGCTGACTTATACAACTAGGGTGGAGAGTTGTATAAGCCCAGCTGAGGCTAGTAGGCTCATGGATGACTCATACCTCTAGGGAGAGTGCTGGGCGTCGTGAGGCAGGGAGTTGATGAGACCAGCTGAAGCCTGTCAGTTCGTTTAAGGCCTCTATAAAAACTCCCAGATTCATTAGGTGTTTGCTCATGCCTGGAACCAGACCTGTGTGGACTGTCTAGGGAGAGTGAACCCCTGTGCGGTGAGGCAAAGCCTGTGTGGCTATTTGTGTGGACTTTTACTAAACCAGGGACTTAGGGACTAGGACAGCACCAGGCTGATCCCAGTTGTTAGTTTAGGAAACCTGCATGTTTAGTCAGAGGTCAAACTGACCAGGATTTATTTTGTTTGTTTCTTTTTGGCTTTGCTGTGTTTTGTCACTGTACATAGAGAAATAAACCGCACCTTTTGATTTTGAAAACCACAACCTCCGTCTGCTGGCCCTGTTTTTGTGTGGGGAGCCCAACCAGGGGGTCACACACACCCGCTACCGAGTTAACCCCCTCACAGTTGGTGGAGAACCAGTGGCAGTTTTTTTTAAGCCAGCATGGAGGAGATACTGAAACAGCTGGCTCTAGCAAATGCCAATCAACAGCAGACAAATGCAGGTTTGCAAAGGAGCCTTGCAGCCCAGCAGCAAGCTCATCAACAAGCCCAGCAGCAATCTGAGGCCCGCTTCATAGACCTGTTACAGAAGCAAGAGCAGAGACTACAACAAATGGAAGCAGTAATGCAGCAACGTCCGCAGACCAGTGAGGAAAGCCGTCCCACTAATACCGCGTCCTTTGGGGTGAGTCGTTTATTGACAAAAATGACTGGAGAGGATGATCCAGAGGTATTTTTGACCACATTTGAAAGGACTGCTGAAAGAGAAAAGTGGCCTGAGGAGCAGTGGGCTGGACTGGTGGCTCCTCTGTTAACTGGTGAATCGCAGAAGGCTTACTATGACCTAGAGCCTGACCAAGCAAAAGACTATGTGATGCTAAAAGCTGAAATATTGGCAAGGCTGGGTGTCACCCTGGCTGTCCGGGCTCAGCGTGTGCATAACTGGACTTTCCAGCTTGGAAAACCCCCCAGGTCTCAAATGTATGATCTCATTCACCTGAGCAGGAAGTGGCTACAGCCAGAGACTTTGTCCGCACCGGAGATTGTGGAACGTGTTGTGATGGATCGTTTCTTGAGAGCTCTTCCTACCGCCATTCAAAAGTGGGTAAGCCATGGAGACCCAGAAACGGCCGGTAAACTTGTGGATCGTGTAGAGAGATACTTGGCTACAGAGAACCTGACGGCCTCTTCCAGAGACTCTCGGACTTTCCACCCTAAGACCAGACCATCCCCAGGGGCGGATAAGAGGATTCCAAGGGGTGAGGGTGGAGAGAGTGAGAGGGTGGGAGCTCTACCCCAAGTTTGGCGAGAACAGCCTGGGAAATCAGCGGCTCAAGAGGCCGCAAGAAGGATCGTTTGCTACCGCTGCCGGCAAGCGGGACATATTGCAGCAAATTGCCCGGTTGTGGAGGAACCCATGCAATGTGACTTTCTGATGGACAGACGTCAGTCGCTGTGTGCGACAGTCGCATGCACTGCCATTCGGGGAACTGAGAAACATTTATGCAAAATGTGTATTAATGGTAGAAATGTTGTGGTATTACTGGATTCAGGTAGCCTTGTGACCCTGATAAAGGCTGAATTAGTTAAAACAGAGGTCTCTGGGAATAGCAAGGTAGCTGTTATTTGTGTGCATGGGGGCACCCGAGAGTATCCAGTGACTACAGTGTGTTTCGAGACCCCCAAAGGTACCCTCTCTCATCCAGTGGGGTTAGTATCTCAATTACCGCATGATGCCATTGTGGGAAGGGATTTTCCGAAGTTCTGGGAACTGTGGGATGATCCTGAGCCCCCCACTGGTGCCCCTATGTACCAGGAATGTGATAGCCAGAACTCCTCTGAGAGTGGTGAGGACTCTCCAGAATTTCCCTTGTCAGTATTGGCAGGGGAGACTCAAGAAACTGGAGAGGAGCCCACCTCCTCAGACGAAAACCTACCATCTGTGGAGTTTTCTGATCTGGAGGTTCACAGGGAAAATTTTGCCACAGAACAGTTAAAAGACCCCGCCCTAATAAAGGCACGGGAAAACGTAGTGGAAATAGATGGCGAGTTAGTGAACCCAGATAATACCTGCACTTACCCATACTTCAGCGTAGAGAAGGACCTACTGTATCGGGTGGCAAAAAGGGCAGAAGAAACCGTTGAGCAGCTGGTGGTGCCCAAATCTTACAGGAAGTTGGTGTTGGAGTTGGCCCATGGGCACATTCTTGGAGGTCATCTGGGGACAGAGAAAACCCGAGAGAGGGTATTACAGAGATTCTATTGGCCTGGGGTGATGAAGGACATAGAAAATTATTGTTCCTCCTGCCCTGTGTGTCAGAGGTCGGCCCCGATGCCACATTTCCGTAGCCCGCTGGTCCCTCTACCCATCATTGAGGTCCCGTTTGAGAGAATCGCAATGGATTTGGTAGGTCCTATAATCAAGTCCGCTAGGGGGCACCAGTACATATTGGTTATAATGGACTATGCCACCCGTTATCCAGAAGCGATCCCTCTCAGAAATACCTCGGCCAAAACCATAGCCAAAGAGCTATCTCTTGTTTTTAGCCGGGTGGGTATTTGTAAAGAACTGCTTACGGACCAAGGTACACCCTTTATGTCCCGGGTTATGAAAGAGCTGTGTAAATTGTTCAAAGTGACGCAATTGCGTACATCTGTGTATCACCCCCAAACCGATGGGCTGGTTGAAAGATTCAACAAAACCCTAAAACAAATGTTGAAGAAAGTGGTGGATAGAGATGGAAAGGATTGGGACTGTCTACTTCCTTATTTGATGTTTGCTATTAGGGAGGTGCCCCAATCCTCTACGGGATTCTCCCCCTTTGAGTTACTGTATGGGAGACACCCAAGAGGGCTGTTGGATATTGCCAAGGAAACTTGGGAAAGTGAGAGTTCTCCCCACAGGAGTGTGATTGAGCATGTCGCCCTGATGCAAGATCGAATTGCACAGGTAATGCCCATCGTGAAGGAACATTTGGCCCAAGCGCAGTTGGCACAGCAGAGAGTGTACAACCGTGGAGCAAAGACCCGTACCTTTTCCCCGGGGGATAGGATATTGGTACTTGTCCCTACGGTTGAAAGTAAATTCCTTGCCAAATGGCAAGGCCCCTACGAGATAATGGAAAAAGTGAGCGAAGTGAATTACAAGGTCAGACAACCAGGAAGGCGAAAGCCCGAACAGATATATCACGTTAATCTGTTGAAAGCCTGGAGGGATAGAGAGTCCCTAGTCGCAGAAACTTGGTCACCAGCTCAAACTGGTTGCGTGATTCCGGAGGTTGGAATAGCAGCCACCTTGTCACAACCCCAACAACAGGAGGTTAAGGAGTTTGTGCTTCGCAACAAGGAGGTGTTCTCTGAGCTGCCGGGACAAACATCTGGGGTAGAGCATGATATTATTACCCCGCCCGGTGAAAGGGTGAAGTTAAAACCCTATCGGATCCCAGAGGCCCGACGGGAGGCAATACGGGAGGAAGTACAGAAAATGCTGAACTTAAGGGTGATAGAGGAGTCCCAAAGTGATTGGTCTAGTCCCATTGTGTTGGTGCCTAAACCGGATGGGAGCTGGCGATTTTGTAACGATTTTCGTCAGTTGAACAAAGTTACAAAATTTGACACCTACCCCATGCCACGTATAGATGAGTTGATCGACCGGCTGGGAACAGCCCGATACATGACGACTCTTGACCTCACAAAAGGGTATTGGCAAATTCCCCTGGCCAAGTCGGCCAAAGAGAAAACCGCATTTGTAACCCCAGACGGGGCGTTCCAATATAAGAGAATGCCGTTCGGGTTACAGAATGCGCCGGCCACATTCCAGCGGAAAATGGACCAGATGCTGAGGCCCCATCGGAAGTATGCTGCGGCTTACCTGGATGACGTAATTGTCCATAGCACAGATTGGGCCTCACATCTGCCAAAAGTGCAAGCAGTCCTGGACTCTGTTCGGGAAGCGGGGTTTACGGCTAACCCCAAGAAGTGTACCATTGGGCAGGAGGAGGCCAAATATCTTGGGTACACCATTGGCAGGGGAGTTATAAAACCCCAACTCAACAAAGTCGAGGCCATCCAGAGTTGGCCACGTCCCAACAGCAAGAAGCAGGTACGAGCCTTTCTGGGAATCGCGGGTTATTATCGGCGCTTCATTCCCCACTTTGCTTCTAAGGCTGTGCCCCTAACCAACCTGACGAAAGGGAAAGGGTCGGTCATGATTAAATGGACCCCCGAGGCTGAGGCAGCATTCCAATTCTTGAAACAAGCCTTATGTAGCCAGCCAGTGTTGTACTCACCCGACTTCTCTAAAGACTTTGTCGTACAAAGTGATGCGTCAGATGTGGGGTTAGGAGCAGTATTGTCCCAGGTCTGGAACGGGGAAGAGCACCCAGTCATTTACCTCAGCAGGAAGTTGAAGTCCCATGAGGTAAATTACGCCACGGTTGAAAAGGAGTGTTTAGCGGTGAAGTGGGCTCTAGATTCCCTTCGGTACTATCTGCTAGGTAGGCACTTTGACATGGTTACGGATCACGCTCCGTTAAAGTGGATGGCTCAAAACAAGGAGACAAATAGAAGAGTGAATAGGTGGTTCCTGGCCCTACAGGAATTCAACTTCACAGTAAAGCATCGCCCTGGCGTTCAAATGGGGAATGTGGATGCTTTGTCTCGAGTACATGAATGCCTGATTGCTGGTGTTCCAACCCCAAGGTTAAAACAAGAGGGGGGGGGTATGTGACAGCAGGAAGGTAAAGTCACCTGGTTGCATCCAGGGGGGTAGATATATTTCTCCCAGATTCAGGCTTTATGCTGACTTATACAACTAGGGTGGAGAGTTGTATAAGCCCAGCTGAGGCTAGTAGGCTCATGGATGACTCATACCTCTAGGGAGAGTGCTGGGCGTCGTGAGGCAGGGAGTTGATGAGACCAGCTGAAGCCTGTCAGTTCGTTTAAGGCCTCTATAAAAACTCCCAGATTCATTAGGTGTTTGCTCATGCCTGGAACCAGACCTGTGTGGACTGTCTAGGGAGAGTGAACCCCTGTGCGGTGAGGCAAAGCCTGTGTGGCTATTTGTGTGGACTTTTACTAAACCAGGGACTTAGGGACTAGGACAGCACCAGGCTGATCCCAGTTGTTAGTTTAGGAAACCTGCATGTTTAGTCAGAGGTCAAACTGACCAGGATTTATTTTGTTTGTTTCTTTTTGGCTTTGCTGTGTTTTGTCACTGTACATAGAGAAATAAACCGCACCTTTTGATTTTGAAAACCACAACCTCCGTCTGCTGGCCCTGTTTTTGTGTGGGGAGCCCAACCAGGGGGTCACACACACCCGCTACCGAGTTAACCCCCTCACACATGTCATACTTACCTCCTCTGTGCAGTTGGTTTTTCACAGAGTGGCCCTCCTCTTCTGTGGTCCCTCAGCGGCGCTCCTGTCTCCTCCTCTCGAGTGCCCCGTTGGAGAGCCGCTCTCCCCTTAGTAATTTGTGCGGGCGAGCTCCCGTGTCCTGTTGCTGTGCTCATTGACACAGACAGCAGGACTTGGCCCTGCCCCTGGCTCCTGCTTCATTGGATTTGATTGACAGCAGCGGGAGCCATAGAATGCATTAAAGTAAAAAACATTGAGGGTTTACAACCCCTTTAATTGCTGTGAGTTATTGTGAGGGGACAGCAACTTTACACTGTTATACAAGCCTCACACTCATTACTTTACATTGTAGCAAAGTGTAATTTCTTCAGTGTTGTCACATGAAAAGATAATAAAAAGATAATAAAATATTTACAAAAATGTGAGGGGTGTACTCACTTTTGTGAGATACTGTTTATTGAATTTAAACTTTGAATTCCTTACACAAATATCTTCCATATATCTTTACTATCCTTACTAGAGTTAGGTATTCTTTATAACTACAGTGGAACCTCGGATTGCGTGTAACGCGGTTAACAAGTGTTTCGCAATACAAGCACTGTATTTTTAAAAATCCTGATTCGGTTTGTGAGTGTTGTCCCGCAAAACGAGCAGGATTCAAGCCACAGCAGTGTGCAGTACCGTGTTTGGCTTGAGGTGGGCGGGCACCGGAGCCGAACGGCGCCGATCAGAGTCGATCGGCACCGTTGAGCGCCGTTCGGAAATGCTTGGAAAGACTCGGAAATACTCCGTTCCCGAGCCTTTCCGAGGTTTTCCGAGGTCAGCCGAGCTGTCCTCGGGCCTTTCCGTGTGTTTCTGAGGCTCTCCGGCACCCCCCCACCTCTGGCTAAATGCGGTATTGCATGCCATTGAAGTCAATGCAGAACAAATTATTTTAGTTTCCATTGATTTCAATGGGCAAACTCGCTTTGATATGTGAGTACTTTGGATTACAAGCATTCTCATTGGAAGTGGAAAAATTGACTTTATAGGCACCACTGATAAAAAACTGAATTTTTATTTATAACAATTTATACACAGATTGTAAAATTACATATAAAAACAATACTGTAGCAGTCTACAGTGAAAAACTTGATATCTCCAATAGTAGCCATTAATATCAGGTATACAATGCCTGAAAAACCCGAATATATGGAACACGGCTGGAGAGATAGATTAGTAACATATGAGGAAGCACTACATGTTTTGCGGGGATCGCTTCTTCAGGATCTTATGTACATTTTCTAAATAGAAAAATGCATCAAGTACAATATACAGTATATGTATGTAGGGTTTGGTTTAGACAAAATATTGGAGACAACATAACATGACTGTCTGGAAACCAGCAAACCAAGAGGAATTGCATGTGTGGTGAGCTGTGGATAGAATGTGGGGACATTCCAGCTATTAATAGAGGTAACCAAAAAAGAAACAAAATAAACTTAACACCATGAGAGTGTTCCTTGCACTTGTAGTATAAGGAAAAAGAGAGAGAGCAGCATCACCACTAAGCCTGCTGTCGTTGCATGCATCATAGACAGTGATGTTAGGCCTTATGACTCCCAAGCCAGTACAGTGGAACAGAGGCAGGCCTAAGGCCCCGCGCATCCAGGGTCCTCGCAATCTGCCTAACCTGTGTGTGGGAAATGGGAATGTCCCCCCCCCCGGTTGGTGTCCCCAGGGCCATCTCTAACGCAGGACAAAAGCCTGCGCTGCGGTGCCTGCAACTTTTTTTTCCTGGCCAGGGGCGGAACTGACTGACAACTTGAGCACTGCCTGAAGCCAGGTCTCATGGTCAGTGGACGGCTGCACGTACTCCCCTCCCCCGGCTCCCCCCCTTCTGCCGTGCTCTGCAAGTCTCCTGCCATGTGCAGTTCAGAGCGGGGAAAATGGTCGTAGTAGCGCTAGCGGTTGTGCTTTCTCTGCTCTCTCCTCCGATGGACGGTCTCAGAGCTGGCGCCTGACAGTCATCGAGGAGCCAGTCTGCCATAGCCTACAGGTACTCCTGCATGACACTGACAGCATCCTGTAGTGTAGTAATGTCACCTCCCGAGCGACCTTACACACACATAGCCCTGGTATTATGCCATCCTCCGGCATATGATGCCACCTACTGACCCCCTGCCATAATCATTCTCCTCATTATCCCTTGTTCCTGGCATACCACCACCCTACTTCCTGTCATCATACTTCCCACTGTCAGCTTCCTAGCAACTTGCCTAGTATCCTACTACCCCACCCCCTGTCATCTTCATCACCCCTGCACCGCCAGCTCCTTCCACCCACCCACCCCCTGTCATCTTCATCACCCCTGCACCGCCAGCTCCTTCCACCCACCCACCCCCAGTCATCTTCATTCCAACTGCACCGCCAGCTCCTTCCACCCACCCACCCCCAGTCATCTTCATCCCCCCTGCACCGCCAGCTCCTTCCACCCACCCACCCCCTGTCATCTTCATCCCCCCTGCACCGCCAGCTCCTTCCACCCACCCACCCCCTGTCATCTTCATCACCCCTGCACCGCCAGCTCCTTCCACCCACCCACCCCCAGTCATCTTCATCACCCCTGCACCGCCAGCTCCTTCCACCCACCCACCCCCAGTCATCTTCATCACCCCTGCACCGCCAGCTCCTTCCACCCACCCACCCCCAGTCATCTTCATCCCCCCCTACACCGCCAGCTCCTTCCACCCACCCACCCCCTGTCATCTTCATCCCCCCTGCACCGCCAGCTGCTTCCACCCACCCACCCCCTGTCACCTTCATCCCCCCTGCACAGCCAGCTCCTTCCACCCACCCACCCCCTGTCATCTTCATCCCCCCTGCACCGCCAGCTCCTTTCACCCACCCACCCCCTGTCATCTTCATCCCCCCTGCACCGCCAGCTCCTTCCACCCACCCACCCCCTGTCATCTTCATCCCCCCTGCATTGCCAGCTCCTTCCACCCACCCCCAGTCATCTTCACACCCCCTGCACTGCTCTGGCAGCCTCCTACCATCCCACCCCCTGTCATTTTCATCCCCCCTGCACCGCCCTACCAGCCTCCTATCACCCCACCCCCTGTCATCTTCATCCCCCTGCACCGCTCTGCCAGCCTCCTACCACCCACCCCCTGTTATCTTCATCCCCCCCTGCACCGCTCTGCCAGCCTCCTACTACCCCACCCCATCATCTTCATCCCCCCTGCACCGCCCTGCCAGCCTGCTACCACTCCACCCCCTGTCACATTCATCCCCCTCTACCTCACTGCCAGCTTCCTACCGCCCCACCATCATCATCATCATCCCATCTGTACCCCATTGCCAGTTTCTTACCATCCCACCCCCTGTAATCTTCATCCCCCTGTACTCCTCTGCCAGCTTTCTACCACCTCACCCACTATCATCATCATCCCTATACCCCCACCTCTGACATCCTACCACCCTGCCTCCTGTCATCAACATCCCCCTGTAGCCCACCTCTAGCATCCAACCACCCTACCCCTATCATTATCATCATCATCATCATCATCATCCCCCTGTACCCCACTGACAGCTTCCTACCACCCCACCCACTGTCATCATTATCCCCCTTTGCTGACATCCTACCACTCCGCCCATTGTCATCAACATCCCCATCATTCCTCTCTACCCCACCTCTGGCCTCCTACCACTCCACCCCCTGTCATCATCATCCCCCTGTACCCCTTCTCTGGCATCCTGCCTCCTGTCATTATCATCCTCATCCCTCCTGTACCCCACCTCTAGCATCCTATCACCCTACTCCCTATCATTATAGGGGAGATATGATCTCAGCCTCTCACCCCAATGCTGCCACATCACCCCAAACTGCATCCTGTCATCCGACCAACTTTAACCCAACATTTGCATCACACACCACAATACTGCTCTGCCACCCAGTGAGCGGTAATGATGTGCTGTAACCTCTAGCAAACAATCAGTGAGCGATAATGATAATCAGTAACCCATAGCAACCAATCAGTGAGCAGTAAAAATTTGTAGTGACCTCTAGCAACAAATCAGTGAGTGATAATGATAAGCAGTAACCCATAGCAACCAATCAGTGAGCAGTATAAATTTGCAGTAACCTCTAGCAACAAATCAGTGAGTTATAATGATAAGCAGTAACCTATAGCAACCAATCAGTGAGCTGTAATACTGTGCAGTAACCTCTTGCAACCAATCAGTGAGCGGTAATGACGTATAGTAACCTCTATCAACCAATGGGTAAACTGTAATGATGTGCAGTAAACTCTAGCAACCAATGGGTGAGTGGTAATATTGTGCAGTAACCGCTAGCAACCAATCAGTGAGCCTGGAGCAATCAGTGAGTGTGAACCAGTTTTTTTATTTTTTTTATTAGATAAGTCTATGTGCGTGTTTGTTTTTTGGGATGTTGGCGTGGAGAGTGAAATTGGTAGGGGTGGAGTGGGGGGGGGGGGGGGCAAGAAAATGTTTGCCCAAGGTCCAATCAATATTAAAGATGCCCCTGGATGTCCCCAGGCTGGCGGAGGGAGCAGACCAGCACACACTTGGGTAAAGCCATGGAGGTTTCAGCCAGCTGTAACACCTCCCTCAAACGAAGAACATCTTATCAGCTGCAGCCAACAGCAGGCTTTACTGCCATCCTAGCCTTCTCCCAAAGCCTGCATCACATAGCATGGCAGGTGTTGTAGTTCACCACACCACACACTAGACTTGCCCTGCCGATGCCTGTGCTCTGCAGAGACTACACCTCCCAGAATACACTGCAGGGCACTCAAAGCGAATGTGTCGGCTTCTCCTTCTTGTAGGGGATAGAGGAGTGTATAGAAGGATCACCTGTCTGTACTCTGTCTGTGGCTCTAGTTTTTGGTGGCTGCTGCAGCAATGTGGTGTTACCCTGTTAGCCAGGTGACATTTTGCTTGTCATTACCGTAAGACCATCTCTTGTATCATGTTGCACAGTCTTTTCCCATTGTGAAAGTGAGTGGGGCCTCATGACTAAGATTTGCCTAAGGCCTCACAAAGCCTAGAGCCGCCTCTGCAGTGGAACCTCGGATTACAAGCATAATCCGTTCCAGGAGAATGTTTAAAGCGTTTGTCCTCTGGTAGCTTGAAACTGATAGTTTCTATCCCACAAACAGTAATATGGATAGTATCCCCATTGTGATGCACAGGAAAATGGTGTGAGATACTGTGATCATCTTTTTTGTTAGCAATATTTCAGTGCAATTTAAAAATTTTTTTTTATTAAAAGGGTGTTTTTATCTGCCTGATCCAGCTATAACTGAATAATATATTTTGACTTTAGTGGTAGAATCAGGGGCGGACTGACAACTTATGGGGCCCCCGGGCAATAGGAGATTATGGGGCCCCCAGCCTTACAGATGGCCGCCATGCAGAGTGGCAGGAGACTTAGAGCTGGTGACATAGTAAAGCACCAGGAGCCTCTCATGGGCAGTGCCACCTTTACATCATGGGCCCCTGGGCAAATTACTGCACTGCCTTGAGGCGATTTAGTTTGCATTTGCAGCACTATACAAGTTCTCACTCACTCATTCACTCACTGGAACCTCTACCAGGGAGATGATGATCTGCGGCATGCATAGTGCACTGTGGTGAACAATGGGCATGGCCAGTGGGAGAGTCTTAAATGAGGATTGAACAGAATCTGCATCTGCTGTATACAATGCAAACATACCACAGACCTTGTACCCATAAAATTCTAATTACTGTCTCACAGACACAAATATATCTCAGTCAGGATCATTTGTTTTTAAAATAAATGTTTCCATTATATATGTTTTTTTATGCACAAAAAAAGGATATTTTTGTCTTACTGAGGCAACCTTACAGAAGAACTTAATTAAAACCAGCAACTGTTAAGACAATGAACACCTTGGTCAGGTCTATGGCAGAGCCCCCCCGTGTACCACCTTATGGCAGAGCCCCTTGTGTGCCACTCTACGGCACAGTCCCCAGAGTGCCACCCTACGGCACAGTCCCCAGAGTGCCACCTACGGCACAGTGTCAGCGAAATTAGGCTGTACGCAGAGCACACAGCCAGATATCGTGTCAATGATATAATGCATCTTAAGCTAAAATTCACTCACCCTCCATTTGATTCCCATTCATTCAAATCAAGAAGCAGCACCACACTGTTAGGTTTATCTCAGCATCCCAGCAAACACTGCCAAGGAGCCGCCTCTCTCTGTCTTTTATTAAACTCCCAGCTGGAAGTGATGTCACAACAGCAGATGACCATAGAAGGATATGTTAAATACAGCTAATACAATACATGAATACAACAAAAGAACCAATCACAGACATGTATACATTCAAATAGACTAGCAGTGATGTGCACCGCTTCCAATGACGGGAACCATACGAAAATTATGGCTCAGTGGGCCACAATTGTTGTATAGTTATGCTATAGTTCTCGTGGATGCAGATATGTATGCTTGGAGTCATTTAATGCCAACGCCAAGAAGTGGCCAGTCCCTTAGTGAGGCATAAAACAAACATCCCTAAAAGAGCAAGCATCGCTGTGTCCACAGGACGTTTTTCACGCCACCGGTCTTCCACCAACGTCTGTATGTGCGAATACGCTCACATGAGCGCATTACAGCAAAACCGACACTGGGGGACATCTGACAACATACATTAATAACATTTTCCACAACAGCCCCCAGAGTGCCATCTTCCATGAATATCCCCTTACACACACCTTTGCACCTTAGTGCTTGGTGTGGTAGGCAGCTGGCGGGAAAAGGCTTTTTGTTTTTAAAAATTCACATGTTGCAGGCTCTCAACTGCACATATGCAGTCGTAGAGAAAGCGGAATAGTGAACTGCTGTGGTTGGCCTCAGATCGGGCAGTGGGGCATGTGAATAAAAGCCGTGCTTGATGTGTAGCATGATACCACTGCACAGGTGTCAGGAACCATGAATCAGACCGAGACAGAAGTTGTCAGGGCTGGGCTCAGCCCTTCCTTCTCTGTGCTGGCAGCTCAGCTGTCAGCTAATTGCCAGCTCCCATCTCTCCACAGTGATCCACCTGTTGATGATCCTGCTCGTCAGCTCTGCCTACTTAAAGCCTTCCAGTTCATTTGCTCTTTGCCTTCGCCTGTGTTAACATCACAAGAGACTTTCTCCTGTATTCCTGTTGAAGACCTGCTTGACTGACGTTCCCTCTGGCTACAGATCCTGCTTGCTGTACTACTACCTTTATCGCTGGCTCTTGGACATTGGCCAATCCGGTTACTGAACTCTGGCTATGTTTTGACTACACTTACTCTGTTTACCTTTTTTATTTTTATTATTAACCACTTCAATACCATGCACTTATACAGCTTCCTGCCCAAGCCAATTTTGAGCTTTCAGCGCTGTCGCAATTTGAATGACAATTGTGCGGTCATGCTACACTGTACCCAAACAAATTTTTTATCATTTTGTTCCCACAAATAGAGCTTTCTTTCGGTGGTATTTGATCGCCTCTGCGATTTTTATTTTTTGCACAACAAATAAAAAAAAGCGAAAATTTTGAAAAAAACTACTTTTTTCTTTGTTTCTGTAAATTTTTTTTGTAAATAAGTACCTTTTCTACTTCAATGACGGGCACTGATAAGGCGGCACTGAAGGGCACTGATAAGGCGACACTGATGGGCACCGATGAGGTGGCACCGATGAGGTGGCACTGATGGGCACTGATGATGGGCACTGATATGTGGCACTGGTATGCGGCACTGATGGGCACTCATAGGCGGCACTGATTGGCACTCATAGGCGGCACTGATTGGCACTTATGGGTGGCACTGATAGGTGGCACGGACGGGCACTGATAGGTGGGCACTTATGGGCACAGATGGGCATGGATGGGCACTGATAGGTGGCACTGATGGACACTAGTAGGTGGCACTGATGGACACTGATGCCCAGCAATGCCAGCCACCACACACTGTGGTAGTGCCAGTCAGTGCCCATTTGTGGGCACTGATTGGCATATTTTTTTATGTTTTTTTTTTATATTTTTTTTGTTTTACTACATGTGGATGGCCATGGGGGCCATCCACATGCTTGGGGCTTCCCTGGTGGTCCTGGGGGGCTTCCCTGGTGGTCCAGTGTGGGTATCCAAGGGGGAGCTGTGCTGATAAACAATCAGCGCGAACCCACCCTCTCAGGAGAGCCGCCGATCGGCTCTCCTCTACACGCGTCTATCAGACGCGAGTGAGGAAGAGCCGATCAACGGCTCTTCCTGTTTACATCGTGATCAGCCGTGATTGGACACGGCTGATCACATGGTAAAAAGCCTCCGCCGGAGGCTCTTTACCGAGATCAGTGTAGCGGTGTGTCAGACTGACACACCGCTCCACCGATCGCCGCAATGCGCGCCCCCTGGGTGCGCGGCGGCTCTTATCCTGCAGGACGTCATATGACGTCCAGTGTGGATAACACAACCACTTCCTGGACGTCAATATGCTATTGGGCGGGAAGTGGTTAAACAAGTGTGATTTAACTGTACTTCTGTCTCGGTCTGATTCATGGTTTCTGACAGAAGTACAGTTAAATCACACTTGTTTAATAATAATAAAAAGGTAAACAGAGTAAGCGTAGTCAAAACTTTGCCAGAGTTCAGTAACCCGATCGAGTAGTCGGCCAAGCCAATGTCAGAGAGCCAGAGATAAACGTAGTAGTACAGCAAGCAGGATCAGTAGCCGAACAAGTCTTCAACAGGAACGCTGGAGAAAGTCTCTGTGATGTTGACAAAGGTGAAGGCAGAGATGAAGTGAGCTGGAAGGCTTTAAGTAGGCAGGACTGACGAGCAGATCATCAACAGGTGAGTCACTGTGGAGAGAAAGGAGCTGACAATTAGCCGACAGCTGAGCGGCCAGCTCAGAGAAGGAAGGGCTGAGCCCAACCCTGACAGTACCCCCTCCTCAACAACCCCTCCCCCTCGGAGGACCACCGGGTTTGAGGCAAAAACGTCTATGGAAAACACGGAGGAGGACAGGGGCACGTACGTCTGAGGATGAGACCCAAGAGCGTTCCTCCGGACCGTACCCTCTCCAATGCACCAGGTACTGTATGCACCCACGGAACCTGCGGGAGTCAACAATGGACTGTACTTCATAGTCCTCATGGTTCTCAACCTGTATAGGGTGAGGACTTGGCACCAAGGTGGTAAAACGGTTGCAGACCAAAGGTTTCAATAAGGAGACATGAAACACAGTAGAGATACGCATACTGGAAAGAAGGTCCAACGCGTAAGCCACTGGGTTTATCCTACGAAGGATACGGAAAGGCCCAATAAACCGAGGTGCGAACTTCAGAGAAGGAACATGAAGTCTGAAGTTGTGAGATGACAGCCAGATCCTGTCCCCAATCTGGTAGGAAGGAACAGGCAGGCGTCTGCGGTCAGCATTGAGTCTGTACCTATCGTTAGCATGTCGCAAAGCCTCCTGGACTTGTGCCCAAGTGGAACGAAGACCACGGAGATGCTCCTCTAACGCAGGAATACTCTGAGGAACAAACGAGTCAGGCAACATGGAAGGTTGGAAACCATAGTTCGCCATAAACGGGGACAAACGGGAAGCAGAATTCAAGGCGCTATTGTGAGAAAACTCCGCCCACGGTAAGAGATCTGACCAGTTGTTATGATGGTCAGAAATATAGCAAAGTAGGAATTGCTCCAAGGACTGATTGGCTCGTTCTGCGGCCCCATTAGACTGCGGGTGATACGCAGAGGAGAAAGCAAGCTGAATTCCCAACTGTGCACAAAAGGCTCACCAGGACACAAACGGACTTCCCCTGTCTGAGACAATGACCTTGGGTAGGCCATGTAAGCGACAGATCTCCTGAGCAAAAATGGAAGCCAGTTCCTTAGATGTAGGCAACTTCTTAAGTGGAATACAGCGAGACATTTTCGAGAACCGGTCAACCACAATAAGGATAACTGTATTGCCCTGGGAGTTGGGTAACTCCACAATGAAATCCATAGACAGGTGGGTCCAGGGCCTCTCTCCATTGGGTATGGGTTGTAGGAGGCCCACTGGAAGGTGTCGTGGAGTCTTACTCTAAGCACACACGGAACAGGCAGCTACGAAGGCGGTTACATCAGCACGTAGACTAGGCCACCAGAATTGTTGGAAAATGGCCCAAAAGAGTTGATTCTTCCCAGGGTGGCCAGCAGCCTTGGGAGAATGGTAAGTCTGGAGCACGGCAGTACGGAGACTTTCTGGAACAAAGCAGCGGTCACAAGGTTTCTCAGGAGGGGCATCGACCTGAGTAGCAAGAATTTTGTCCCAAAGGAGAAGTGAGACTGATGCGAACCGTAGCCAGAATACGATCAAGAGGAATCACAGGAACCGGAACCGACTCCATTTTGGAAGTGGAGGAAAATTGTCGTGACAAGGCGTCAGCCCTTACATTCTTAGTACCGGGTAAGAATGAGACAATGTAATTAAAACTCCACAAGAAAAGAGCCCATCGCGCCCTTCTGGGAGAGAGGCGCTTAGCCTCAGACAAGAATGTGAGATTCGTATGGTCAGTAACAATGAGAACCGGCACAGTGGTACCTTTGAGGAGATGTCTCCATTCTTTCAGGGCTAAAATGATCGCCAACAGCTCTCTGTCACCAATCTCGTAATTGCACTCCGCAGGTGACAATTTCTTGGAAAAGTAGCCACACGGATGCATAGCGCTGTCAAAGCTAGGACGTTGAGACAGAAGGGCGCCAACTCCAATCTCAGAAGCATCAACTTTGAGGATAAAAGGCAACGTAGGATCAGGATGTGCCAACACAGGAGCAGAAACAAAGGCAGCCTCAAGACTCTCAAAAGCCTTAATGGACTCTGGAGACCAACTCTGTGGGTTACTCTCCTCTCTGGTCATATCAGTCAGGGGCTTGACCAGAGACGAGAAGTTACGAATAAACTTCCGATAATAGTTGGCAAAGCCAAGAAAATGCTGAAGGACGTAAACCCATGGGTCGAGGCCACTGTAGGACAGCAGAAAGTTTCTCTGAGTCCATCGAAAAACCAGCCGTGGAAATTACATAACCCAGGAATTTGACCTGTTCTCTATGGTATTCACACTTCTCCAGTTTACAATAGAGATTGTTCTCTCTTAGTTTCTGAAGCACTCGACAGACATCTGTGTGGTGGCTCTCCAGGGACTTGGAAAACATGAGGATATTGTCGAGGTAAACCACCACACATACAGTAACTGCAACAGATCTCGGATGACATCGTTAAAAAACTCCTGGAAAACTGCCGGAGCGTTACAGAGGCCAAAAGGCATTACGAGATACTCATAATGACCTGTTCTGGTATTAAACGCAGTTTTCCACTCATCGCCCTCCTTAATCCTGACAAGATTGTATGCCCCTCTCAAATCAAAGCTTAGTGAAAACCGTTGCTCCCTTGAGGCGGTCAAATAACTCCGTAATCAACGGGATCGCATAGGCATTCTTAATGGTAAAATGATTGAGTCCCCTATAATCAATGCAAGGTCTCAGTTCACCACTCTTCTTCTTCACAAAAAAGAAACCAGCACCAGCAGGAGATGAGGATTTGCGGATGAAACCTTGAGAAAGTGCATCTGCAACATACTCCTCCATGGCCTTATCCTCCAAGACCAACAAAGGGTAAACCCGGCCACGAGGGAGTATGGCACCAGGTTGAAGGTCAATTGCGCAATCATACGACCAGTGTGGAGGCAAAGTACCGGCTTGACCTTTGTCAAAGACATCGCTAAAATCGCGGTACTCCTCCGGCAGGGAGGAGAGTGAAGAGGTGCACAGGACCTTGGCTACCTTCTGGAAGCATCTCTTACTGCATTGTGGTGACCAGGACAGAACCTCAGCACGGCACCAATCAAAAGAGGGGTTGTGTAACCACGGATAACCAATAACCAGCGGAAACTTAGGTGAGAAAATAACTTGGAATTGGATTATCTCATGGTGAAGAGCCCCTACGGCCATGGACAATGGAACAGTCTCATGAGTCCCAAGGGCAAGCTGTAGAGGTCTCCGGTCAAGAGCCTCAATGGCAAGTGGAGTGTCATGCAGCTGCAGCGGAATCGAGTGCTTCGATACAAAAGCAGCATCAATGAACAACCCTGCAGCCCCGGAGTCGATTAGAGCCTGTATCTCGACAGACGACTCAGCCTAAGACAGGGTAACCAAAACCAGGGGCTTATCCTTCTGGGAAACTGGAGACGAAACAACGCCACCGTTCCCTGGATGAGTAGGACAAGACTTTAAAAAGTGACCAGCCTGGCCACAATAAAGGCACAATCTCTCCATCCTCCTAAGGGCTCTTTCATCCGCTCAGTGGGTATATCTTGGGCTGCTATCTCATCCTTAATGTTATCCGAGAGACCATGAGCAGCCACGAGGGCCTCATTGTTCCAAACAACCTCTGCTGCCAGAGTACGGAATTCAATGGCGTAATCTGCAACAGTTCTCGTACTCTGATTGATGGACATGAGGCTCTTGGTAGCAGAAGCGGAACGTCAAATACCCTTTTGAGGGAAGCCACAAATTCTGGGTAACTCAGGACCGCGGGTTTCTGCGTCTCCCATAAAGGGTTTGCCCAGGCCAAGGCTCTCTCAGAAAGCAAGATATCACGAAACCTACTTTGCTTCTGTCCGTGGGAAACACCTGGGGCAGCATCTCAAAGTATATCTCAACCTGATTGGGAAACCCTCTGCACTGAACTGGACCGCCTCCCAAATCGCTGGGGAAGCGGAGTGGAACCAGACATGCCTCCTATAGAAAAGCTATAAAATTTAATTTTTACAAAAAATGTCATTGTAATGATCATTAGTACATGAATCGGAGTAGTGCTAACATCTCACTTCCAAAAAATATAACAGTATAGATAGGCTCAGAATTATAATAAGAGACACATATCCAACAATCAAACATTGCATTTGGTAGAACGGTCTATATAGGAAGTGGGTAGCCTTATTCCTGGGTCCGGTGTGTAGAAACGTAGTCTTGCTCTGCTCTACATGTTTTGCGTGTTGTAACGCTTCTTCAGGAGCATAATAGTAAACAGGCTGTATTAAAGATGCAAACCGGCCCTGAATACCAGTACACTGGCAATTTGTTTATAGAAAATGGCTAGTTGAGTAAATCGAAATCATAATGGACAACAGCGGGGTAATTTGAATAGAGCACAGGCTGCTGGTAAACAGGTGAAAGGGTTTTTACCTTATTTACCTATGTGCCGTTAAAGGTCCATCTTTTAGTTTTAAATCAGTGTTCCTCCATAATTATCGGGACAGTGGCATATTTACACTAGTGCATCCACAGTGTCACCATGTGAGGATGCACATTTGAGCAATTCTCTTTAAATGCCTCCTATAGAGGTAAAACTTGAGGCGGATGCCTGCACAGAGACTGGAGCAGCAGCAGGGACGGCCTGCAACTCAGGTTGTACCGGAGCAGCCATAGTGGAAGATAACAGGTGAGCCGTGCGACTCAAGAGCGTTAGTAACGCCATGGCAAACTGATCCATGCGGTGATCCTGGTCATCCAATCTGGAAAAATATTACCAACAAGTGGATTGGCTGCATCTTCTGAATTCATGGCTTTCGCCTACTGTCAGGAACCATGAATTAGACCGAGACAGAAGTACAGTTAAATCACACTTGTTTAATAATAATAAAAAGGTAAACAGAGTAAGCGTAGTCAAAACATAGCCAGAGTTCAGTAACCGGATTGGGTAGTCGGCCAAGCCAATGTCAGAGAGCCAAAGATAAACGTAGTAGTACAGCAAGTAGGATCAGTAGCCAGAAGGAACGTCAGCCGAGCAAGTCTTCAACAGGAACGCTGGAGAAAGTCTCTGTGATGTTGACAAAGGCGAAGGCAGGGATGAAGTGAGCTGGAAGGCTTTAAGTAAGCAGGACTGATGAGCAGATCATCAACAGGTGAGTCACTGTGGAGAGAAAGGAGCTGGCAATTAGCCGACAGCTGAGCGGCCAGCTCAGAGAAGGAAAGGCTGAGCCCAGCCCTGACAACAGGTGTGTACCCAGCTTCCCTGCTGCCTGATCCGAGGTCGAGCTCTGCAGTTCACTAATCAGATGGCTCCGAATGGCAACAAGGGCATTTTTCACGGGCACGGGATTGTTAGATCGACTTCTGTTGAGCGGCAGTGGGCACACATGGTTTATACAGTATACACACATGCACAGTACACACACACGCATGCACAGTAGACACAGACGCACTCATGCACAGTGTACACAGACGCATGCACAGTATGCACAGATGCATGCACAGTATATACACAGACACACACATGCACAGTAAACACAGACACACGCATTGAACAGAATACAGTATACACACAGTAGTGCACAGTATACACACAGACGCATGCTCAGTACACACACGTGCATGCACGGTATACACACAGACGCACGCATGCACAGACGCATGCACAGTATACACACAGACACATGCATGCACAGTAGACATGGGAGCCGTCGCAAAATTCGTTCCGTTTCGTATTTAAAAAAAATCGTAATTCGTAATCCGTTTACGGAATTCAATTCGAATTCGTACGAAATACGAATTTCGTACGAATCGTTAATTTTGATAGCGAACATCGACACTCTTTGAACAATAACGAATTATCCAAAAACGTATTAAGGTTACATAACACAAGTCTATTGAGTACTGACTACTGAGTACTAGACTTGTGCATAACTAAAAAATTTGTAATTTCGTCAAACGGGATTTTCGTGTTCGGACTAATTCGTATTTTCGCAAGCAACGTTTTTCGTTGAATCGGAATGAGTCGTATTTCTGAAAGCCTTATTTTTAGTTGATTTATAATTCGTACTTTCGGTATAGTACATTGTTTTAGTTGATTCTGGACACAACTCCTACTTTCGTAACTTTTTTTTAGTTTTTTTGTTTGTTGATTCTTAATTTTCTGTGTCTCTTACAATGGCGCTGCCTAACGTGCTTCGAATGGATTCGTAAATTCGTAACTTTTTTTTTGTTCGTTGATTCGTAAATTTACATGTCTGACAGTGGCGCCGCGGCGCTGCGTGCTTCGAATGGATTCGTACTTTTCTAATACATCGCGGTTATTCCTAACTATTCGAAATCTCGTTTTTTTAACTTTCGTTTTTGACATGTGGCACTGGCTATAGTCTCCGCCCCTGTATGTCATTTTGAGAGGCCGTATAGTGTGGTGTGGTGAGGGAGGAGCAGAGAGCAGAGCAGAGAGTGGTATTGTTGGATTTGTGGTTGTTTTTTATGTGTGGTTTGGTGCTTTTGGTGAAATTAGAATGTCTGTCTGGGAGTGAGAATGGATGTGTGAGTCTTGTGAGTGAGAATGTTGGTGTTGGTTTGAGAGTTGTTGTTGTGAGTGAGAGTGGAGAGGACTCAGAGGAGCAGAGAAGTGGAGGGGAGCGGAGGAGGGGACTCAGGGGAGCGGAGGAGTGGGGGAGGGGACTCAGGGGAGCGGAGGAGTGGAGGGGAGCAGAGAAGTGGAGGGGAGCGGAGGAGTGGAGGGGAGCAGAGAAGTGGAGGGGAGCGGAGGAGTGGAGGGAAGCGGAGGAGTGGAGGAAGGGACTCAGGGGAGCGGAGGAGTGGGGGAGGGGACTCAGGGGAGCGGAGGAGTGGAGGGGAGCAGAGAAGTGGAGGGGAGCGGAGGAGTGGAGGGAAGCGGAGGAGTGGAGGAAGGGACTCAGGGGAGCGGAGGAGGGGAGCAGAGGAGTGGAGGGGAGCGGAGGAGTGGAGGGAAGCGGAGGAGTGGAGGAGGGGACTCAGGGGAGTGGAGGGGAGCAGAGAAATGGAGGGGAGCGGAGGAGTGGAGGGAAGCGGAGGAGTGGAGGAGGGGACTCAGGGGAGCGGAGGAGTGGAGGGGACTCAGGGGAGAGGAGGAGTGTAGCGGAGGAGAGGCATGGAGGGGAGAGGAGGAGTGTAGGGGAGGAGGGGCGTGGAGGGGAGAGGAGTGGAGGTGAGAGGAGGATCAGTGGGGGGTTGAGGAGAGGAGGCATGGAGGGGAGAGGAGGGAAGAGGAGGTGTGGAGGGGAGAGTAGAGAAGAGTAAGCGTGGAGGGGAGAGGAGGCGTGGAGGAGAGGAGAGGCATGAAGGGGAGAGGAAGAGTGGAGGTGAACGGAGGCGTGGAGTGGAGCCAAGGCATGGAAGAGAGCATGCCCGTGGAGTGGAGCGGGAGCATGGCAAAAAAAAGAGGCAAGTGTCCACCACATCAGAAGAGATTTCTGACGCCGACCTGCAGCAGCAGCGAACCAAGAGACAGAAAACATCAAGGGGGCCCGTATTTACCCCACAGGAGAATTCTGCATTGGTTGCTGCAGTGAACAGAGACAAAGTGAGACTCTTCAGCCTAAATGTCTCAACCTCTGCGAAGAGAGCAGCCTGGGAACGAGTCCGGGACTCAGTGAATGCAGTCTCCAAGGTTCGCAGGGCCACCGATGGTGTCAGGCACAGGTAATTATTCAAATATTATATCACTCTTAGAACACACCCCATATATGTGAAAAAACACAGTATAGTAGTCTAGTCAATAAACTGATTTGAACGTAACACAAATATTTATTTGGCACAGACACAGAAAAGTAACATGTAAAATTAAAATAATATTGTTGTAACGTGTATTAACTATACTCTATCTTTTTTTCATTTGCAGGTTTTATGATTGTCGGGCGTCAGTTAATAAAAAGATATAGAAGCATCTTCTGGTCCAGTCTACTGGAGGAAAGGCTGTGGTCTTCAGACAGTGGGAGGCAGAGCTGAGAGATGGCCTGCTTGCAGATGAGGATGTCCCTGGAGTCAGCAGAAAGGGTCCAGCCGAGCATCAGAGAGCTGGTGAGTAAAATAAAATATATCATTATATATTGCAGTTATATGGTTGTTGTTTCCAGCTCACTATTTTTTTTTATGACTACGGCATGTGAGACTTACGTTTTGCTTTACATTCATGTTTTCCAGATCGAGCAGAGTCATCTGTGGAGGGAACAGCTCCAAGTTCCTGCCCTCAATTTTCTGGCAGTGGTGAGTACCTACCTAACAAACACAAAGCAAACATAATAATAAACATAATAATAAACATAATAACAAACATCTATTTAACCACTTCAGCCCCGGACGATTTTACCCCCTTCCTTACCAGAGCACTTTTTGCGATTCGGCACTGCGCCGCTTTAAGTGACAATTGCGCGGTCGTGCGACGTGGCTCCCAAACAAAATGGTTGTCCTTTTTTTCCCACAAATAGAGCTTTCTTTTGGTGGTATTTGATCACCTCTGCGGTTTTTATTTTTTGGGCTATAAACAAAAATAGAGCGACAATTTTTAAAAAAAAAACAATATTTTTTACTTTTTACTATAATAAATATCCCCAAAGAATATATAAAAAAAAATTTTTTGCCTCAGTTTAGGCCGATACGTATTCTTCTACATATTTTTGGTAAGAAAAAACCGTACTTAGTGTTTATTGATTGGTTTGCGCAAAAGTTATAGCGTCTACAATATAGGGGATAGTTTTATAGCATTTTTATTAATATATTTTTTTTTTTTACTAGTAATGGCGGCGATCAGCGATTTTTATTGTGACTGCAACTTTTTTGGGACCATTGTCATTTATACAGCAATCAGTGCTATTTAAATGCACTGATTCCTGTGTAAATGACACTGGCAGTGAAGGAGTTAACCACTAGCGGGCGGGGTTAAGTGAGCCCTGTGTGTGTTTTCTAACTGTCTGGGGGCGTGGCTTGGCATGTGACGTCACTGATCGTCTTTCCCTATGACAGGAAACAGACGATCAGTGACAGTGTCGGGGAGAGGTTTGTTTACACATACCTCTCCCCGTTCTTCAGCTCTGTGACCCGATCATGGGACACCAGCGGTGATCGGGTTCGCTGGTCCCACGGCCGCAGTCACGGAGCTCAGGACCGGGTCACGAGCGCGCCGCCAGCGGCGTGCGCGCGACCCACGGCCGGGCTCTTAAAGGACAACGTACCTGTACATTGATGTGCCCAGCCGTGCCAGTCTGCCTACGTATATGTGCAGGAGGCGTTCCTTAAGCGGTTAAGATACCATTGTGAACGGAGGTTCAGAAAACTACTGTAAACTGTGATGTGAAGGGGGATTGTGATATGCCAGGGGACTGAGGAAACTGATGTAAGAATGGGATTGAGAAATAAAAGAGGAGGGGCTGTCAAAGCATAAACCATATAGCAATGATTTGTCCTCCTAACTGGGACTTGCTAGGATCCTTTTTTGTTATGAAGTCAGATTTACGACATCTGGCTTCTGCTGTGCTTCCGAAGCCGGGTGACAATCCTCTGCCATCCATTCTCTGGCTGAGAGATTAGCTGATTGTTTTCAGCCAATAAATGGCACACTGTGCAAGGAAATAAATAAAAAAAAATTAAAGCTCAAATAAGTCCTGTAGCATACCACTTCCCGCAAAACAATGTATCTGTATTCTGTACAGTTCTTTGAGGAAGTGGTTGTACCGGGGTGATAAGCAGCTGCAGTCGTCACCCCGGTACAGCTTTTTAGATCTGGTGGTCGCTAGTCGGCATTGTTATGATAACAACCGAAGCGGCTCAGAAGCTGCTCAGCTGTCATCATAAGGAGTGGGTGAGGACACGACAAGCCCCCCCTCGCCCGCCGCCTTCCACCGCTTCGCCCGGGTCTCCAGTCCGGAGCGACCAGCCGGCACGTCCGCCGGCATGGCAGAGTCGCAAACAAAGCTGGAATCGGCTTTAATCGAGTCTCCAACATAGTAACTCAGAAGTTACGTACTCGTTTACTTGGCTGCCAATGGCGCCGATCTGAAAAAATCCACAGTATTCAAATATGCAGATTTTTGCTTTTTGAATACTTGTACATGCAAAGGAGGGATTTGGGGATTGGTATTTTTTTTTTTTAAAGTAAAACTGGAAAAAATAAACAAATAAGAACAAAAAAAATTATTTGAAAGTGCCCCGCATGCTCGCTGACCAAAGAAAACACATACGTGGCTATGGCCGAAACAACTAATCGATTAATCGACAACTAATCGATTATGAAAATTGTAATCGATTAATTTCATAATCGATTAATCGGCCAGTAACATAATGAGGTTAAAAATAAACTAAAATTAACCCTTTATAGTACAAAAAAGAGCAAATTACTACTGTAAATATTACTTTCACTGTCCCACAGTAAAAAGTGAACCCCTTACAGTAGCGATTATTTGCTCTTTTTGTACTAATTTTAGTTTTTTTAACCTCATTATGTTACTAAACATCTCAGGCCCGGGTCATACCTCTGTGTTTTTTGGTGCTTTTTGCAGAAACACAATACAGTTCATTTACATCAGGGATATGCAATTAGCGGACCTCCAGCTGTTGCCAAACTACAAGTCCCATGAGGCATAGCGAGACTCTGACAGCAGCAAGCATGACACCCAGAGGCAGAGGCATGATGGGACTTGTAGTTTTGCAACAGCTGGAGGTCCGCTAATTGCATATCCCTGATTTACATGGTTTCCTATGGGACACGTTCATATCCATGATTTTTTCAGCTGCTGTGTATTTGGAAAGGGCAAGGACTTTTTTTAACGCAAAACGGTGCTATTTTAGTTTTTTGGTTTAAAATACTTCAATAGAGAAGCTGCAGAAAAGCATGTAATGTGTTTTCGTGGCAATTTGTGTTTTGTAATCTGCCCAACAACAAATTGGCCCAAAAAAATAAAAAAATTAAAAAAATTACCTTTTTTTTTTTACGGTTATTAACCGATTAGTCGATTAATCGAAACAATAATCGGCCAACTAATCGATTATGAAAGTAATCGTTAGTTGCAGCCCTATACGTGGCGCCCGCAAATGTAAATGGTGTTCAAATCACACTTGTGAGGTATTGCCGCGATCCTCACATCGAGAGAAATAATTATAGCAAAAGATCTCCTCTGTAACTGTAAACTGGTAATCGTAAAACAAAAATTCCAGGCTCATCTATAGTGATTCTTGAGTACCGTAGTTTCTCGCCATTCCAAGAGCGTTTGCAATTTTAAACCATAACATGTTCGATATCTATTTACTTGGAGTAACATCGTCTATCGCAATATCCCAAAAAATTGGGCTAAATAAATTTACTGTAAATTTATTTTTTTCATTCAGTAAATTGTTCCCCAAAAATTGCTTTTGAAAGGCCGCTGTGCAAATACACACACATACATATATATATATATATATATATATATATATATATATATATATATATATATATATATTGTGACAGCAGGAAGGTAAAGTCACCTGGTTGCATCCAGGGGGGTAGATATATTTCGCCCAGATTCAGGCTTTACGCCGACTTATACAACTAGGTGGAGAGTTGTATAAGCCCAGCTGAGGCTAATGGGCTCATGGATGACTCATACCTCTAGGGAGAGTGTGGGGCGTCGTGCAGACAGGGAGTTGATGAGACCAGCTGAAGCTTGTCAGCTCATTTAGGCCTCTATAAGAACTCCCAGCTTCATTAGGTGTTAGCTCATGCCTGGACCCAGACCTGTGTGGACTGTCTAGGGAGAGTGAACCCCTGTGCGGTAAGACAAAGCCTGTGTGGCTATTTGCTTGGACATTTAAAACCAGGGACTTAGGGACTAGGACAGCACTAGGCTGATCCCAGTTGTTAGTTAGGAAACCTGTATGTTTAGTCAGAGGTCAAGTTGACCAGGATTTATTTTGTTTATGTTTCTTTTGCTTTGCTGTGTTTTGTCACTGTAAATAGAAAATAAACCGCACCTTTTTGATTTTGAAAACCACAACCTCCGTTTGCTGGGCCTGTTTTTGTGTGGGGAGCCCATCTCGGGGGTCACACACACCCGCTGCCGAGCTAACCCCCTCACAATATATATATATATATATAATATTTGTGGTTCGTAGTAATTTTCTAGCAAAAAATAATGATTTTAAATTGTAAACAATAACTGTCAGAAATAGGCTTGGTCCAGAAGTGGTTACCTTAACTCTTTTATTCTATCTTTAACAGAAAGCCTGAGCCATATCCCGGACCCTCCAGCGTCAGCTTCTGTCAGGAAGCAGCGGCCCATTACTCCTCAGCGTAAGTAGAATACGCAAGCTGCCAATATAAAGAAACAGGACTCAAGGCACCATCATCATCCACACTTTACAAACAGGCATTATAAAACACATAAAAAGCTATTTAACAACCATCCATTTTAAAGTTCATACACACACACCTCAAACTAGGGGTCGACCGATTATTGGTGGCCACTTTTTTGTAATTATCGTTGACAAACTTACAGCGGCAGACATCACCCGGTACCGTTTTTTAACAACCGATGTGGCTAAGCAGCCGCTTGTCTGTTATTACAAACAGCCGGAGGGGATGTCCTCCCCAGAAGTGCAGTCGCTGTAAATCTGAGGAGAAACTCTGAAATGAGGGGAAGCTCTGCTGATTTTATCATCCAATCGTGTACAAGCAAACATTCTGTTTTTTTCTTTTTATATTAATTTTTTATTGCATTTTAGTGCAAGAGGACCTGTCATTCTTTTTTTCTATTACAAGGGATGTTTACATTCCTTGTAATAGGAATATATGTGACACAAAATGTATTTATTTTTTAAAGGACTATGTCAAAATAAAAAATAAAAAGTAAAAAAAATATTTTTATTCTAATCTCTAGAAATCAATTTCTTTGAATGCTATCATCAACATTGGCTATCTCGTCTATTTCAGATCAACAAGACCTGTCAGAGGGGAGAGCGCAGTGCAGCCCGCCTCGCTCACCTGTCCTTATTTGCGAGGGCATTGAGCTCCAGAATGAGCCAGAGCTGACCCCTGTGATTAACGATACTCCTGTCTTCTCCCCATGGCCAGAGGAGGAGGTCACGGGCCATGTTTCCCGCATCCTACCACCATCTGATGCTGCCCCTAGTGTGCCTCTACAGGAGCAGCCACAGCTGTTGCCTCCTCCTACCCAGATGGCACTGTCACCTACTGCTGTACCGCCTGGACCAGCAACTGTCCACGATGCAGTGCATCAGAGTGTCCTCACAGAAATTCGGAGGCTGGCAAGTGACAATAAAAGGATCTCACGGGACATCAGGAGCTTAAGCCGGACCATTCAGCTTGCAGTCAGGCAACAGACTGACCATATGGAGAGTATGTTGGCCCGGGTAAACCAACAGCAGAACCAGGCAATGGAGCATTTGAGACTCTCTTTGATGGAAGCAATTTCTTTCTCGTACATCACGGGACACAGAGCGACATAGTCATTACTAATGGGTTATATAGATACCGTCAGGTGCTGGCACTGGCAACTTCCAAAACCGGAAGTACCCTCCCCTATATAAGCCCCTCCCATCCGGGAGCACCTCAGTTTTTTGCCAGTGTCTAAGGTGTTGGCCAAGAAGAAACATGTGTTTTTCACTGAGCTTGCGTACAGGTTCTTTTGGGCCTCAGTAAGCTATTCCGGATCCGACCAAAAAAGCTTCATAGCTAAACGGTCGGTACCCGGGCCTTGCAGAGAAGAGCAAGGTTTTGCCTGTAATGCTTCTCTTAGGAGAGCTGGACCCTGGGATCCAGAGCTCTGGTCATACCCACGACCAAGATGTTTTCTGTGCAGGGTGCTATACAGGTCCAGGGGAGTGGAATCCTTGGGAACCCGGTCCCTGAAGGTTTGATTACAATGCCTGCCGTGATAGGTGAAGTTTGGGCTTTTGTGGACCAAACAAAGTCCTGCGGCGGGGAACAGGTAAGTGGGGGCCCCCAGGAACTTGGTTCTATTGGGGGACCCCCAAGCCTAATTTGTCTTTCTGTCTGTTACCTAATGGTATTCCCGCAAAATTCTGTGCATGCCTGGAACTACTAAAAAAATTTAATAATTTTTAATGGTGGTCAAGAAAAAAAAAAAAAAATTTTTTTATATATATATATTTAATATATTAGACTGCGGTACCTGTGTTTGTCCACTAGAGGCCGCTGTGGAACGTTTCTTGTCATGTGGACTAGTTTCTTCTCATCAGAGCGAGTCCAGGCAGATGGTGAGTTCTCTTATGGGAAACTGCTTCCTCTGCCATGTTGCAATGCTCGTCCATCCCCCGGCCTGCGGCAAAGGGGGCCCTGGCTCTTGTCCCTGGTTTCCATTTTCGAAATTAGCGCCGAAGGCGCGCGTGCACGCGCCTCTATATATAGAGAGGTGAGCCGGGAAAGGGGGCGGAGCCTGGGGGATGACGCTCTGTACGCGCCGCAGCGCTTCTGCGCATGTGCGGGCGTCCCAGCATGTTAAAAACCACAATTTTGTGTGGTGAGCTGGCTATGAAGTACAGAGACAGAGCTGGCAACATTTAAAGAAGGCATACAGCAAGCGGTTGATACA
The DNA here is from genome assembly GCA_029206835.1 of Rana muscosa. NCBI lineage: Eukaryota > Metazoa > Chordata > Amphibia > Anura > Ranidae > Rana > Rana muscosa. The sequence goes on along the minus strand of CM055118.1, from coordinate 985,809,544 downwards.
GGCATCCCCTAGAAAGGCACATTAGTAGACACCAACTGTTTCATATAGCAGCATTTATGCTAGACTATTGTCAGTAACTGGTGTATTTCGGCTGGAATACCTCAGCTTTGTGGCTTAGGAATATGCCGTCTAAAAACTCCGGGACTAGAAATTCCAGGAGGAATAGGGGGTCTCCATCGGGCTCTGAGGATCTTGGGCATGCTTTGGCTGCACCAGTCTCCCCTGAAGAATCAGAGGTTAGTGACCGTAGAGCACCCTCAGGAGTACCTGGTACTGTGGCTGTCCTCAGTTCACCTGCTCCTGTGTATGTAACAGAGGAGGTTTTTTCCTCAGCTCTGGGAGGGCTGGAAGAGAGATTGTCAGCATTGATCGCGGCTTCCCTGTCACAGGAGAAAAGCGCCCGATCTCCGTCTCCTCCCTCAGAGTGCCTGTTAACAGAGCAACAGTCCCATACAGGGATCGACCTACCTGAAGGGGATCAGGATGAGGTCGATTCGGTTGTAGAGGAATCAACAGTGGAAGAGCCGTTCTCAGCATCACATGCTGAAAGGTTATGGGTTCAGTCCCTGACTAATATGGTCCGATCAGCATTTAAAATGCCACTTGCGGAGCCATCATCCACTTCTGTCTCCTCGTTGGGGTCGCTAAAAGCTCCCCAGACTGTTTGTTCCTTTCCGATCCATCCTTTACTGGAAGGGCTCATTTACCAGGATTGGGAGCATCCTGACAAAATATTTACTCCCTCCAAGAGATTTCCGGTGGTCTATCCCATGGAGGATAAGTTCATCAGAAAATGGAGGGTCCCTACAGTGGACGCAGCCATCTCTTGTGTGAATAAATCACTGACATGTCCGGTGGATAATGTCCAAATGTTCAAGGACCCAATAGATAAAAAATTGGAGTCCTTATTAAAATCTGCTTTTTCTACAGCAGGACTGGTGACACAACCAGCAGTGGCAGCTATTGGGGTCTGCCAAGCAGTGAAGGATCAGTTGAAACAGGTCTTAAGGGACTTGCCAGATCAGCAGGCTCTTGCCCTAGCTGATCTACCTAGAGCCTTATGCTTTGCGGTGGACGCTATAAAGGATTCAATCCATCAGGCCTCCCGCCTTACGCTGTCTGTAGTACATATGCGCAGGCTTCTATGGCTCAAAAACTGGTCTGCTGAAGCTCCCTGTAAAAAATTGCTGGTCAGTTTCCCATTTCATGGTGAACGCTTATTCGGGGAAGACCTGGACAAATATATCCAGAGAATTTCCAGCGGTAAAAGTACACTTTTGCCGGTTAAAAATAGAGTTAGGGGTCCCTCTTTTAAGAGGCCTGCTTCTCCAGTCCCTAGGACATCGGCTGTGAAACAGTTCCGACGGCCTCCTCGGTCAAATCCCGGAGGTAAAAATCAGGGACAATTGCAGGGTAACAAGAAGCCCTGGAGCAGGAGAGGTACAAAACCTCCCCCAAAGTCAAATGCATGAAGGGTTGCCCCCACCCAATCGGGTGGGGGGAAGACTTCAGTTGTTCACAGAGACCTGGCGGGACACGATCCGAGACAGATGGGTGCTCTCCGCAGTAAATCTGGGATACAAATTGGAGTTAAAAAACTCCCCTCCTTCCCGCTTTATAAGGTCAAACGTGCCAAGGGATCCCCAGAAGAGAGGATCCCTCCTGTTGGCACTAGAACAATTATTGCTCCAAGCAGTAATTATAGAGGTTCCCCTGGAAGAATGGGGGTTCGGGTTTTACTCAAACCTCTTTACAGTCCCGAAGCCAAACGGGGACGTGAGGCCCATATTAAATCTAAAAGGGCTAAACAAATTCCTACATATCAGGACTTTCCGGATGGAGTCGATCCGATCGGTAGCCACTGCCCTACAAGGGGAGGAATGGTTAGCCTCGATCGACATCAAAGATGCTTATTTGCACATTCCCATCTTTCCAGCCCACCAAAAATTTATACGCTTTGCGGTAGAAGGGCGCCATTTTCAGTTCAGAGCCTTACCCTTCGGTCTGGCCACAGCACCAAGAGTGTTCACAAAAATTCTGGCCCCATTATTGGCCAATCTAAGAACACGAGGTGTAACGATAATGGCATATCTAGACGACTTGTTGCTGATAGACCACTCAGTGGAAAAACTAGAAGTGGTTGTTCACGAGACAATCAAGTATCTGGAATATCACGGTTGGATTATCAACCGAGACAAGTCAGCCCTAAAACCAGTCAAAAGTCTGGAATACTTGGGGCTAAGGCTGGATTCAGACCAGAGAAAAAATTTTCTTGCCTCAGGAAAAGGGGTCGTCTTTGAGAGATTTGATCCACTTAGTGGGTTCAAAAAGACAGCCATCCATACGCCTGTGCATGAGGCTGCTGGGAAAAATGGTGGCATCATTCGAAGCAGTACCCTACGGTCAATTCCATTCAAGGAAGTTGCAAAGGGCCATACTGTCAGCCTGGAACAAAAAGGTTCAGGCTCTGGACTTTTACCAATGTCCTTGTCCCCTTCCGTTCGCAAGAGCCTCCGCTGGTGGTTGGTTCCCCAGAATCTGGAAAGAGGGAAATCCTTCAGTCCGATTTCCTGGAAGGTGGTCACTACAGATGCCAGCCTTATAGGCTGGGGAGCAGTACTGGAGCAATGGTCTCTCCAGGGCAGATGGTCGGATGCGGAAAAGGCCCTGCCCATCAATCTCTTAGAGATACGAGCAGCCCGGTATGCCCTAGTAGCATGGACATCCAAACTCCAAGGGTCTCCTGTCAGAATTCAATCAGACAATGCCACAGCAGTGGCATATATCAATCGTCAGGGGGGCACCAGGAGTCGTGCAGCCCAAAGGGAAGTAAATTACATCCTGAGATGGGCAGAAAGATATGTCCCAGCCATATCTGCGGTATTCATTCCAGGAGTGGAGAATTGGAAGGCGGACTTTCTAAGTCGCCAACAATTATGCCCAGGGGAATGGTCCCTTCATCCCGAGGTTTTCCGGACAATATGTCAGCGGTGGGGAACACCGGATGTAGATCTGCTAGCATCCAGATTCAACACAAAAGTGGACAGGTTTGTCTCTTGGACAAGGGATCCCCTAGCTTGCGGCTCGGATGCCCTAGTGTTCCCTTGGGATCAGTTCAAGCTGATATATGCATTCCCACCGCCACAATTGTTACCTCGATTACTCCGCAGAATCAGGGTAGAAAAGAAACCAGTGATTCTGGTGGCTCCAGCGTGGCCCCGAAGAGCATGGTACGCGGAGATTGTAAAAATGTCTGTGGGGAGTCCTTGGACCCTCCCACATCGTCCGGACCTGCTTTCGCAGGGACCGATATACCACCCTTCCTTACCAGCCCTAGGTTTGACGGCCTGGCTATTGAAGCCCACATTCTAAAAAAGAGAGGGCTCTCTAATGCTGTGGTATCTACCATGATCAATGCCAGGAAGCCGGTATCCAGGCAGATCTATTATAGAATCTGGAAGGCGTACATCGCCTGGTGTGAGGCCAAGAAATGGCATCCACGTAAATACGTAATAGGTAGGATTCTGGACTTCCTACAATGGGCTGTAGATAGGAAGCTTGCCTTGAGTACTATCAAGGGTCATATTTCGGCCTTGTCAATATTTTTTCAAAGGCCCTTGGCTTCGCATTCACTAGTCAAAGCCTTTATACAAGGAGTGATGCGTATTAGTCCTCCGGTTAATATTCCCATATGTCCATGGGATCTAAACTTGGTTCTGTCGGTTTTACAGAAACAACCATTTGAACCATTACAGCATATTTCCTTGGTGCTTCTCACCAGGAAATTGATTTTTCTAGTAGCCATTTGTTCGGCTAAAAGAGTGTCGGAATTAGCAGCTATGTCCTGTAAAGAGCCATATCTGGTTATCCATAAGGACAGAGTAGTATTACGTCCTCAGCCAGCCTTTCTTCCTAAGGTGGTATCGAGGTTTCATTTGAACCAAGATGTGGTTCTTCCTTCTTTTTTCCCCAAACCTACTTCGGTAGAGGAAAAGTTATTGCATTCTTTGGATGTAGTAAGAGCAGTTAAAGCTTATCTAAAAGCCACTGCTCAGATTCGCAGAACGGATACTTTGTTTATTCTGCCGGAAGGCCCCAGAAAGGGTCAGGCAGCGTCAAAATCTACTTTAGCCAGGTGGATTCGACAGGTCATAATACAAGCCTATGGCTTGAGAAGGAGACCGCCTCCGTTCAAAGTTAGAGCGCACTCCACGAGAGCAGTTGGAACTTCATGGGCAGTGCATCACCAGGCCTCCCTGGCTCAAATCTGTAAGGCCGCAACATGGTCTTCAGTTCACACGTTTACTAGGTTCTACCAGGTGGACGTTAGAAGCCAGGAGGATGTCGCCTTTGGGCGCAGTGTGTTGCAGGCCGCAAAAGATCCTCATGTCTGATAGCGCTCAGCTTATATATGGTGTATCCCCCCCTCATTTGGCATTGCTTTAGGACATCCCATTAGTAATGACTATGTCGCTCTGTGTCCCGTGATGTACGAGAAAGAAAATAGGATTTTTATAACAGCTTACCTGTAAAATCCTTTTCTTGGAGTACATCACGGGACACAGAGCTCCCGCCCCTCTTTGGGGACACTTATTGCTTTGCTACAAAACTGAGGTGCTCCCGGATGGGAGGGGCTTATATAGGGGAGGGTACTTCCGGTTTTGGAAGTTGCCAGTGCCAGCACCTGACGGTATCTATATAACCCATTAGTAATGACTATGTCGCTCTGTGTCCCGTGATGTACTCCAAGAAAAGGATTTTACAGGTAAGCTGTTATAAAAATCCTATTTTCCAGGCACAATGCTCCATTGCCTGGGAGCTCGTCTGCTAGTAGTACTCAGAGCAGCAGAGAACCCTCTCCTTCCTAAATCTGAGGGCTAGTTCTTTCTCTGCTCTAGGACCCAAGGCAGCTCAGCTCACCTTTTTGTTAATATGTATACGTGTTAACATACATGTTTTTTTTTCTACATTTGTTTGTGCAAATAAATAAATGCAAATAATTTTTGCCTAATAAAAGCATTCTTTAGTGCTCGATTTTGTTGAGGGAGACACACTGTGATAAGCCGTTGGGAAGTGTTTGTTGTTCAGTTTTGGGATCTTGTCTGCCCGGAAGTGGGTCTCTTGCAAAAACACTACTTGGGGTCTTTGCTTCCAGAGTTCAGATAGACAACTGCAACGTTTTTCTGGAACGTTTAAACCCTTTACGTTCCAGGACACAAATCTCAGTGACATTTTAGCAGGGTGAAGTCGGGCCGACGAGCCCCACCAGAATCCGGAACAGTAATTAGTGTGTGGGAGGGGGGAGAAAAGGGAAGTTGGACTAAGTACTGGGGAAGGTGAAAAAGATAAGTGGAGAAGAAGATGGAAGAGGAGAAAAAAACAGGGGGGGGGGTGGGTTAAGGAGGGCTACAAAGGAGGGCCGGGGTGGAAAGGGAGAAAAAGAGTGGGAGAGGTATGGAAAGGATGGGGGAAAACAAAATCTCCAAACGGAGGGCTACTGCCTAATTGGGCAGTGAAGGCCTAGTGGGGGAAGAGGTAAGGCACTGCAGGGGTTAAGCCCCCGAAGCGCGGACCCCCCAACAGCCCCTCGTTAGAGGCGGTCCATATAGGAGCCGCTTTGCAAAGGTAAGCTTCTCTTTTAACAGAATTTTTTTTTTAAATAAGAATTATAAAAATTACAAAAAACAACCACAGTTAATACGTGAGTTTAATGAGTACAGGGAGTGGTAACAAATAATATTATATTTCTGTATGTGACGGTTTACTAACTCTAAATTAGCCGGCAGGAGAAACTGCTCGTTCCCATAGAGTCGAGACCCTGTGAGAACAAATCGTGTGTCCCCCGCCTATGCTGACCCCTCTAGATGTGTTATTCTTAGATAGGAACAGATCGTGGGTATCTAGAAGGGGCATGCCCATGGGGAGATTACCCTCCCTTTACCCCCTCCCCGCTCAGCCTAAGTGGACCTTCCTCCGAGGGAGTGTGCACGATTGTTTCTGCGAAAGCACAGGGGAGTACACTACCAATAATGTCAGGCAAACAACACTAAAGCCCCGTACACACGATCGGTTTAACTGATGAAAACCGTCCGATGGACGGTTTTCATCAGACCAACCGATCGTGTATGGTACCCATCGGTCTTTTTTCCATCGGATGGAAAAAATAGAACTTGTTTTAAAATTTTCCGATGGATAAAAAAACGATGGGAATTTCCGATCGTCTATGGGCAAGTCCATCGGTTTAAAAACCCACGCATGCTCAGACTGAATTAGGAGACGGGAGCGCTCGTTCTTGTAAAACTAGCGTTCCTAATGGAGAGAGCACATTCGTCATTCTGCAAGTTATTGCTTCGTTTAATGCAGCGCATGTTTTTTTGCTTTCGAACGGTCTTTAAAATGTCATTTTGGCAGCAGAACTTTCTCCTGAGTTCTGACAAATGTATGTCTTTCTTTTTTCTAGTGATCTTAGGAATAATTATTAAAATTCTGCAAGGCCGACCTCCCAAATTACACCTTTATGTTTTTTGACTCTTAAAATTTGTTGTGCATTTTTTGGTGTGTCAATTTCTCAGAACAACATAATATTTAATTTTTGAAAAATCATGGAGGTTGGTGTCCCTTGTTCTTAATTACACATTGTATTTATGCAATCTTATTGCTACTTCTCAAAAAAACACATCAGGCATGTAGGTTGGCTGAAATCAAATTTCCCTTTATTTTGGAAAAAACAAATCAAAAACCGAAGGGCAACTATTCCCAAATTAGCAGAGAATATAAAGTCATTAGATCCCAAATGCAGACCTGACTATGATCAATAATAAAATCAACAACAGCATGAAATCAGGAGCAGCAGCCAAAGACATACATCATCCCAAGCTGTGGTACTCCATCAACCTTCAATTTCTGGATGAGCAGCTCGAGGCCAGGGAATCACCTCCTACTCTTCCTTGTAGCCTTCCTTCCACGCCTCTCTGCAGCGTTCTCTCCACGGCCCCATCCACGCACCCTTGCAGGCTGGGCCACTGTGGGTGGTGATGTGGCAGGAGGAGGAGGAGGAGGAGGAGAAGGAGGAGAGGGATTGGGCTGCTGCGAGATATGGGTGGCCTCAGTCAGCAGCCCCCTCGCCCCCATGTGTACGGCCATATAGATGAGATGCTCACAGAGGGCCCGTTGTCCCGCCTCCATTCTGAGCAGCTTATCCGCCAGATAGGTGCTAAACCCCTCCGTAGGGTTGAGGGGGGCCCTCATAATGGCAGCAGCCTCCTGAATCATCTTTAGTGACTCCTCCTCCACTTGTGTCATCCGCCGTTGTTTTGGCGGTCTGACATGGAAGGGAGCCACTTGGGAGACGGTGCTGCCACTAGGCCTGGGGACCTGCTGAGTCCCACTGGGCCCTGCCTCCTCCTGCCTGTCACACTCCTGACCCTCTTCCTCCTGGCTTGCCTCATCCTGTTTATAAAATAAAATGTAGATTTCTATTATTTGAGGAATCAATCACACACAATTTTGATCTCATTACTGGTTTATTTTGGAGGGTGGGGGGTGGGATCATTTATGGCTAAGCCAAACAGTTCAACTCCATATTACTTAGTGGACAATAATTAGCATCAAAAATACTATACCGGGCTGAAGATGTGAAGATTTGGCTCTTCTAGCTCGGGAGGCTCCTCCTCCGCCTCTGCAGGGGTGGAGGGAAGGGTGGAAGGAACGCTGGAGGGAAGGGTGGAAGGAAGGGTTGAGGGAAGGCTGGAAATAGATTCCCTGGCCTCGATCTGGTCATCCAGGAATTGAAGATGTCTATAGTACCACAGCTTGGGCTTTACTACATTGTCGGCTGCTGCTCCTAATCTCTTGGACTGGCGCACTTCCTTGAATTTTTTTTTATAAGAATTGCGCAGGTTGTTGATTTTATTATTGATCATAGTGTAGTCTGCATCTGGGATCCATGGCTTCATATCCTCGGCTAATTTGGTAATAGTTGCCCGTCGTACATCACTTTTGTGATACGCAGGGTGTTTGAGCTCCCAAAGGTTGCGCTGTTCCTTTATACTTTTCAATAAAAACAAGCATCACCTCCGGCTCTCTTAGTTTATGCATCTATTAGGATCAGCAAGTACAAAAAAAAAAGGATTAGAATTGATTCTCCTCAACTTATCACAATATTGCCCTTTACAATCATGACCCATTAATATGCCACTGCAGGCCCGAGTTCCCTTCTTACCTTAGTTCACTTCGTGGGTTCACTTCCGGTCGTCCTTACTCCGCGCATCCCTAATAACTTCTTTCCCCTTTTTATACCCTGCGCATGCGTGTAACTCCGCCCTCGTCGCCCGCCCATGACGGACTTTTTCTGCATTTCCCCGCCCCTTAACGATCGGCGCACAGTGTGAGACGGCGACATGTCGCAGACACAGGTGGCTTCTTTACTTGAAATTACCGACGAGGAAATCCCGGAGGCGGAAACGTCCCGATCCTGTAAAAAAAAGATACAAGGCGACTAATATGTCTTTTTCTGAGATGGTGGACATTCTGCGGAGGAAGGATTACGACGGCAAGCATGGCCCATACGACACCCCTAATCTCCGGAAGTCACAAATTATGGATAAAGTGGCGAAGACTCTCTATAAAAAATATGGGGTCAGGAGATCCAAGGAACAACTCCGTAAAAGGTGGTCAGACCTGAATATCAGGGAGCCGGAGCAGTATAGGAAGCTTATAAAAAGCATAGAAAAAAGTACCGTATTTTTCGCTCTATAAGACGCACCTGACCATAAGACGCACCTAGAATTTAGAGGAGGAAAACAAGAAAAAAAAATATTCTGAACCAAATGGTCTACTAAAATATTTACCAGTGCCCATGAAATGCAGCCTGACCTGTGCCAAAGAAATGCAGCCTGACCATTGCCAATAATGCAGCCTGACCATTGCCATTATTGCAGCCCGACCTGTGCCAACAATGCGGCCTGACCTGTGGCACTACAAGTCCCAGCAGAGCAGGTTGCCATATTTCAGCCCCCCCCCCCCACAGAGGCACTACAAGTCCCAGCAGAGCAGGTTGCCATATTTCAGCCCCCCCCACAGAGGCACTACAAGTCCCAGCAGAGCAGGTTGCCATATTTCAGCCCCCCCTTAGAGGCACTACAAGTCCCAGCAGAGCAGGTTGCCAAATTTCAGCCCCCCCACAGAGGCACTACAAGTCCCAGCAGAGCAGGTTGCCATATTTCAGCCCCCCCACAGAGGCACTACAAGTCCCAGCAGAGCAGGTTGCCATATTTCAGCCCCCCCCCCCCACAGAGGCACTACAAGTCCCAGCAGAGCAGGTTGCCATATTTCAGCCCCCCCACAGAGGCACTACAAGTCCCAGCAGAGCAGGTTGCCATATTTCAGCCCCCCCACAGAGGCACTACAAGTCCCAGCAGAGCAGGTTGCCATATTTCAGCCCCCCCCCACAGAGGCACTACAAGTCCCAGCAGAGCAGGTTGCCATATTTCAGCCCCCTCCACAGAGGCACTACAAGTCCCAGCAGAGCAGGTTGCCATATTTCAGCCCCCCCCCCCACAGAGGCACTACAAGTCCCAGCAGAGCAGGTTGCCATATTTCAGCCCCCCCCCACAGAGGCACTACAAGTCCCAGCAGAGCAGGTTGCCATATTTCAGCCCCCCCACAGAGGCACTACAAGTCCCAGCAGAGCAGGCTGTCATCTCTCCTCCAAACACAGCATTAGGAGACTGCAGAGCCTTCCATCCACTCCTCCCCACTCTCCCCTTACAATAGTTTTCTACCTGAGTCTGGGCGGCACGTCGCGCTGCATTGTGGGGCAGTGGACATGATTTCCCCTTCTCTCAAGACATGTCCCGGCTCCCAGACCCCGGTGTTCTGTATACCGTAATTCTCCTACCTGCAGCACACAAGGCTGCAGATCACTGGCCAGGCAGTCACCTCCGTGGCTGCAGCGGCGGCTGAAGCAATAAGCTGGGCATCTGTGCGGGAGGAGGCCGTGGGAACCAGGACTCCGGAGTACAGGTGGGGGGGGGGGGGGGTATCATGCAGGCAGTGGCAGGGGGGCGTTGACAGCGGCGGCGGGGGGCGGAGCCTGATGTACATTCGGACCATAGGACGCAGAGACATTTTTCCTCCTATTTTTTTGGGAAAAAAGTGCGTCTTATGGTCCGAAAAATACGGTAAGTATATTTTACTGTGTTCTTTCACATTGTAATATGTATTCTTCCATGTTTTGCACCATGTGCTTGGCTTGACTGGGTTCACATTTTGAAATCTCATCTTTTAGGTTAAGTGGAGTGTCCACTTATTTGCCCAATGTTTTGACCAATAACTTGCTGCTCTTCCCCCAAACATGTTTGGCACTAGGGATGAGCTTCGAGTTCGAGTCGAACTCATGTTCGACTCGAACATTGCCTGTTCGCCCGTTCGCCGAACAGCGAACAAATTGGGGTGTTCGCGGCAAATTCGAAAAATCTATGGGAGAAATCTAAAGTGCTAATTATAAAGGCTTATATGCAAGTTATTGTCCTAAAAAGTGTTTGGGGACCCGGGTCCTGCCCCAGGGGACATGTATCAATGCAAAAAGAAGTTTTAAATTTACATAGTGAAGGAAGTTCCCCGCTCAAGCCAATGACGTAGGCGGGTCCGACATACCGAGGGGGCGGACCTGATGGGGAACTTCTCTCACTTTGGTAATACATGTATAGACCCGCCCCTTCTCATGTTCCGCATCTGGTCCGCTGAGCGGACCTGATGGGGAACTTTAGAAGGGGCGGGTCTATACATTTAAAACACTGAGAGGGAGTTCCCCATCAGGTCCGCTCAGGCACAACCAATGAAGGACAGCGCTGGACATCGGGATCGCCGCGGGACACTGGATTTCACCGCTGGAATGTTGTTTTTTATTTTTTTTATTTTTATTTTTTTAAATAAAGGACTTTTTCAAGGTGTTTGTGTGTTTTTTTTAAACATTTTTTTACGCTTTCTTCGTGAAATGGTAGGGGTACAATGTACCCCTTACCAATTCACATAGGGGGGGGCCGGGATCTGGGAGTCCCCTTTGTTAAAGGGGTCTTCCAGATTCCGATAAGCCCCCCGCCCGCAGACCCCCACAACCACCGGGCAAGGGTTGTGGGGATGAGGCCCTTGTCCCCATCAACATGGGGACATCCTCCCCATGTTGAGGGCATGTGGCCTGGTACGGTTCAGGAGGGAGGGGGGACCGCTCTCTCATCCCCCCTTTTCCCCTGCGGCCGGCCAGGTTGCGTGCTCGGATAAGGGGTCTGGTATGGATTTTTAGGGGGACTCCACGCCATTTTTTTTTAAATTTGGGGTGGAGTTCCCCTTAAAATCCATGCCAGATCTGAAGGGCCTGGAATGGATATTTGGGGGAACCCCACGTCAATTTTTTTTTAAATTTGCGGCAGGGTTCCCCTTAATATCCATTCCAGACCTGAAGGGCCTGGTAATTGAATTCTGGGGAACCCCCACGCTTTTTTTTTTTTTTATCAATGACTTTTGTATGTATTGCCAGGAGCCGACAATTCATTAATAGCCGCGAGTGAGTTTTAAATGACTTTTTTTCTTTCAAAAATGACATTTTTTGCAGGGACAGTTCTAAGCACGGGAAACATGCGCCACTTCACATGTATATCATACACACCCCCCAGGTACGAAATTTAAAGGAATATTTCACTTTTATTTTTTCATTTTAAGCATTATTAAAATCACTGCTCCCGAAAAAACGGCTGTTTTTAAAACTTTTTTTTGCATTGATACATGTCCCCTGGGGCAGGACCCAGGTCCCCAAACACTTTTTAGGACAATAACTTGCATATTAGCCTTTATAATTAACACTTTAGATTTCGAACGTTCGAGTCCATTGTATTTAATAGGGTTCTAAAGTTCACACAAACATTTTGTCTGTTCGCAGGTTCTGGTGCGAACCGAACAGGGGGGTGTTCGGCTCATCCCTGTTTGGCACATATCCACGTAAACTACATGTGGGCATGCCTCATTTTACTTCAACAATGTTTATCTACACATTGTTGGCTAGATGATGTGTTGTAAGGAAATTTAGAATGTGACTGAAAGAAGAAACTGTATTCTGGGTAAAGGAGATGACACTCCAGCAGTTGTGTACTCTTTTTTGTTCTTCAGCAAGATACTATACTCTGGGCCACATGACCAAATTTCTTAACGGTGTCGCACACAGGTGGTCCAGTGGATACCTTGGTGGTTATCCAAGTGTATTTGTGAATGTCCTCAAAAATAACAGGTTGCTTTGTTGAGTTTGCAAGATCACATATGTTCATGTTGGAACTCAGGGCCAAATATCAATTGTACCCCACTTCAAAACATTGAGGATCCCTTTTTAGGCCTTAAAAAAGTCTGTGTGCTAAAGTATACATTTTGTTGTAAATTCCCATAGGGGAGAGGAGAGTGGGAGGACACCATGCTCATGAGACGAGGAACCCAACACCACAGAAAATCCCCGAAGCTCCCAAAGCAGACCAAGATCAGCAGGTTCAGGAAGCGGAGGTGGAGGAAGCGGAGGTGGAGGAAGGAGAGGTGGAGGAAGGAGAGGTGGAGGAAGGAGAGGTGGAGCTTATCAGCACAACAGGTCAGTGTCTGTCACCACAACTTCAAGGTAAATACAGATGTAGGACTGCCTAGTGTAAAACCTTTTTTTTTGTTTTAGGGACTGAACGTGGGGGTGTGTCAGGAAGTCCAAATCCGCCATTCTCGAGTGCCAGCGCCAAAATAATCATTCAGGAAATCATGGAATGCAGTAGCGAAATGGACATTATGAGAAAGAGAATGATTGTGATTGAGCAAAAATATAAAAACATGATAGATATTTTGGGGAGAATAGTGTGAACCCCCCCCCCCCTTTTTGTGTTTTTTGTTATGCGTCTGAAATTATCTCAGGGATTTCCAACATCCCAAATGTGAAGATGCACACACTGAAGACTCAACATGTGCTATCTGCCGTCACAGGATATCTATGTCCCTGTTTTGGGGGTGCAACCTCTTCCTCCCTCCTCAAGTAGGGGAGAGGAAGGGTTTACATCCCCAAAGCACGACCATTGATCCCCCATGATGGCAGATAGCACATGTTTACCCTAGCCATGGGATCTTGTTGAAGATACCCATTTGAGCCCCAAAAGAAAGTGTGTTTGTTAACATTTGGGATGGATCAGGGGTACCATCACCCCATCTCCAGTTGGTATTTTTCACAGTGTTATTTTATTACTTTTTCAGACTTAAAAAAATGGCTTACGACCCATGCATGTTTCTGCAAAAAAAGCCGCACATAAAAAAAAAAAAATAGTATTTCTAAAAACCAAAAAAAAATGTGGTGCAAACAATAAAAACATTTGGGAAGTCTAAAAAAGGTGTGCCTTGTTCTTTCTATGCTCAAGAGCAGTTCTGAAGATGCAAAAACCGTGTTTTTCGCTCTGAGTTTTGAGGCTATTTACTAAGGACAATTACACTTGGCACTACTAGAACCTGGGAGACACATAAACCCAAAATACAAGAATGACAACACAAGTTTGTATGAATTCCATGTTTTTTTTTTTTTTTAAAAGGTTTAATACTTGGTCAGATGTGGTCTGGCATTGCGATGGCCCCCCTACCCGTGAAGTACTCTACGTATTTCTGGCGTACTTCACGGGCACTTTGGGGTACGGGCAGTACGGCCAGTACGGGCAGTGCTGAGGCCGGTCAGATTAATCAGTTCAGATGGAACGGCCTCAGGCCCAAATGATGAAACATAATTGTTTGCAAATTTGCGTAGAAAATTGTGCAATATGCAGCAGCAGTAGACGATGTGGTTCAGTTTATAATCCGCCAAATGTATCGCTGTCTGGAATAGGTGGAACCGGCTGGCCATTATCCCGAAGGCATTCTCCACAACTCTCCGGGCTCTGGCCAGCCGGTAATTAAAAACCCTCCTCTCCGGGGTGAGGGTGCGTTGGGGAAACGGTCGCATCAGGTATGGTCCTAGTCCAAAAGCCTCATCCGCAATGAAAACGAACGGGAGCCCTTCAACGTTCTCTGCATCTGGAGGCAGTGCAAGACCCCCAGCCTGCAGACGGTGAGCGAACTCCGTCTCCGCGAATGATCCACCATCGGACATCCGGCCGTTCTTCCCCACGTCCACATACAGGAACTCGTACCGTGCCGACACCACCGCCATTAACACTATGCTATTAAAACCTTTATAGTTGAAATAGTATGACCCCGAACGGGGTGACGGCACTATGTGGACGTGCTTCCCATCAATTGCCCCTCCACAGTTGGGGAAATCCCACCGCTGGGCAAATTGGGAGGCCACAGTCAGCCATTCCTGTGGTGTGCTAGGGAACTGTGGAGTCAAACAAAAAGAAGACATTAGTACGGTTTATGGTTACAGTGCAAGCAGATTACACACAAAAAAACATTGTTGAGTAACATTATTATTTAAGGGAGTTTTTCCGAACAATAAACAAAGGCCCACTTAGCAGATGCCTCACCCCCGCTGAGTGGACATTCTAAAATAATCTAAGGGGGGGGGGCCTAAGGTGATTGTGGGGGATCCCAAAAAAGGCTCTACCACTTTGCTGAGCTTGATTGAGAACTACTAATTTTTTAACATCTTTAGGGGGGGGGGGGGAAGGTTGTCAAACTACGAGGGCAATGACCCCCCAAAAATGAAAAGGAAAATAGAAGGCTAGCTGGGTTTGCGCCCACGATAGCATGCTGGAGAGGTTAGTGAAGGGAAATAGGCATGTAGGGCCCAAAAAGGGATTTACAGGTAAAAAAAGGCATGTGGAAAATGGGGACATTACCAGGATATTACAAACAGGCATATTTGTGTTAGGAGGAAAAAAAAAAAAAAAAACAGAATAAAAAAAGATAATGTGAGGTTAAAGGAGCATAATTACCTTCATATAGTCCTTCTGCAGGACCTGAATGATGGCCGAACACGTCTCAGGGATAATGATCCCGAGAGCCTGGGGGGAGATGCCTGTTGAGAACTTGAGGTCCTGCAAGCTTCTCCCAGTCGCCAGGTATCTCAACGTGGCAATAAGCCTCTGCTCGGCAGTGATGGCCTGGCGCATCACAGTGTCCTGCCTCATGATATAGGGGGACAGCAAATCCAACAGACGGTGAAATACGGGGTCCGTCATCCTGAGATAATTCCTGAAATCATCAGGGTTATTCTCATGGATTTCCCGCAGCAGAGGCATATGAGAGAATTGGTCCCGCTGGAGCAACCAATTCTTAGTTCATGAACTCCTCCTCACCCTGTTCACAGACTGAACTCGGGTTACAGTGTTAACTGCAACACCAAGCCCAAAGCCAGCACGAGAACGAGAACGCACTTCAAACATGGTTTTAAACCGGTCGGCTGGTCAGAACGCACTCAAACAGAACGCACCGTGGAACAGCAAGGCCTGAAAAGAACGATCTGAAAAACAGTAAACGAACGGCCAAGTCGGCACTGCAAGGCAGTAACGACCTGACTGCACGCACTGAATCACAAATACAAACCCACAAGCATAAACTGAACAACAGGAAACGATCTGCAAAGCACGGAGACTGAAAAGCGCGAATCGGCTCTCACCAAACTTTTACTAACACGCGGTAACACGAAATCAGCAAAAGCAGCTCAAGGGGTGGCGCCATTAGATTTGTTCGGCCCTTTTATAGCGCGTCGTACGTTTTGTACGTGCCGTCGTTTTGTTTCCGTCGGTTTTTAAACTGATGGTGTGTGGCCAAGACTGATGAAAAACAGTTTCATCGGATTTCCGATGGTCAAATCCATCGGACGAAAATCCATAGGTTATCCGATCGTGTGTACAGGGCTAAAGAGTTATGATTCATTGGTATTAACTAATGCTTTAAAGAGTCTGTCAGGTAGGAGGGAGAGACCCTCCGGAGGCCGGTCCTCGGGCGAACGCTCACGGCACTTTAATTCGATCTAAGCCTCTAGGATAGGCAATTGTACTGGCCAGCTCCGAAAAGATCTCTTCCGGCTCCCCGAGTATAACTTGAACATTAAGAGAGAGAAAAAAAAGGTTAGAACTAAAAATATCTAAATCCATCCAAGACATCCATTGAAACGACCATGTGACAAACGGGGAACAAATGGGTTGGGAGCCCCGATGTAAGCACTCAGTCTATGGTGGTAGATCCAGCCGGACCTAGCTATCTTTGGATTAAACCCTAGGGTGTCATCGCTAAATAAGACTTATGGGGCAGCTCCCTTCCTTGGATAGGTCAATTTCGAGCCGATGGCCCCCTGAAGTTTTCTCAGGAAACAGTCAAGCCCCGGGGGCAGCGACTCATCAAAGTCATGAGTCAGAGTCATCAAATCCGTGCGTCCATGGCTAATGGGACATCAGGAAAAAGGTAAAGTTATGCAGTACTTACGGGAGAAGCCTCTCCAACCCAGGGTTAACCCTCAAACCAGGAACAATTCTGACCTTAGGGGCTTATGGCTCGTTGTCTTGCGGGGCCTGTGGTCTTCCACGCTGAGGTCGACGATTGCGCCGGGATCGTTGAGGCCTTCCCGATGGATTTTCCACAGGTTTAATGCCGGTTGGAGGGATAGTAAACGCCAACCAGTTGGGTATCGACACCGAAGGCAATTCCAAGGAGTTGAGGAAGGCGGGGACATCTGCAGGGTGTCGAAGGGTGTACGAATGGCCTTCCTTTCGTGCAATAAGGTGGAAAGGGTGGCCCCACTTGTAGGTGATCTCATGTTCACTGAGCTTCTCTAGCAGTGGTTTCATACAGCGGTGCATCTGTAGGGTCCTCCGGGAAACATCAGGCAGAAGAATGATTTGTGCCCCATCAAAGTCTAAGTGTCCCTTGTGCCAGGCCCGTTGCAATATGTTTTCTTTGACTGAGTAGTTATGTAGGCAACATAAGACATCTCTGGGTCTGTCCGCCGCGGGATCTCTGGGACCTAGGGTTCTGTGCACTCTGTCAATCTCAATGGGTGTCTCCAAGGGGTGTTCCAAACAGTTATTAAATATGCAATTACGGTTGATTTAAGATCTGCCTGGCGAGTTGCTTCAGGCAGGCCGCAAATTCTTATGTTACGCCTGCGATTACAGTTTTCCAGGTCATCTATCAAAAGATGCAACTGTGCGACTTGGTCTGACACTTCCTCCTGTTTTGTTTGCAGACTGGAGACATCTTGGCGGAGGGCAGCAGTGTCAGTGTCAATTGAGGAGACCCGGGTGGACATTTCTGCCACTTCTTGTTTAATGCCTGTGAGTTCACTGCGGAGTGCTGCCTCCATTCTGGCAGCTAGAGAGTCCATATCATCTCTGGTGGGAAGCTTTTGTAGGAGAGCCCATAGAGCTTGCTCATTGAAAAGCTGAGATGAGGATTCTCGTGGGGGCACAGCTAGGGGAGTAGTACTCATTGTGGCTTGCCTGCATTAAGATATGAGCAGCGGTGTGTCAGGTATGGAGACCTGATACTGGGAGGCCTGTGTGTCCTGTGCAGCCCACTGTGTGGAGCCGCCTATGTCTCCTCCAGGGCTGCCAAGTGATGTGAGGGACAGCGAGTGGGGGAGGCAGGGGGAGAGATCACTGGCCGGGGAGAACAGAGGCATGTCATTCCCCTGATCGTACCTTACTCCCCCTCTGTCATTAGCAGACAGGCTGAGCTCCGTCCTCGTGGCAGGTGCTGGCGCCATCTTGGCTGTGTCCGGGGTGGAAGCGGTCGGCTGGATCGGCACCAGAAATCGCTCCATATGGGCAGCAGAGCCTTTTGTTCTGTGGTGGCACTTCCCCAAGTCCTTATGCGGTGTTGAGAAGCCGTAATATGCGGTATGTCTGTCTGGGTAAGCTTGCCGAAGAGCCGCGGTCCGGGAGCCCAGGGAAGACACGTTTTCACGCTTCGATGCCGAGACCACGCCCCCCTAAATGTCTTTTTATCTGTTCTAGCAGTCACATGTGTAAATTAGAAGAATGGCGGGGGCACATTAAGGCACATGAGGGCACATTGGAGCACATCAGGGCATATTGGAGCACATTGGGGCACATCAGGGCATATTGGAGCACATTGGGGCACATCAGGGCATATTGGAGCACATTGGGGCACATCAGGGCA
Source organism: Rana muscosa (assembly GCA_029206835.1). Classification (NCBI taxonomy): domain Eukaryota; kingdom Metazoa; phylum Chordata; class Amphibia; order Anura; family Ranidae; genus Rana; species Rana muscosa. The sequence continues at coordinate 985,791,424 of CM055118.1, read as the reverse complement.
CATCAGGGCATATTGGAGCACATTGGGGCACATCAGGGCATATTGGAGCACATTGGGGCACATCAGGGTATATTGGAGCACATTGGGGCACATCAGGGCATATTGGATCACATTGGGCACATCAGGGCACATTGGGGCACTTTAGGGCATATAGGAGCACATTGGGGCACATCAGGGCAAATTGGAGCATATTGGGGCACATTGGGGCACTTTAGGGCATATAGGAGCACATTGGAGCACATCAGGGCACATTGGGGCACACCAGGGCATATTGGAGCATATTGGGGCACATCAGGGCATATTGGGGAACATCAGGGCACAGCGTTTACCAGCTTGTGGATTATTGTATAAATTTGGCACATTGACCAACAATTGAGTATAAATATTTTTTGGGCATTTAATAAACTGTGATTGTGGGGAGGGACAGGGGTCAACTAAGACCAAGTGGCCATCTCTGCTGCAGACAGTCAGTTCAAGGAATGTCCAGAGTGAGGGAGGGGTACCCCAGCTTTGCCAAATTGATTTTCAAAAATGCTAACTGCTCCATTAGCTGGGGGGACAACTGTGATCTTTGGGGTGACAGGATGTTTCCCGTCACAGAAAACACCCGCTCACTCTGGACACTTGTCGGAGGGCAGGACAGTAGCTCCTTGGCAATATCTGCGAGGGCAGGCCATTCCTCGCTCTTCTCCTGCCAAAAAAACATTGGATCTGTGGTGGGGTGCACTGGTGGGGCTGACAAATAGGACATGACAACCTCCTTTGCTGAAATGGGTTTCTTGGGGCGCACTATGCTGGAGGTTCCCATTAGGGTGTCAAGTGCCTCAGCCAAGACAGAAGATGCTCCGCTGGCAGGAGCTCTGCTCACTTCACTAAATGTCAATGTTGCATGGGAGAGGGGGTGTTCAATATCTTCTTCCTCCTCTTCCTCCTCTCCCAGCTCTAGCGGCCTTACCATCTGCCTTTCCCTCTGACGCACCCTGTGGATTAGTCTGTCCCGCCATGTTGTCAGAGCACTGCACTGCACAGCCATTTTGCCCTTGATGCGAGGGTCACACATGGCAGCCAGCATCAGTTCTGGGCAAGAGGCGGTCAACTCCTGCGTGCGCCTGCCCAATTCCATCAGAAATGTGTTTAGCAGAGCCAACACATCAGGTTGAGGGCCACCACCAGGCAAAGGTTCCTCAGCCGACTTGAATCGCTCCAATTTGCTCTGAAGGTGGTTGAAGAGCGGGAGCACATGACCAATGCTGGCATCCTCGCGGCTTAGGTGTTCTGTGATAGAGAGGAAAGGTTTGAGGACTGCCACAATCTGCCCAATTATGGCCCAGTCCTCCCTGCCTAAAGGTCTCTCTATGCCAATGTTATGATCACAGGCCATGGCATGGAGAGCCTTCTGCTGCTCAAGGATGCGTTCCAGCATTGCTAGGGTTGAATTCCACCTAGTCCCCACATCCTGTTTTAGGCAGTGTTCTGGAAGGCCTGCCTTTCTCTATTCCACCCTGAGGAGGTGGCTGTCCCTCACACTCCGATGGAAGTGGCCAGCCATCTTCCGACAAGAGTCCACCACTTTGGACAGCCTTCCATCGCCGCCAGAATTAGCCTCCACCAACCGAAAACTGTCAGTTACCACCTGGTGGAGAAGGTGGGCTGAGCAGCGCACACCCAAAAAACTGCCATCCCTTACAGCCTTGACCATGTTGCTGCCTCCATCAGTGACAACATAGCCAATCCGGTAGTTGCTGTCTGCCTGTCCAAACCACTGCAACAACATTTTCTGCAGGGCTTGCAGGATGTTTTGCGCTGTGTGCTTTTCATCAAGCACCTCAGCGTGCAGGAGGAAGGAACGGTGCCCCTGTTTGTCAACTGCTGACGAGGATCCAGATGTTTGAAGTACATCATGGGACACCTTGCACTGCCACCAATGTGCCGTCAGGGACAGGAAGGCGTGCTGGGCACTACACGCACTCCACAGGTCAGTGGTCAGGTGCACTGCCTGTCCACCTGCCCTTCCAATCTCCTCCTTGAGCACCCCAACACAAGACCTGTATAAGGCTGGCACCACAGTTTGGCTGAAGGTCTTATGCGATGGCACACTGTACTGTGGTGCAACAGCCTGCATCAATTGCTTGAAGGGCTCACCTTCTACCATGTTGAAAGGTGCTCCTCCAACTGCAATGAGCTGGCCGATCAGGCGTGTTATTTTTCGTACCTGTGCCCGAGACATACCCTTACTCTGAAAGCCACCAAAATCTTCCAGGGTGGCCTGGCTGGTATGGATTGGATGTGGGATGGTAGCAGCATTCTTTTCTGCCTTATACTGGCTGGTGGTGCTGGCACTTATGGTGGCTGTGACGGTGCCACTATTGGTTCCCCTTTTGGTGTTTGGAGGATGGGCCATAATACTTTTCTCCCCTAACAGCACTGCGTGGTGGTGCACACGCATGTGCTGGTTCATGCCACTGTTACTGAGATGCCCTATGTCTCGGCCCCGGCTGACCTCCCTGCCACAGTGATTGCATTTGGCCTTCTGACCAACACCAATTCTTTTAAAATGCTGCCAAATGCTGGAACGGCAGCCACCACCAATGACACTGCCTGATGGAATCCCATCCACTGCAGTGGTCACACTCTCTTCCTGAGGTTCGGCATGAGCAGGAGGAAGAGACCTGAACATCCCAGGTATTTTGGGTGCTGTGATGGTCCTGGATTGAGGCCTAATGGTTGCATTGGCCCATTCTGATGCTGGAGGCTTAGAAAGCACTTGGGCTGGGGACTTTTCAGGAGAGAAAAGTAGTGGGGACTGAGGGGAGATACATTCTGGGCTGTCGGTGGGTCCAACATGGGTATTGGGTTGGAAATCAAATTTGTCTAGAACAATGTCAGGAAAGCATGTTTCCACCTCTTCCACGTTGCCAGGGGAAGAGTGATCATTAGAAGCAGTAAACTCTGTCTCCTTGCTGATCACTGCCAAGCTCCCTGTAGTGCTGATGGTGTTGGCACTGGCAGCAATGGTGGTGGTGGTGAAATCATCATGAGCCTCGGCCTCCTGACATGTTTCCTGCTGCATGGCCAGGATCTCCAGCTTTGGCTGCACAAATGTATGTGCACTGGGAACCCCTTTGGCCTGCCCTCTTCCATAAAAGGTACCAATGGGCACCATGCTACCAGCAGCAGTGGCAGAGGTGGTAGCGCCACTTTTGCTATGAACATGAACTGTGCTGCTGGTTCTAGGAGGTAAATCCTGGAACAGCTGGCGACGTGCAAATGTCTGCTGTTTGCCAGGCTCTTTACCACCAGCAGTCTTCACTCCCGTTCGCCTCAGCTTTATGGGAGGTGAGCTGAGCTCAGAGGGCACAGAGACAGAACGTCCCACCTGCTGCTCATGTACACGGCTCATAGCTCTCCCTCTCCCAGCAGCACTCTTACTGCTTTTTTGGCCTTGTTTGCTGCTCATTTTTCCTTTTAAAAGTTAGAAAAACATAGACAAAAAAAAATATGATTTTCATCGCAGCAAACTAACACCAAAATCACCAAATGTACAAAAAAATAATTATACCAACAGAAAATAGCAAAATATTAACTAAATGAAACAAGAAATAAAAAAAGAAAATTATCTCTCAAAACCAACCAAAAAACAAATAAAACCAGAAACTAAACACTAACAGATGATACACTCGCACACTACAAGAGATATAAACTAAAATGAACAACGAAAATCAAAGGATTGCAAAGATATTCGCTCAGATGCACAGACAAATAATTGTGTGATCTGCTCCACTACACTAACTAACCCACAAAGGGAAGTCACATGATCGGGCCTGCCCTGTAGGCCTCAGCATCAGAAGAAAACCTCTGATTGGTCAACCAACAGTCACATGTTTCTGTAGTAAAGAAATTTGGACCGAAAACGAATTTGTTATTATTCGTAGAGTGTCGATATTCGTTATACTGAATCTCGAATTCATTCGAATCATTCGTTATATCCGCTAAAATTTCTTTTGTATTAGTTGAAATTCGTTATTTGGTAGTTTGGATTCGGATAATTTGGAGCCGAAATTCGTAAACGAAATTTCGTATTTCGTACAGAATACGTATTCGTAAAAATTCGTAATTTGGATTCGTACAAATGTACGAATTTCGAAAAATTCGTACGAATTTCCAATTCGTACGAAACTAATCGCACATGTCTAATGCACAGCATACACACAGACACACGCATGCACAGTATACACACGCATGCACAGTATACACAGATGCATGCACAGTATACTTACAGACACGCGCATGCGTCTGTGACACAGACACATGCATGCACAGTATACATAGACGCATTCACAGTATACACACATACGCTCACATGCACAGTACACACATAGACACACACACAGTCATACATGCAGTATACATATACACAGTACACACACCAGCAATTTTCACCCAAAAATCAGCCTGATGGAACACACTGCTGCCTCCATCTCCTGGCATACTGGGACTTGTAGTGCCCCAGCAGTTTACAGACACAGAAAGTGGTAATGCAGGGGATGGGACTGTGCCTGTGTACTGGTGGGCAGGTAATGAGTAGGAAGGTGTAGTAGCGATTGGGGGAGACATTCAGGACATGTCCTTCATACAGGAGCAGTGCACTTCTCCTCACACAGAAAATAGATCTAACTGCTTCAGAGACAGGAAAAGCCCTGCTAGAGGAAACACAGCCTCCCCCCCCCCCCCTGCTCACCAGGGTAAACCACTGATAAGAATACATTCAGTTTAGTTAGCTTACCTTGTAACAGACTGCAGACTGTCCCCTCCTCCCACTCCTCTCCTCCAGCTGTTGGTATCTCCTGCTCATATCTCAAATAAGCTGTGCTGGAGAAATGGGCGCGTACACTGTGTTCCCATTGGCTGGGGAGGCAGTGGAGAGGCGGGGCAGCTACGATCTCTGGATTTTTACATCAAAAGTATGTCGGTCAGGGACAGATGTAAAAAAACACAGATTTTTTACATACTGTCCCTGGTTTCACTGAGGCTGGCCACCCTGATGGGCCCCCGAGTGGCCCGGGCCTTTGGGCAGTGCCCGAGTGCCCGAATGGTCAGTCGGCCCCTGGCGTAGAACTATAGTTGTGGGAATTTATTTATTTATATGTTACATAACTACTAGTGAACTGTAGCTGTAACTATTAATTCCCACTACTTTAAGATAGGAGTACAATCCAGTACCAGACCATCAGTAAAGGTCATATTATGACAACATAGCATGGGGGAGACACATGGTGTGAGGGATATTGGTGCTGCCGCCCCCAATTGAATATTGAATTACAATATTTCGCAGCAACAATACTAATAATTGGAAAAATAATTAATTAAAAATAATTCTTTATTGAAAATTAACAACATAGCAAAAACACATTGGTGTTAAAATATGAGCTCTGGTTGGAGGATATGACACCGTTCAAAATTCTACAAAAATATGCAAACATTGAATAGTACACAGCATTATGGTAAAGATGTCTGATGTGCAAATTACCAACGCATTTCGACCTGCGTAATCAAAGTCTTCCTCAGGGAATTAGTTTGCTGTCAAAAAGTGTATATATATTATTTGCATTTATTGACATGGTTTCAAAAAAGCACTTTTCTCTATATTATCAAAAAAAGGGGGAAGGTTTTCATAGAATATAGAATATAATTACCAATGAGAGGTGTGGATAAAATTGATCAGATGATCCTGTGTATTCGTACCACTCATGTTCCCAGGAAGAGCACCGCCGTCCCTAATGAGACTTGCAAAGTGTCACACTGAAGAACAACCAACACAGAGTATGTTGGGTGGGGGGGGGGGGGGTCCCGCACCTGCAGCAAAACCCCAAAGATGTCATATAAATGTATTTAAATTCGAGTTAGTTCTAAAAAGGAATTTTCTATTTATATAATAGTGCTGATTACCACATAATGGGTCAAAGGTATGATATGTCATAGTGAAATATATGAATATGGTGAAATGTGACAAATTAAATAAAAAAAATTGTATGTGTAGCAAGGTTGTATATTTCAACGTATTATAACAGACTGCAATTTGTGCTTAATTAGGAACTTGGCTCCCTCTGGTGCCCTTTGCATGATGTTGTTGTGGTTTGTTTGGTTCAATGATGTCAAAGACAAAGCATGATGGGCATTGTAGTACAAGAGACAGAGACTCTATTGCCGTGGGTTGGATTAAAGACTACAATACCCACAATGCCACTGTGCTACGTGAAAGCAGTGCGCCACTGCACAGCCTGTTGGCGGAACTGATTTAAGGCGAAGGCAGGGCCTCAGCTCGCTCTCTCGGGATGCCATCTTCAACAGGCAAGAGCCTGCTGTGAGCGCGCCTAGGCCGGAGAAGCCTGGGCCTAACGTTACCGAGAGGAAGGATCACCTGACGGAGGGATCCGTGTGTACAGCCTCACTGGTCGGGACAGAGAGGGACCGGCCTTCACTTTACAGCATCCGGAGTCATCTACCTACCGTCACCTTATAAACTGGCGCGCGGAGGACTCGAGGCCTCGCGTTACAGAGAGACCGAGCCAAGTAGGAATTCCTGGCGGAGTGTACCGGCGAGGCGAGGTGAGGTCAGGCCTCACCTGGTGAGAGGGCACTTGCCTATTGACATAGTTCACTGGGCCATAGGAAAGTGGTGTCCATAGTTCCGCGTGTACTTGCTGGTATCTGTAGTGCCACAAGTGGGGATACGTTACACCTGAGTGTTGAAATGAACTAGTGTTCGTTCTACCACTACCTCAACTGCATCAAGTAATTATTATTTATTTTCGTCTTTTATTGGAATACAAATAGATAAGTGCACCAACGAAGCTAGCGGAAGATTATCAGACATTTAAAAAGGAACAGTCAGCAGCTTGGCTTACTTTCAGAAGTTCTGCACGGGACACGCATCAGTTGAGCTGTCCACTAGGGGGAGCCATATAGATTATGTACTCATATGTTGATATGACTGATTGTATCACTGTTATTGTTTTACTGGTTTAGTGAGTTGTGTGGGACTTGGTGGAGAGGTATCCCATTGCAGGCATCATTGTATTGGGGGATTCCTTCACCATACACCCACTCAAGTCCTGACCCCCAGGTCATGTTGATTAATTGGGTCTTTTGCACAACAAAATCTTGAACCTGTTATACCCCATTGACTTGCATAGGGATCTGTGTCTGATCAAGAGTTGTCCGTGTAACCACTGTTTCATTCCTTTGCTGAGTAAAAATCTTACTTTTGGTTAAGCTCCTGTGTGGATCTCTGTCTGTTGCAGCTGTGAGGCAGGTGACCAGCACAAAGACAACGATATTTAAATATATATATATATTCATTACTAGGGGTGCAACGGATCATAAAACTCACGGATCGGATCGATCCTCGGATCAGAGCCACAGATCGGATCATTTTCGGGTCGGCAAAAAAAAAAAAAAATTACTAATATCCACGTCATCCCCCCCCCCACTGTAATATCCACAATCTTCCCCCAGTAATATCCACAATCTTCCCCCAGTAATATCCACAATCTTCCCCCAGTAATATCCACAATCTTCCCCCAGTAATATCCACAATCTTCCCCCAGTAATATCCACAATCTTCCCCCAGTAATATCCACAATCTTCCCCTGTATGTAATATCCACAATCTTCCCCCAGTAATATCCACAATCTTCCCCCAGTAATATCCACAATCTCCCCTGTATGTAATATCCACAATCTCCCCCAGTAATATCCACAATCTTTCCCCAGTGATATCCACAATCTTCCCCTGTATGTAATATCCACAATCTCCCCCTGTATGTAATATCCACAATCTCCCCCTGTATGTAATATCCACAATCTCCCCCCGTATGTAATATCCACAATCTCCCCCCGTATGTAATATCCACAATCTCCCCCAGTAATAGGCATCTCCCCCACTTACCAGTCTCTCCCGCCGGCTAGTTCAAATCCACGAGCAGCGAGGGGTGATGACGTCACAAGGCGGCCGCCGCCCCCGGGTGTACTAAGATGGCCGCGGCTCCGGAGCTAGGCCGAAGCCGCGGCCTTTCCTAAGGCCGAGGCCGCGGATCGCGGTGTGTGCCGATCCGAACGGGGTGACCTGTTCGGATCACGGATCGTCACCGATCCGTTGCACCACTATTCATTACTGTATGGTATTATTGTGGTTCCCTACTGCCATTGGGTTCCACAAGCACATTATTGTCCAGTTGTGCCAAGGGAGGGTTCGAGCCAAACTTCTGGGGGTTAATAGGCAGAGCGTAGACCCAAAACTAACCAGCGGGGGTAGTGCTACACGTGGGGGCTCATCCGGGATTCCTGCAACTCTGCAATCAAACCCCCTCTAAGGCATCATCATGGATTCTGCTGCTGCTTTCCAGTGGTGCAAGGAAGAGAACACCCACCCAGATTGTAAGATTGTAGCGTGGTGATTGAAATTCAGGGAGAATCCTGGGGTGAGGAACAGATAAGTCAAGCTATGAAGACACTGTCCCCAGAAAAGAAGGTGTGGGTGATTGCTACAAAAACATACTCAGGGACCTCCCATATCTATGCGTTAGTGGAATGGAAACAGGAAATTCCTGAACACTTCAAGGGCGCAAGTGTGAAGCTGGCCAACAATACGTAACTTGCTGTAATACACCCAGAGGCCCCAAAAGAAGGCCCTACCTCGTCCAGTCAAGCTGACCCCATTGAACAAGATGTTCCTGCCAAGTCACCCCTGGCCACCATCGGCCAGAACTCTGTGCTGTCCTTGGGGAATTTGTTGCAAAATGTCAAAAAGACCCCCACACATACTCTGCAGCTGGTTACAGAAAGCTCAGGGTTTTCAGTGGAAGACAACTAGTACCTTCAGTGGAAGACAGCTTTGAAGAGTGGCTGGATCAGGCCACCCAAGCTCTGGATGAATGGTAGGCTTGTGCAATTAGTTTCGTAACGAATCGAAATTCGTCCGAATTTAGCAACTTTCGGACATTCGGAAGCATTCGAATTTCCGAACAAAGCAATTACGAATAAAACCGAATCCGAAATAAATTATACCGCAAAATAGCGAATGCCCGAATGTCTTCGGCATAATTCGTTATGAAAAACGTTACGAATGTACGAATCCATTCGAAGCACAATAACACTCACTCTGCTCTCTGCTTCTCCCTCACCATGCTGAACTCCCTCTCAAAATGGTGTACAGGGGCGGAGGCTATAGCCGCATGAAAAAACGAAAGTTAAATACGAGATTTCGAATCCATTCGAAGCACAATAACACTCTGCTCTGCTCTCTGCTTCTCCCTCACCGTGCTGAACCCTCTCAAAATGGTGTACAGGGGCGGAGGCTATAGCGGCATGTAAAAAACGAAAGTAAAATACGAGATTTCGAATCGTTACAAATAACCGCAATGTATTTAGAAAAGTACAAATCCATTTGAAGCACATTAGGCATAATAGGCAGCGTCGTTGTGAGAGAGACACGGAAAATTACGAATCAACGAACCCAAAAAAAGTTACGAAAGTAGGAGTTGTGTCCAGAATCAAAGAAAAACAACGTACCCTACCGAAAGTACGAATTATAAATCAACTAAAAATTCAACGAAAAATTATGCTTGCGAAAATACGAATTAGTCCGAACACGAAAAATCCCGTCTAGCAAAATTACGAATGATTACAAATCAACAGGACCGAAAAGAAACGAACCGAAACTAAACTAATTTTTCCGTTGTGCACAAAAAAAGAACCAAAACTAAACAAATTTTTCCGTTGTGCACAAGTCTAATGAATGGGACATCCCAGAGACTCATAAGAAACAAAGAATTACAGAGAGCTTGAAGGGACCTGCCTTGGAAGCCATTCGCAACCTGAAGCTCAGTAAGTGAAATTGTAATGCCCAGGACTACCTGAATATTCTCCAGGATGTGTTTGGACGCACAGAGAAAGTCTCTGATATTATCTATCAGATGGAACACTCTTATCAAAAAGAAGGAGAGAAGTTTTCAGAATACATGAGGCGTCTGGACAAGATTATACATCAGATCTTGCTGAAAAAGGGTTTGGACCCTCGAGATGTGGATAAGACCAGAGCCACGCAAGTCCTGAGAGGGGCTCAACCCCTAGATCCCATTACCCTCTTTCTGAGGACTCGGGAAGATGGAGGAATCCTGAAGTATCCAGACCTGATTCGGATTGTCAGAGAAGAAGAAGTTATGCTGGACAGCAAGAGGAAGAATCAGAAGCCTGAACCTTCTGCCGGGGTCAGGGTGATAAATGCAGATGATGGTGACACTCAGATAGCGCTCCTAAAGACTCAAGTGACACAGCTGATAGAGATGATGTCCCTGTTGACCAGCCAGCCAACTGTTCTGTCCGGTGCAGACACATCAGAGGAGCTCAAGAATCCTCAAAGTTTTACTGTAGCCCAAGTGCAGAAGCCAAAGAAGCTGTTGACTTGTTTCAACTGTGGAGGAGTCGGACACTTTCGAGGAGTATGTCCAAGTCCAGAGAAAGCTGCGGCACAGTACCGAAAGCCGGCGGAAAACTCCAGAGAGCCCCGGTGAGGGAGTCAACTGGGTGCCCACCTATTTCAGCTAACTCCACAAAACCCAACGACGCGAGGAGGCAACCTCGGGGGTCCAGACCCTTGCAGAGGGCCCCCGTTGTTGTCTCTGAGCGACTCAGGGCACCACGCTCTTTGACTCAGCATGCCTGGGAGCGGAGAGTCAGTGCACACCAGACCCAACAGAGGTCAAATCCAGGTCAAAAGGGAAAGAAAGGAGTGAGGATCCAAAAAACTGAACAAGCCAAACAGGCCTCCCTCCGGAAGTTTCCTGTCCTGCCAAATTAGTGGGGCCCTCTCCAGTTGTCCCCATCCAAGTAGAAGGGATTTATACCAAGGCTCTGCTGGATACTGGAGCCCAAGTAACTCTACTATACAGAGACTTCTATGACAAGCACCTGAAACACTTGCCGTTGCAGAAGTTAGAAGAGTTGGAAATTTGGGGCATTGGGACTCAGAACTTTCCCTATGATGGCTATCTACCAGTCAAGCTGTCCTTTGACCCCTCAGTAGCTGGAAAGGCAGAGACTTTTGACACTTTGACAGTGATCTTCCCTCATCCACCAGGGGCTAGTAAAAGTTCCCTCATTATAGGGACCAACACTGACCTAGTCAGGAGACTACCAACACCTCTGGCCCAGGGACAAGATGCCGCAACTTAAGAAGTGCACCCCATGCTCAGACAGGCTTACCAGCGCCCGGTACGAGAGCAGAAGGTCCCACCTGAATGAGTGGGAAAAATCTGGCGTTTGGCCAGGAGAGAGAGAGTGTTGCAGCCAGGAGAAGTGGCCTGTTTGAGGGCGTCGGTGAAGCTTACTTGGAAACAGCCAGGCCCCTTCTTCGTCCTTGAATCTGACCAACAGAAGGAAGACAAGGGAATAGAGATCATTCCCAAAGTGGTCCCCTTGAAGGCCTTGCGGAGGAATCATGGGAAGGTTTCCGTGAGTGTCCGTAACACAACCACCTCACCTGTGAAGATGACAGCTCGGATGTTGTTGGGCCAAGTGAGCACGGCCACCCCAGTTGCACCGTCTGACTTGAAGAAGTAAGAGAAGGATGAGGTCTCAGTAGAAGAGTTCTATCCAAAGGACACCACTCTTCCTCCAGAATGGAGAGAAAGTGTTAAGACTCAGCTTTCCAGATGGCAGGCTGCATTCTCCAAGAGTGAATTTGATGTGGGGTGTGCGAAGAGTGCCACACACAAGATTCGTCTGCAAGAAGACAAGCCGTTTAGAGAGAGGGTCCGACGGGTTCCCCTGGGGGACTTGGAAGACCTGCATGAACAATTGTCAGAACTCAAAAGAGCAGGGATCATCAGAGAGTCCAGGAGCCCAGACGCTTCTCCGATAGTAGTGGTGCGGAAAAAGAAAGGGTCACTAAGACTGTGCATTGACTACAGAACTCTGAACAGAAGAACCATCCCTGACCAGTGCACCACCCCCCGGATCAAAGACGCTTTGCAGAGCCTGTCAGGGGCCAAGTGGTTCAGTGTACTGGACCTGAAGAGTGGGTATTACCAAATCCCCATGCATCCTGAGGATAAAGAGAAAACTGCCTTCATTACCCCAGTGGGTTTCTTTGAGTTCAATCGTATGCCTCAAGGCCTGTCTGGGGCCCCGGCCACCTTCCAAAGGCTGATGGAGAAGACTGTGGGTGACATGAACCTGATCGAGGTGTTGGTGTACCTGGATGACATCATAGTGTTTGGCAGGACTCTGGAAGAGCATGAAGAGAGGCTGGAAAAGGTCTTGAAGAGACTCCATGAAGAAGGGCTTAAGCTCTCCATAGAGAAGTGTCAGTTTTATCAGCCCTCGGTCCACTACCTGGGCCACATCGTGTCTGCGGAAGGGGTGGCCACAGACCCAGATAAGCCGGACGCCGTCACCTCTTGGCCCAGACCCACTAATGTGACTGAGCTTCGGTCATTCCTGGTGTTCTGTTCTTACTATCAAAGATTCGTAGAGGGATTTGAAAAGATAGCTCGCCCACTTAATGAGCTACTGAGAAGTGAAGGAGAGGATGATGTCCCAGACTCAGTTAAACCTGTGAAACCAGCAGGGGGAGCCAGAAAACCCAGAGAGTCAATTCAGGATCAGTGGACCACCAAGTGTGAAGAGGCCTTCAAGCAGTTGAAGTGGAGCCTAACAACCACCCCAGTTCTAGCCTATGCAGATACAACCAAGCCCTATGGATTACATGTTGATGCCAGCCGAGACAGGCTAGGTGGGGTGTTGTACCAAGAATATGATGGTCACCTGCGGCCTGTTGCATATGGGAGTCGAAGTTTGGGCCCATCCAAAAGAAACTACCCCACACATAAACTCAAGTTCCTGGCTTTGAAATGGGCTGTGGTGGATAAATTAAAAGACTACCTCTATGGGGCAGAATTTGTGATCAAGACTGACAACAACCCAATCACCTACCTCCTCACCACAGCCAAGCTGGATACCACAGGACACAGATGGTTGGCTGCCCAATCGGGGTTCACATTCAGCTTAAAGTATCGAACGGGAGTTGGGAACAGGGATGCAGACGCCCTGTCTAGAAGGCCTCATGGTCCTAGTGACTCCCCCAAAGAGTGGACCCAGCTAACACCAGAAGGAGTGAGAGCCTTGTATCAGGGAGCCGAACTTCAAGCTGGAGGAGGATCCAGGGCTGAAGATATTGGAGTTTCTGCTGCGGGTGTCCCCAAGTGCTATTGCAATGTAACCCAAATCAGGGACGAAGGCCTGCCCAAACTTTCAAAGAATGACCTCAGAAGGTGACTTGGTTTTGAAGGCTCTGGAGAATCAATGCTCTGACATGCTCCTCACCGACTCCTCAAAGGAGGCCCGTCTACTGCACCGAGAGTGGGATTGGTTGCAGCTGCATCAAGGGGTGGTCTACCGAAGGGGCCCCTCTGATGGCCTCGAAGAGAAATGGCAGCTGTTTCTACCCAGAAAACACAGAGAGACAGTGCTAACTGCCCTTCATGACAACCATGGCCATCTAGGACCTGAGAGGACTTTTCATTTAGTGAGGGACCGATTCTACTGGCCCTGCATGCGGGCTGAAGTTGAGGGTTACTGTCTTACTGCCACTCCTGTATTAGGTGTATTCAAAGGAAGACCTTGCCCCACAGAGCCACCCCAATGGGCCATATTCAGAGTCAGGGACCCATGGAGCTGGTGTGCATTGACTTTCTGTGCTTGGAGCCTGATCTGAGCGGGCAAGGAAATATCCTAGTGGTAACTGATCATTTCACCAGATATGCCCAGGCATTCCCCACAAAGGATCAACAAGCCTCAACAGTGGCCAGGATTCTAGTGGAGAAGTTCTTTGTGCACTATGGCCTGCCTCAACGTATCCACTCAGATCAAGGGAGAGACTTTGAAAGTAGTCTTATTAAAAGACTGTTAGACCTGTTAGGCATCAAAAAGTCCAGAACCACCCCATACCATCCTCAGGGGGATCCTCAATCAGAGAGGTTCAATCGTACCCTTCTAGACATGCTCGGAGCCCTAAACACGGAGAAGAAGCAACATTGGAGCAAACATGTAGCAGCCATTGTACATGCCTACAACAATACTGCAAATGATGCCACAGGATACTCTCCGTATCGTCTAATGTTTGGAAGAGAGGCTCGGCTACCAGTGGACTTGGCCTTTGGCACATCCCTAGACCATACCTCCGCAACTTCCCACAGAGGGTATGTAGATTGTCTGTGGAAGAGCTTAAAGACCGTCTATGACAAATGGTCCCAAGCCACGTCCAACCAGAGGGGACTGAGAAACAAGAAGAACTTTGATCTAAAGGTTCGACTTGCAACCAGGAGACAGAGTGCTGTTGAGGAATCTGGGCGTCCCTGGGAAGCACAAGTTAGCTGACCGCTGGAAGTCACAGCCTTATGTCATCTGCAATCAGCTGCCAGGGCTTCCAGTGTACCAGATCTGACCAGAAGGGAGTGTAGGCCCGTTAAAGACTTGGCACCGCAACCATCTACTGCCCTTATCAGAAGCAGTTCGTCTGTCACCACTATCAGACTCACAGATGACTCCCCCGGCCTCTCAAAGGTCTCGACCAGTCATTAGGTCTCAGTCAGTGCCTCAAGATGTGGATGATGAAGACAGTGAGAATGAAAAGACAGACTTGGACTGGCTGTGGTCATCTCAATTGCCAGGGTCTACCACCCCTTCTTCGTCCCTACCTGAATCAACGGACACTGGAATCCTCAGACCCGAGGCCCCTGAGTTTGTGCCTCAGAGTTTGCCGTTTGAAGAGTTGGAGGAGGATCAAGCTTCTGTGTCAATAGGAGATCCTGAAGGAGTCTCATCTTTTACAGAAGGAGAAATAGAAGCTGAAGTGCAGAGAGTGAAAGCTGTAGAGGAAACAGAATCCATTGTGTCTGAACCAGAACAAGCAGAAGCTGTGAAAGAGATGAAGTTCAGCATGCCTGAAACACTAGAGCCAAAAGAGCAGAGAGAGAGAAGGGCTATTCACCCACCCAAGAGACTGACTTATGACCAATTGGGTGAAAGCTCTGAAGAGGCTGTGTTTACTCTTAAAAAGGACAATTGAAAAGCCTGGCTCTTCCACTTCACATTTAATGGAAGGCAACCCCTGCTCACTCCCTGGCACATCTGGATGGGCCATCCCAGTCAAAGTGGCCTATAGGCAGGACAACCTCCTTTTCCAAAGCATGGTGGGGGGTTCCTCTGCCTGGTTCTTATGAGAATGCAAACTGTCTTATTTCTTGTATACACTAACTGGTATTTTCTCCTCGTGTATTTGAACAAAGCATGTAACAGGTCACAAACTGTTGCTGTCTTTGGGGACCAAAGATTTCAAGTGGGGGGAGTGTGTAACAAGGTTGTATATTTCAACGTATTACAGGCATACCCCGCTTTAAGTACACTCACTTTACATACACTCGCGAGTAAGGACATACCCCCGAGTGTATGTAAAGTGCCTTACAGACATTTTTCAGCCGCAGTAGAAGGAGCTGAAGCTCCGAGAGCATAGCCCGCCCTGTTCCAGTGTGCCCCTGACACCCACACTACAGCCCCTGAGACCTCAACTACAGCTCCTGACACCCCCACTACAGCCCCTGACCCCCAATACACCCTAGAAGTGAAAAAAGGTATTGTTTCACTTTAAGTACATTTTCGTTTTACATACATGCTCTGGTCCCGTTGTGTACTTAAAAGTGGGGTATGCCTGTATAACAGACTGCAATTTGTGCTTAATTAGGAACTTGGCTCCCTCTGGTGCCCTTTGCATGATGTTGTTGGGGTTTGTTTGATTCAATGATGTCAAAGACAAAGCATGATGGGCATTGTAGTACAAGAGACCTGAGACTCTATTGCCATGGGTTGGATTAAAGACTACAATACCCACAATGCCACTTTGCTACGTGAAAACAGTGCGCCACCGCACAGCCTGTTGGGGGAACTGATTTAAGGTGAAGGCGGGGCCTCAGCTCGCTCTCTCGGGACGCCATCTTCAACAGGCAAGAGGCCTGCTGTAAGCGCGCCTAGGACGGAGAAGCCTGGGCCTAAAGTTACCAAGAGAAAGGATCGCTTGACGGAGGGATCCGTGTGTACAGCCTCGCTGGTTGGGACAGAGAGGGACCGGCCTTCACTTTACAGCATCCGGAGTCATCTACCCACCGTCACCTTGTAAACTGCCGTGCGGAGGACTCGAGTTACGGAGAGACTGAGCCAAGTAGGAGTTCAAGACGGAGTGTACCGGCGAGGCGAGGTCAGGCCTCATCTGGTGAGAGGGCACTTGCCTATTGACATAGTTGACTGGGCCATAGGAAAGTGGTGTCCATAGTTCCGCGTGTACTTGCTGGCATCTGCAGTGCCACAAGTGGGGATACATTACATCTGAGTGTGATACAGTGTTGAAGAGAACTAGTGTTCGTTCTACCACTACCTCAACTGAATCAAGTGATTATTATTTATTTTCGTCTTTTATTGGAATACAAATAGATAAGTGCACAACGAAGCTAGCGGAAGACTATCAGACATTTAAAAAGGAACAGTCAGCAGCTTGGCTTACTTTCAGAAGTTCTGCATGGAACACGCATCAGTTGAGCTGTCCGCTAGGGGGAGCCATATAGATTATGAACTCATATGTTGATATGACTGCTTGTATCACTGTTATTGTTTTACTGGTTTAGTGAGTTGTGTGGGACTTGGTGGAGAGGTATCCCAGTGCAGGCATCATTGTATTGGGGGATTCCTTCACCATATACCCACTCAAGTCCTGAACCCCAGGTCATGTTGATTAATTGGGTCTTTTGCACAACAAAATCGTAATCCTGTTAGACCCCATTGACTTGAATAGGGATCTGTGTCTGATCAAGGGTTGTCTGTGTAACCACTGTTTCATTTCTTTGCTGAGTAAAAATCTTACTTTTGGTTAAGCTCCTGTGTGGATCTCTGTCTGTTGCAGCTGTGAGGCAGGTGACCAGCACAAAGACAACGATATTTAAATATATATATATATATATATATATATATATATATATATATATATTCATTACTGTATGGTATTATTTTGGTTCCCTACTGCCATTGGGTTCCACAATCACATTATTGTCCAGTTGTGCCAAGGGAAGGTTCGAGCCAAACTTCTGGGGGTTGATAGGCAGAGCGTAGACCGAAAACAAATCAGCAGCTCCTACGGGGGTAGTGCTATATATGTATATATGCATGGATTGCTATAAACTTGTGGAAAGTGCAAGTGATGAGTGCTGAGAAGGGAAAAAGTGCAGGGAAAAGACTGAATGAAAATGATAAATTATATGTGTGTGTGAAGACTGGACTGATCGCCCACTAATGAACTTGGAATAATTAAAAGAAAACGTGTGAAAGATATGATATGATGCAGCTATGTATAATAAGTGAGTGTTAAAGAATCAAAACACAAACCCACCCATGATAAAGGACGCATAATGGGACACTCTACCAGTGACAATGGTTGGATTAAATAATAATGTGAATAATTGGGTCAATATAGTGGTGAGTGATGAAGTGTAAAAGACTAAACATAACAGACCCTATGGTATGCACTTATTAAGCTAAAAAGCTTTTGTTAGCTATCATGTAAAAAAAAAAATGTAATAACTTATTTGTACCTTGTTAACGATGATGGTAACAAACAATAGGTTAATACCAGGTTGTGGTTAACGCAGACCGTTTGTGGCCCTGTGATTATCCGACTGATATTGAGGATATCTGTTAAAAAGATTGAATGCATGTGTAGCGAGGTCCTAAATTTAGGGGAAGTGTTTGAGTGGTAGTTGTGCTCAAACACCCCAATTGTCAGGATTCTGTCAACCATTTTATCCACAGGGAGAGTATTGGTCTGTAGTTCCCTGTGGCCTGCAGGTGGCGCTGCCATAGTAGGCCAGGGTTGAACCGCTGATACAGTGCTGTGCCTTGTGTGTCCCCTCTCAGCAGCTGTACCGTGGGTGTGGCAGGAGGCCTGCTGTGCATGCTGGGAGAGGATATAAAAGGGGCAGACGCTGCCTGTATGGGGTCAGTCCGCTCTGTCATGGTCGGGGGTCCTACCCCAGGAGTGTGTTCCTGTCCGCCCCGGGCACTTTTGGCCCAGGGGCGGAGGTGGGTGAATCAGTCCCAGGCACCTTTAGCCCTGGGACTGCAGCAAAGGCCTTGGGCCCAGCACCTTCGGCTGGGGCCCATCAAGGATCGAAGAATCCAAGGGTGCCGCCTTGCGAGGTACCCATATCTTGGATGAGGAGGCTGGGGGAGGAACTGTTCCGAGGGACCAGTGAGAAGTCACGGTGAAGGAAGGGTCCCGGTAACTCTCTGGAGGGATGTCTTCTCCTTACATAGAGGCCAAGTTTTGAAGCACCAAGTTCACCAGGTCTGTGACAGAGACCAAGTTCACCCAGTCTGTGGCAGAGACTGTGCAGTTAAGTTAAGAGTACCATTTGGCTGCTAGTCCCATCCTAGGGAGACTATCCATTTGGGCTGAGTCTGCATGAGAAGCCGAGCAGTGAAGTGATTGTGTTTGTGCCTGGACCTCTCCCACACTTTATGCTGTCCTGTCTTTTACTCCAACCTTTTCCTATCAGAGACTGTTATTTTACCAAAGAGAAAATAATCTCTGCGTTGGAGTTGCAGCTGGCGTGGACATTCAAGTTACTGGGGAGTAGGGATGAGCTTCGTGTTCGAATCGAACATACGTTCGACTCGAACATCGGCTGTTCGATCGTTCGACGAAGATCGAACGATTTGGGCCGTTCGCGCCAAATTCGAGTGACGCGAACGGCCCACAATGCACTACGCCATCGCAGTGTCATCCAGGCGCTGTGATTGGCCAAGCATGCACTGTGACCCCGCATGCTTGGCCAATCACAGCGCCGGCAGCGAGGAGAGCAATGATTGGCCACAGGCAGGATGCCTGTGGCCAATTATTGCTGAGGGTGTTTAGTACACGCCCCACACTATAAAAGGCCGCCAGCACGGCGGCCTAGTGTAGTGTGTTCCGGAGCAGGGATAGAGCAGCATAGGCAGGGACAGTGACTTTTATTTCTTTCTTGCTTAACCTGGATTCCTTTAGTTTAGGGAAAGAGAAGGATAGGTAGGGAGAGTGTCAGTGTGTTTTGTGCTTGTGCTATAGTGTGCTTAAAAAAAACATTTTTTCTAGGGACAGAAAACTGTAGGTAGGGAGAGTGTCAGTTTCTTTCACTGTGTAAGTCCTTGTTTCTAGGGACCTGGAAGGACAATGAGTGAATTCTCCTTGTGCTATATTGTGCTTAAAAAAAACATTTTTTCTAGGGACAGAAAACTGTAGGTAGGGAGAGTGTCAGTTTCTTTCACTGTGCAAGTCCTTGTTTCTAGGGACCTGGAAGGACAGTGAGTGAATTCTCCTTGTGCTATATTGTGCTTAAAAAAAACATTTTTTCTAGGGACAGAAAACTGTAGGTAGGGAGAGTGTCAGTTTCTTTCACTGTACAAGTCCTTGTTTCTAGGGACCTGGAAGGACAGTGAGTGAATTCTCCTTGTGCTATATTGTGCTTAAAACAAACATTTTTTCTAGGGACAGAAAACTGTAGGTAGGGAGAGTGTCAGTTTCTTTCACTGTGCAAGTCCTTGTTTCCAGGGACCTGGAAGGACAGTGAGTGAATTCTCCTTGTGCTATATTGTGCTTAAAAAAAACATTTTTTCTAGGGACAGAAAACTGTAGGTAGGGAGAGTGTCAGTTTCTTTCACTGTGTAAGTCCTTGTTTCTAGGGACCTGGAAGGACAGTGAGTGAATTCTCCTTGTGCTATATTGTGCTTAAAAAAAACATTTTTTCTAGGGACAGAAAACTGTAGGTAGGGAGAGTGTCAGTTTCTTTCACTGTGCAAGTCCTTGTTTCCAGGGACCTGGAAGGACAGTGAGTGAATTCTCCTTGTGCTATATTGTGCTTAAAAAAAACATTTTTTCTAGGGACAGAAAACTGTAGGTAGGGAGAGTGTCAGTTTCTTTCACTGTGCAAGTCCTTGTTTCTAGGGGCCTGGAAGGACAGTGAGTGAATTCTCCTTGTGCTATATTGTGCTTAAAAAAAACATTTTTTCTAGGGACAGAAAACTGTAGGTAGGGAGAGTGTCAGTTTCTTTCACTGTGCAAGTCCTTGTTTCCAGGGACCTGGAAGGACAGTGAGTGAATTCTCCTTGTGCTATATTGTGCTTAAAAAAAACATTTTTTCTAGGGACAGAAAACTGTAGGTAGGGAGAGTGTCAGTTTCTTTCACTGTGCAAGTCCTTGTTTCTAGGGACCTGGAAGGACAGTGAGTGAATTCTCCTTGTGCTATATTGTGCTTAAAAAAAACATTTTTTCTAGGGACAGAAAACTGTAGGTAGGGAGAGTGTCAGGCCTCGTACACACGACCGATTTTCTCGGCAAGAACCAGCAAGAAACTTGCTGGCAGAGAGGTCTTGCCGAGTAAATCGGTCGTGTGTACGCTGCTATCGGGTTTCTCGTCGAGAAAACCGACAAGAAACCTCGACGAGAAAATAGAGAACCTGCTCTCTATTTTCTCGTCGAGATTCTCCTCGGCGTGTTTCTCGACGAGAAAAGTGAGTGTGTGTACACTTACCTGTCCGCCCGGAAGCCCGCGCATGTTCGAAATGAATTCGACGCATGCGCGGTAGCTTCCTAGGCATACGTAGGGTATACCAAGATGGCGGCGACGGCATCGAAAGTGACGAGCGCATGCTCGACGTAGTCGATGACGTCACCGCGTACACTCCTTTCAAAGAACCGCGGGTTCTTTGAAACGAGCGTGTGTACACTCGGCCGGGACAAGTTTCTTGTCCAAGAATCTCGTCGCAAAAAACGACATGTTTTTTTCAACCAGAATCTCGGCCGTGTGTACGAGGCCTCAGTTTCTTTCACTGTGTAAGTCCTTGTTTCTAGGGACCTGGAAGGACAGTGAGTGAATTCTCCTTGTGCTATATTGTGCTTAAAACAAACATTTTTTCTAGGGACAGAAAACTGTAGGTAGGGAGAGTGTCAGTTTCTTTCACTGTGCAAGTCCTTGTTTCTAGGGACCTGGAAGGACAGTGAGTGAATTCTCCTTGTGCTATATTGTGCTTAAAAAAAACATTTTTTCTAGGGACAGAAAACTGTAGGTAGGGAGAGTGTCAGTTTCTTTCACTGTGCAAGTCCTTGTTTCTAGGGACCTGGAAGGACAGTGAGTGAATTCTCCTTGTGCTATATTGTGCTTAAAAAAAACATTTTTTCTAGGGACAGAAAACTGTAGGTAGGGAGAGTGTCAGTTTCTTTCACTGTGTAAGTCCTTGTTTCTAGGGACCTGGAAGGACAGTGAGTGAATTCTCCTTGTGCTATATTGTGCTTAAAAAAAACATTTTTTCTAGGGACAGAAAACTGTAGGTAGGGAGAGTGTCAGTTTCTTTCACTGTGTAAGTCCTTGTTTCTAGGGACCTGGAAGGACAGTGAGTGAATTCTCCTTGTGCTTTATTGTGCTTAAAAAAAACATTTTTTCTAGGGACAGAAAACTGTAGGTAGGGAGAGTGTCAGTTTCTTTCACTGTGCAAGTCCTTGTTTCCAGGGACCTGGAAGGACAGTGAGTGAATTCTCCTTGTGCTATATTGTGCTTAAAAAAAACATTTTTTCTAGGGACAGAAAACTGTAGGTAGGGAGAGTGTCAGTTTCTTTCACTGTGTAAGTCCTTGTTTCTAGGGACCTGGAAGGACAGTGAGTGAATTCTCCTTGTGCTTTATTGTGCTTAAAAAAAACATTTTTTCTAGGGACAGAAAACTGTAGGTAGGGAGAGTGTCAGTTTCTTTCACTGTGCAAGTCCTTGTTTCCAGGGACCTGGAAGGACAGTGAGTGAATTCTCCTTGTGCTATATTGTGCTTAAAAAAAACATTTTTTCTAGGGACAGAAAACTGTAGGTAGGGAGAGTGTCAGTTTCTTTCACTGTGCAAGTCCTTGTTTCCAGGGACCTGGAAGGACAGTGAGTGAATTCTCCTTGTGCTATATTGTGCTTAAAAAACACATTTTTTCTAGAGACAGAAAACTGTAGGTAGGGAGAGTGTCAGTTTCTTTCACTGTGTAAGTCCTTGTTTCTAGGGACCTGGAAGGACAGTGAGTGAATTCTCCTTGTGCTATATTGTGCTTAAAAAAAACATTTTTTCTAGGGACAGAAAACTGTAGGTAGGGAGAGTGTCAGTTTCTTTCACTGTGTAAGTCCTTGTTTCTAGGGACCTGGAAGGACAGTGAGTGAATTCTCCTTGTGCTTTATTGTGCTTAAAAAAAACATTTTTTCTAGGGACAGAAAACTGTAGGTAGGGAGAGTGTCAGTTTCTTTCACTGTGCAAGTCCTTGTTTCCAGGGACCTGGAAGGTCAGTGAGTGAATTCTCCTTGTGCTATATTGTGCTTAAAAAAAAACATTTTTTCTAGGGACAGAAAACTGTAGGTAGGGAGAGTGTCAGTTTCTTTCACTGTGTAAGTCCTTGTTTCTAGGGACCTGGAAGGACAGTGAGTGAATTCTCCTTGTGCTTTATTGTGCTTAAAAAAAACATTTTTTTCTAGGGACAGAAAACTGTAGGTAGGGAGAGTGTCAGTTTCTTTCACTGTGTAAGTCCTTGTTTCTAGGGACCTGGAAGGACAGTGAGTGAATTCTCCTTGTGCTTTATTGTGCTTAAAAAAAACATTTTTTCTAGGGACAGAAAACTGTAGGTAGGGAGAGTGTCAGTTTCTTTCACTGTGCAAGTCCTTGTTTCCAGGGACCTGGAAGGACAGTGAGTGAATTCTCCTTGTGCTATATTGTGCTTAAAAAACACATTTTTTCTAGAGACAGAAAACTGTAGGTAGGGAGAGTGTCAGTTTCTTTCACTGTGTAAGTCCTTGTTTCTAGGGACCTGGAAGGACAGTGAGTGAATTCTCCTTGTGCTATATTGTGCTTAAAAAAAACATTTTTTCTAGGGACAGAAAACTGTAGGTAGGGAGAGTGTCAGTTTCTTTCACTGTGTAAGTCCTTGTTTCTAGGGACCTGGAAGGACAGTGAGTGAATTCTCCTTGTGCTTTATTGTGCTTAAAAAAAACATTTTTTCTAGGGACAGAAAACTGTAGGTAGGGAGAGTGTCAGTTTCTTTCACTGTGCAAGTCCTTGTTTCCAGGGACCTGGAAGGTCAGTGAGTGAATTCTCCTTGTGCTATATTGTGCTTAAAAAAAAACATTTTTTCTAGGGACAGAAAACTGTAGGTAGGGAGAGTGTCAGTTTCTTTCACTGTGTAAGTCCTTGTTTCTAGGGACCTGGAAGGACAGTGAGTGAATTCTCCTTGTGCTTTATTGTGCTTAAAAAAAACATTTTTTTCTAGGGACAGAAAACTGTAGGTAGGGAGAGTGTCAGTTTCTTTCACTGTGTAAGTCCTTGTTTCTAGGGACCTGGAAGGACAGTGAGTGAATTCTCCTTGTGCTTTATTGTGCTTAAAAAAAACATTTTTTCTAGGGACAGAAAACTGTAGGTAGGGAGAGTGTCAGTTTCTTTCACTGTGCAAGTCCTTGTTTCCAGGGACCTGGAAGGACAGTGAGTGAATTCTCCTTGTGCTATATTGTGCTTAAAAAAAACATTTTTTCTAGGGACAGAAAACTGTAGGTAGGGAGAGTGTCAGTTTCTTTCACTGTGTAAGTCCTTGTTTCTAGGGACCTGGAAGGACAGTGAGTGAATTCTCCTTGTGCTTTATTGTGCTTAAAAAAAACATTTTTTCTAGGGACAGAAAACTGTAGGTAGGGAGAGTGTCAGTTTCTTTCACTGTGTAAGTCCTTGTTTCTAGGGACCTGGAAGGACAGTGAGTGAATTCTCCTTGTGCTATATTGTGCTTAAAAAAAACATTTTTTCTAGGGACAGAAAACTGTAGGTAGGGAGAGTGTCAGTTTCTTTCACTGTGCAAGTCCTTGTTTCTAGGGACCTGGAAGGACAGTGAGTGAATTCTCCTTGTGCTATATTGTGCTTAAAAAAAACATTTTTTCTAGGGACAGAAAACTGTAGGTAGGGAGAGTGTCAGTTTCTTTCACTGTGCAAGTCCTTGTTTCAAGGGACAGAGAAGGACACCTGAAGGTAGCCCTTATTGCTTTTTTCCCATCTCCCTGCAGGCCATCTATTAGAATGTCTGGAAGGCAAACAAGGAGAGGCAGACAGTCAGGAGGCAATAAAAGAGGGCAAGCAGGCTCTGTGTCTGGGGGCAACAGTGCTGGTCGTGGACGCGGTGCATTGTCATCAGCACATGGCCATGGGACACGCTTGTCCTTCTTTTCCGCAGCTGGACATGTTGAGCCACATCATGCCGAAGACTTGGTAGAGTGGATGACCAAGCCCTCCTCCTCCTCCTCATCCTCTCTCACCCAGGCTCAGGGTACTGGCAAAGCAGCTGCCAAAGCGTCCTCTTCCCTGGTATCAATGTCAGACTCATCATCAGTCACTCCTTCCCTAGACCCACCATGTCCTCCTCCTGAGGAGTCCCCCGAACTGTTTGAGCACAGTGTTGGGTACATGCTCCAGGAGGATGCCCAGCGTTTCGAAGGGTCTGATGATGAAACCCAGCTACAGGAAGGCAGTAGGGTGAGAGCAGACAGAGGGGATGCTCAAGAAGGACACCAATCTGGCAGTCATGTTCCAGCAGCTGCAGCATACTGCCAGATTGGCTCCAGTGATGAGGAGGGAGGGGATGATGAGGTCACTGACTCCACGTGGGTGCCTAATAGGAGAGAGGAGGAGGAGGATGAGGAGGAGGCACATCTCCAACGAGACAGGATGCCCTTTGGTGGCCAGCGTAAGGGCAGTACACCGACGGAATCACACCGCAGAGCTCCGCCTGTGCAGGGCGCTGCCTCTGCCCGTCATTCAAAAAGTTCCTTGGTGTGGGCCTTTTTTGAGGCTAGTGCATCAGATCGCACAGCTGCTGTTTGCAACATATGTCTCAAGCGTATATCGCGTGGCCAAAACATCAGCCGCTTGGGTACCACATGCCTGACCAGACATATGTTGACCTGCCATGCAGCTCGTTGGCAAGCCTACCTCAAAGACCCACACCAAAGAACAACGCGGACCTCTCCTTGCACCGCATCAGCTGGGATTTCCAACCCCACTATAACTTCAGTCCTCTCTGAAACATGCACTGAGAGGAATGAAGGTGTAGAATTAGGTGTGTCACAGCCAAGTACTTGCGGCCACTCTGCTAGCAGTACACCGACGTCCGATTCTAGCAGGCAAATTTCCCTGCCCCAGCTGCTGGACCGTCGAAAGAAGTTCACTCCCAGCCATCCACATGCCCAGCGGTTGAATGCTAGCTTGGCTAAATTGCTAGCGCTTCAACTGCTGCCTTTTCAGTTGGTAGACTCGGCCCCCTTCCGTGAGTTTGTGCAATGTGCGGTTCCTCAGTGGCAGGTTCCCAAACGCCACTTTTTCTCACGGAAGGCTATTCCGGCTCTCTACCGGCATGTGGAAGGCAATGTCTTGGCCTCGCTGGACAGGGCGGTCAGCGGTAAGGTGCATATTACCGCTGACTCATGGTCCAGCAGGCATGGACAGGGACGTTACCTTTCTTTCACGGCCTATTGGGTCACTCTTTTGGCAGCTGGGAAGGATGCAGGACAAGGTGCAGTAGTGTTGGAGGTTGTCCCACCGCCACGCCTCCAAAATGCTACTACTGGTTGTGACACACCTCTCTCCTCCACCCCCTCCTCTTCTTCTTCCTCCATGGCCTCTTCCTGTGGTTTGTCCTATGAACCAGCGGTGCTCCGTAGCCGTTCACGGGGCTATGCAAGTATGCAGGCAAAAAGATGCCATGCCGTGCTTGCGCTGGTGTGTTTGGGGGACAGAAGCCACACTGGGGCAGAGGTCCTGTCTGCTCTGCAGGGCCAGGCCGAGAGGTGGTTGACGCCACGCCAGCTTAAGCCAGGAATGGTGGTTTGCGACAATGGCACCAACCTCCTCTCCGCCCTCCGACAGGGACAACTGACCCATGTGCCCTGTGTGGCTCACGTCCTTAACCTGGTGGTGCAGCGGTTCTTGGGCAGGTACCCGGGCTTACAGGATGTCCTGAGGCAGGCCAGGAAAGTCTGTGTGCATTTCCGCAGATCTTATAATGCCAGTGCTCGCCTGGCTGAGCTGCAAAAGGAGTTGAACCTGCCCAAGAACCGCCTTATATGTGACATGCCCACCAGGTGGAACTCAACGTTGGCCATGCTGCAGCGGCTGCACACGCAGCAGAGGGCCATCAATGAGTACCTGTGCGACTACGGCACCAGGACAGGGTCAGGGGAGCTTGGTTTTTTTTCTCCACGCCAGTGGGGCATGATCAGGGATGCATGCACTGTCCTGGCACCATTTGAGGAGGCCACGAGGATGGTGAGCAGTGACAGTGCATGCATCAGTGACACTGTACCTCTTGTCCACCTGTTGGAGCACACGCTGCGTGGAATAATGGACAGGGCACTTGAGGCAGGAAGAGGAGGACTTCCTTGCCTCTCAAGGCCCCCTTTACCCAGACAGTGTTCCTTCTGTCCCACCCATCGCACAGGAAGAGGAAGAGGAGGAGGAGGAGGAGGATTGTGTCAGCATGGAGGTGGAGGCTGGCACTCAGCATCATCAGCAGCAGTCTTTTAGGGATGATTTACAGTCCCAAGAAACCAGTGGACTTGTACGTGGCTGGGAGGAGGTGACTGCGGATCATGTCGTCCTTAGTGACCCAGAGGACTCCGGAGCGAATGCCTCAGCAAACCTACGCTGCATGGCCTCCCTGATCCTGCAAAGTCTGCGGAAGGATCCTCGTATTCTTCGGATCAAGAAGAGGGACCATTACTGGCTGGCCACTCTCCTTGATCCACGGTACAAGGGTAAGGTTGCGGACCTTATGTTACCGTCGCAGAGGGAGCAGAGGATGAGACAACTCCGGGAGGCCTTGCAGAAAGGTCTGTGCAACGCGTTCCCAGAGACTGGGAGGTTACAAACTCCTGGTCCAGGACAACGAGTTGCTGAGGCTTCGGCCAGTCAAAGAAGGAGCGGTGGGGAAGGTGGCCGTCTGACCGATGCGTTCAGACAATTCTTTAGTCCGCAGCCCCAAAGTATGATTGGTTCCAGCAACCATCGCCAGCGTCTGATAAACATGGTGCAGGAATATCTAGGGGCAAGGTCAGACTTGGACACCTTCCCCACCGAAAATCCTCTGGCTTACTGGGTCTTGAGGATGGATCACTGGCCAGAGCTTGCACAGTATGCAATTGAGCTACTGGCCTGTCCTGCATCCAGCGTTCTTTCGGAACGCACATTCAGTGCTGCTGGAGGATTTGTCACGGATCACAGGGTGCGCCTGTCCACCGACTCGGTTGATCGACTGACTTTCATCAAGATGAACCAGTCTTGGATCACCACCAGCTACCACACACCTGATGCTGATATAACAGACTAATTGATTTTAACATGTCACATCCCTTCAAGACTGATGCTGATGCTGAGTGTCTGTGCTGTTATGTTGACTGGCTATCCTCCTCCTCCGAGTCCTCAATGATACGATTGATGATGATAGCTTGGAAGATCATTTTTGTTTATGGGTGCCGCCACCAGTGGCTAAGGCCCAATTTTTCAGCCCCTGTTTTACAGGGGCGTGTAATTACAATTTTTTTTGCAATAATTTGCCATAGGGCTCATTGCTGTGCTCCAAGTACAGTATCTGTGAGGGGTTGGAGTGTTGTGGCACCAGTGCCTAAGGCCCAATTTTTCAGCCCCTGTTTAACAGGGGCGTGTCATTACAATTTTTGAAGCAATACTTTGCAACAGGGCTCATTGCTGTGCTCCAAGTACAGTATCTGTGAGGGGTTGTAGTGTTGTGCCACCAGTGCCTAAGGCCCAATTTTTCAGCCCCTGTTCAACAGGGGCATGTAATTACAATTCTTGATCTAATAATTCACAGCAGGGCCCATTCCTGCACCCACCAAGAGTAACTCTGAGGGCTTACAGTGTTGTGTCAACACCACCACCACCACCAAAGGCCCAATTTTTCAGCCCCTGTTCAACAGGGGCATGCAATTACAATTCTTGATCTAATAATTCACAGCAGGGCCCATTGCTGCACCCACCAAGAGTAACTGTCAGGGCTTACAGTGTTGTGGCACCAGCACCACCATCAAAGGCCCAATTTTTACTACCACTGTTCAACAATTATATGTAATTACAATTCCTGATATAATAGTTGACAGCAGGGCGTTCCAGCACCAACCAAGAGTAACTGTGAGTGCTTACAGTGTTGTGCCAACACCAACAACTAAGGGGCCTATTTCTGCAGAGTATCTACGGCAGGTCCCTACTTTCAAACATCCAACTTACAAACGACTCCTACTTGCAAACGCAAGAAGACAACAGGAAGTGAGAGGAAATCTACCCCTAGGAAGGAAAATTCTCTCCTGTAAGAATTAATATGGGAGAAAGGTGTCTCCTCTGTACTGATGCTTTATCAGCAATCCTTGTTTCAAGAAAAACACCACATTTCAAAAACAGTTGTCATTGGGACGGAAAGTGAGGTGAAATGTTCTGAACAGGGGCACAGACAGCAAAACAAATGTTACAGGGGTGATAACCCTTACCTATGTTTTCCAAAAAGTTTAAAAATAGATTTTTGGGCTGGAGCTACACTTAAACAATGTACCTGTTCAAAATTACAAACAGATTCTACATAAGAACAAACCTACAGTCCCTGTCTTGTATGCACCGCCTGTATACGGCTGTTCAGAGTATATAGGGCCTTTTTTATTTTATGTGCGGGGTTCCCCTTAATATCCATACAAGACCCAAAGGGGCTGGTAATGGGCTGGGGTAGGGGGGGGGGGTCATGGGGTAGCTATGCCATTTTTCTTAAAGATTTTCATCCATATTACCGGGACCAGACATTACATTAAAGCCGCAAGCAGTTTTAAATGGCTTTTTTTTCCTTTAGAAGTGTCATTTTGTGCAGGGACAGTTCTAAACACGGGAAACACGTGGCACTTCACAGGCATACTTTAGACACCCCCCAGGTATGATATTTAAAGGAATATTTGACTTTTTTTTTTTCACTTTATGCATCATTAAAATGACTGCTCCCGAAAAACGACCGTTTTTAAAACTTATTTTTGCATTGATACATGTCCCCTGGTGCAGAACCCGGGTTCCCAAACCCTTTTTAGGACAATAACATGCATAATAGTTGTTATAATTAGCACTTTAGAATTCGAACGTTCGCATCCATTGTATTTAATAGGGTTCTAATGTTCGTACGAACTTTCGGTCCGTTCGCGGGTTCTGGTGCGAACCGAACCCGGGGGTGTTCGGCTCATCACTACTGGGGAGAACAAGGACTTATCTCTATCTATTGTAGAGGTGGGAATTCATTCTCTGGAGGATTCTGGTTTCTGGCCGTGGAGACCCCCTAACAACACCGCTCAACCTCTTTACACAGGAGGGTACGGGCTTGTGGCGTGGTGTGCCCTCTCTACCTGCGAGGAGCCAAAGGCAGATAAAGGGGGTTGAGGTCGCTACACGTGGGGGCTCGAGTCCGGGATTTCTACGGCCGGAAAAGTGTTGAAAACCCCCCCAGAGTTTGAACTTTATTCCCCTGTGAAGTTCCGTGGCGGTCGGCCATATTTGAAGGAAAAGTGACTGCGCCACGAGGAGAGCCCAGGCTGCGTAATTCGCGGGCGTGCCTAAAGTGAGAAAGCCCGCGAACATTGCAGAAGATGGGAGGAGCCTCGCCATGTGATGAGTTACACGTGGTGACTTTGGTGCGAAAAAGGACAGTGCGCAATGAATCGGCAAGCGGGTAACATGGCGTCTAATGCCTCATGGATTCCGGTCACTTCAACCATGAATATGACCTAGTTTGCTGCTTCTGTGACCGCCACGGGGATCCAACTGAAGCCTCTGGGTCGCTTTGCTCTCTTTGTCTGCAGGGTGGTTTGTCCCGCATGCCAGGGACTGGTGGTGCATCTTAGGCCTTTTGGAAGATGTGAGCAGTGCAAAGAGTTCCTAATTTGAGGTAGAACAGCCTACTGAAAAACCTTGGGCCTTCCGTCTGAACTGCCTTACGGGGACCACCACTTTAGAAGAAGGAACCAGAGCTTCCACAGTCACCCCCACGTGCACTGTTGGGACTTCGGAGGAAGTCGCAGTTGAAAATGTTCCGGTGATCGAGGAACCGGAGACGGAGAAACCGGAGAATGTTGCCTCGGTTGTTACTGAGTCCTCCCTCCCATCGCCCAAGAGGAAGGTCGGCTATGTTAAAGCTTCCTGCGGCCGTGGTCGAGTTACACCCCAGCGCTTGCCCGGATCGGATGTTTCCACAGGAAAAAGTTCCGAACATCCTGCATCAGCTACAAGCCGAGGTAAGCCGGGGAAAGGGATCTTGGCTAAGGTTCAAAGTGTCGGAGATGATTGGGTCAGGGACACCAGAGCCCTTGAACTTGTTAGAGGCGGTGATTCCTTGTCTACAAGAAGTTACCTGCCGGCGGAGGAATGTGATACCTTCGACCTGGAGTCAGTCTCCGATCCAGGGGATGATGTGGCCATAGATGAACTGTTTGAGCGGAAGGGTTGGGATAAGATGCCATTGTCCTTGTCCCGTAGAAAAAGGGACCCACCCATGGTCACTGGGGATGATACACCCCGGGAGGAGGCCCAGGAGCCTGAGGAGGAATCTGTCCTGTTGTCTGCCCTTCCACCATTGGAGATAACTGCACCTGTTGCCGGGATGGGGTGAGTGTCATTGCGGGCCCCTATGTCTGGTCCGGAGGCAGTGAAAGTGCCTCGACACCCGGATGCCATAGTCTTGCCAGGTATGGGAGATCGTGCAACCATGCCACCATTGTCCAGGATGCAGCGGTTATTTAACCAGAGAGTGGCAAACGAATATCCGTACTCGCCTAAAGAGTTGCTATTTGAAGTGGAGGCCTATAGAGATCGGTGGTACGCAGACTTTCTCTGGACTTATCTAAAGGTACCCCAGGCCCGTAGGTACTACTCCTGTTCCGCCACAGCCACTAAGCGGTACAAAGAATGTAGAGAGTCCTGGATGCTTGGCAGACATATTCATGCTGATAAAGTGGTTATTTGCCAGAAGGAGAAGGACAATGTTGAATATCATATTGACACTTTTGACAAAAACTGGAAACCACTAGTGTTGCATCATCCACAGTACTACCTTTAAGAGACTGGACTCTTTATGTTGTCCTTTGCTTATTCCGGAGTGTACTTTCCTGGAGCCCAAGAACTTTTGCCCTTACAGATGGGGTATTCTACTTGCTGGAAGAGCAGGAGCTGTTGTTTTTTTTCTCCTCTCACAGCGCCAAAAAGACAGTGACTTTTGGGGTAGAAATAGTTCAGGGCCACAGTCAGGTTCAAGAAGAAGAGGATTCATCTTCAAGAGGAAAAGAAAGTTTCCTTCAGGGAACAAGTGTTTTGACGGTGGCATTTCCACTAGGTGGCAGTGTTGCGTAACTTTTGCATTTCAAATGTCATTTACTTTTAGAAGGAAAGGATTTTTCCTCCGGTGAGAATTTTTTCTCTTCTAATGTACATAAGTTAGGATGTCAGATGTTTTTGGTTGTATGTGTTTTTTTTCCCTCTGCAGGTGGACACCAAGCACCAGGTCTGTGGCAGAGACCAAGTTCACCCAGTCTGTGGCAGAGACTGTGCAGTTAAGTTAAGAGTACCATTTGGCTGCTAGTCCCATCCTAGGGAGACTATCCATTTGGGCTGAGTCTGCTTGAGAAGCCGAGCAGTGAAGTGATTGTGTTTGTGCCTGGACATTCAAGTTACTGGGGAGAACAAGGACTTATCTCTATCTATTGTAGAGGTGGGAATTCATTCTCTGGAGAATTCTGGTTTCTGGCCGTGGAGACCCGCTAACAACACCACACAACCTCTTTACACAGGAGGGTACGGGCTTGTGGCGTGGTGTTCCCTCTCTACCTGCGAGGAGTCAAAGGCAGGTAAAGGGGGTTGAGGTCACTACACATATATCAGTCATAATTTACTGACTGAACCTCACTACCCGAATTCAATCAGGCAAGGGAGAAAATTGTATATAAATGCACAGGCTTCACAAACAAAGGTGTGTGTATAGCGTATAAACGAACCTGTATTGAGGCTAACAGGGTCGGAATTTCCGTCGGAAAAAACGCTCAAGCTTAGCTTGGCTTGCATACACACGGTCACACAAAAGCTCTCTGAACTTTCGACCATCAAGAACACGGTGACGTACAACACTACGACGAGCCGAGAAAATTAAGTTCAATGCTTCCGAGCATGCGTCAAATTGTTTCCTAGCATGTGTCGAAATTTTGCACGTCGGAATTGCTACAGATGATCGGAATTTCCGATTGGCATTTTTTCCGTCGGAAAATTTGAGAACCTGCTCTAAATCTTTTGTGCGTGGAAATTCCGACAGCAAAAGTCCGATGGAGCATACACATGGTCGGAATTTCCAACCAAAAGCTCACATCGGACTTTTCTTGTCGGAATTTCCGATCGTGTGTACGGGGCAATAAGGTTTGTATGCGATCCTCCATGTCCAGACGTTTTGGATCATTGAAAGATCCTCAAACATCTGGGGTTTATATGTGGTAGTTAATGAGTAGTAAGTTGGGTAAGTTGGGTGCAACAGGCCACAGGTGCAGGGTAACCGCCCCCTCCCTTACCCTTGTTGGGCACTTCTGCAACAGATGCATCTCGTGTGGCTTCCTCGGCGTTCCGGAAGGTCCAAGACCCCGACACAATGAGGTTGCGCACACGCGTGGAGTCCAAACATCCGGAAAAGTGATCCAGTATGCTGCCGGCATGGTACAGGCTCCCTCTTGTGAATGAAACCGAATTCGTCCACCCAGTGGTGCATTGGGGGAGCGGATGGTAGCTGCCCCCCTTGCCGGGAAGAGACAGAGAAAGAGAGATTATATTATATCATCAATCATGATTCAGTTACATCAAATGTGACAGCAGTATATAGAACAAAGCAATATACATTTACATTCGACACATGTGTTTTTGAAATTATTCACAGCTATGCAGATAATGGTAATAATTTTTTGGTGCGATGCATTGTCTATTGCTTTGCTAAAAAATAGTTACATTATGTACAAAATCCTATAATAATATAAGAAACTATAATATTGGATAGATATATTATAGTGTGGAATTCTCACTGGGTCTTGCCCGATGAGAAACCCTTTAGGAAAGGGGCAAAAGAGATGGATTCATTCAGACCTGGAGGCGTATTAGCCCGGAGTCCAAAGATCCACCTTTGCTCATGCTGGAGCAAGACCTTATTCCAGTCGCCCCCTCGATCAGGGATGTGGACTCGATCCAATGCCATAAATGAGACTTTGGGTACTTTGTAATCATGTTCTAGCACTGCATGTCTTCCTACTGGGAGATAGCGATTCCCAATTTGAATGCTATATATGTGCTTAGACATGCGGCGCCAGAACTCCTGTTTCGTTTTACCAATATTCTGGAACACCATGTCATTTGACAGATATAGTAACGCTGAGATTAATCCCTTTGGGTTAATTGTACAGATCTTTCCAAACTTAGATCAGATAAGTAAGGAGTGCAAGAAGGAATGGGAAGAAAATTTAAAATTATGCTCACATGAAATGATGGCCATTTTGAGTAGGGAGTACAAAAAACTGATTGCACTATTGGATTTAGAGATCAGTAACCTAGAACTAGCACTGACTCCCTTTGCCAAACATGCCCAATACTTGGAGGCACAAACTAATCTAAAAGATAGTCTGTCAGCCTTCAATAAGAATAAACATGTACTACAGAAAAAAATAGGTCAAATTTTGGAGAGATAAGACAGCGTTCTCCGAGGGATGAGCATATAAATGGAACACTAACAACACACAAACTAAAAAACAGTATCAATCTAGAGAATATAATGGTACGGCTAAATCTAAGATTCCCTCCTCCACAGGTTCAGGTCAAAACTCTTCCCAGCGTGGACGCGGCAAACAAAAAAGAAGCCGCAATAACAGAGGCTCATTTGAACAGGACAGTAAGAAATGCACTGTAGATGTTGATCCGGAGTACGGACATACTACATTGTCTTGACAAGTGTATTCCATCTACTACGAGAAAAGACGACACACAAAGCACGGGGATGAATGAATCTGATTCCTCTTTGTCTGATGCTCCAAGCAGTGTCAGTCATATTTCCCATTTGACAGGTAAATTAAAATCAACCACACAGAAATCTTTGAAACCCTACACGGGGGCCCTGTTTCCCCCAAACAAACAGAAATGGTAAATGATTGGATCCGTACATCGTACGAACGCAACCGAGCAATTAAGTGTGATTAATCTCTCATCACATTCCTTGACCCAGGCAGAAACCCAAATATTATCCAGAGGTCTAACGTTTTGTCTTCAAGAAAACTTCAACCTTTTCGAGGTCGTTACAGATCTGCAGATATTTGTGCGCAAATTATTATTAAAATCCACGTACGCAAAAAACAAAACTGAAGTTGACAATACCGATTGGTCCTCCTACAGCATGAGGGAGTTTAAAGCCCTCCGAGATCTTACCATTTATTTTTGAAGAGAACAACACAGTAGACTTGATTGACCAAATAGACTTAGATGTATTTCAAGATGACATTAACAAATCTACGCAAAAGTCAGTTACCATGTTTAGAAAGCCATTTACAAAATTTTTGCCTCTTAATACCAACCTCAGCGTAGCAATTTTTCTAAAACAAACAATACGAGACATCTGTAAATTACCCCGGAAAAAGAACTATCCCAAAAACCTGAACAACTGAAGAATATGAAGCCCTTGAGTCACTTTGCAACAACGCAACTATTGTAGTTAAACCCTCTGACAAGGGTGGCAATGTTGTCCTAATGGACAACAAGGACTACGTATCAATGTGTGAAAAGATCTTGAATAATAAAGACTGGTACAGAAAAATTCCAGCCAAAGCTGTAGATCAATACAACAAAAAGAAAGGAGTCAGCTCTAAGGACTTATATGAATTCGTTAGAACCAAACACTTAAAAGTAGCTACCTTTTATAGCTCACCAAAAATTCACAAGGACCCGAAAAAACCCTCTGGGCGACCCATAGTTTCCGTAAATGGGAGCATTTCCGAAAATCTAAGTAGGGTGAGTGACTCCTACCTGCAACCATATGTCCTTTCCATGCCATCCTTTGTAAAGGACACAATCCATTTTTGCAAACTATTGAAGAATTTACCATTTTAGATGAGGCTATCCTTGTTGAGATTGACGTAGAGGCCCTATATAGCTCCATTCCCCATGTTTGGGGAATGGCTACTATACAGAGGATCCTCCAACAGGGCTCTCGCCATGGCAGAGCTCTGAATAAGTTCATACTAAATGGCCTGGCATATATTCTTAATTACAACTTCTTTAACTTCAATGGCTCCCACTACCTCCAGGTGCAGGGCGTGGCGATGGGCACATATTGTGCCCCGTCGTACGCGAACCTGTACCTGGGGGAGTGGGAGCGGTCCTTACTGGATGACGAGGACCTTGTCGAGTACACGAGCCACATATCCACGTGGCTCCGGTATATTGATGATGTCTTCGTCATCTAGGAGGGGAACGCGAAAACACCTTAACAGCTCAAGTACCGAGCCTCTGAGATTTGGTGTTTACAAGGTAAAAACTTTTTTTTTACTAGAAAATTACGTAGAACCCCCAAACATTATATATATTTTTTCCAACACCCTAGAGAATAAAATGGCGGTCGTTGCAATACTTTTTGTCAGACCGTATTTGCGCAGCGGTCTTACAAGCGCACTTTTTTTAATAAAAAAATAAGACAACAGTAAAGTTAGCCCAATTTTTTTTATATTGTGAAAAATAATGTTACGCTGAGTAAATTGATACACAAAATGTCACGCTTCAAAATTGCGCCCGCTCGTGGAATGGCAACAAACTTTTACCCTTAAGAATCTCCATAGGCAATGTTTAAAACATTCTAAAGGTTGCATGTTTTCAGTTACAGAGGAGGTCTAGGGCTAGAATTTTTGCTCTCACTCTAACGATTGTGGCGATACCTCTCATGTGTAGTTTGAACACTGTTTTCATATGCAGGCGCTGTTCACGTATGCGTTCGCTTCTGCGCGCAAGCTCGTTGGGATGGGGCGCTTTAAAATATATATTTTTTTCTTATTTATTTTACTTTATTTTTACACTGTTTTTTGAAGAAAAAAAAAATTGGGTCACTTTTATTCCTATTACAAGGAATGTAAACATCCCTATAGCGAAAAGCATGACAGGTCCTCCTAAATATGAGATCTGGAGTCAAAAAAGACCTCAGATCTCATATTTAGGCTAAAATGCAATAATAAAAAAAAATTATGTAATTTAACCAGTTCCCGACCGCCACATGCTGATATACGTCGGCAGAATGGCACGGGCAGGCAAATGGGCGTACCTGTATGTTCCTTTAAATTTGCCGCCCAGCGTGCCTTGGGAGTGCGCTCGCGGGTCCCGGGAACTCGATGTTCACCGGCGGGCAGCGATTGCGGTCAGGAGAGGTAGAACGGGGAGATGCCTATGGAAACAAGGCATTTCCCTGTTTTGCCTAGTGACGGGACAGTGATCTACTGCTCCCTGTGATCAGGAGCAGTGATCACTGTCGTGTCACTGGTAGCCCATCCCCCACAGTTATAATCACTCCCTAGGACACACTTAACCCCTTCAGCGCCCCCTAGTGTTCCCTGCCAGTGATCCCTTCCCTGCCAGTGTCATTTACACAGTAATCAGTGCATTTTTATAGCACTGACAGTGATCGCTGTATAAATGACAATGGTCCCAAAAATGTGTCAAAAGTGTCCGATGTGTCCGCCATACATTTGCAGTCACGATAAAAATCGCAGATTGCCGCCATTCATAGTAAAAAAATAATAATAATAAAAAATGCCAAAAAACTACCCCCTATTTTGTAGACACTATAACTTTTGCGGAAACCAATCAATAAACGCTTATTGTGATTTTTTTTAATCAAAATTCTGTATAAATATATTGGCCTAAACTGAGGAAAACTTTTTTTTTTTTTTTTTTTAAATTGGGATATTTATTATAGCAAAAAGTAAAAGATATTGTGCTTTTTTTTTCAAAATTGTCACTCTTCTTTTGTTTATAGCGCAAAAAATAAAAACCGCAGGAATTTACAGTTGGGAAATCCTTCAGTCCGGTTACCTGGAAAGTAGTAACAACGGATGTGAATAAGGATGTAGCGCTAAATTTCAAGGGAGACCAAGAGAAATTGGACCTCAAAATAAACATAAATGTGAATGAAGGACAATATAGTGAGTCCACAAAATGTCCATAGAATATCCGTGATAGGAAGAAACTGAAACCACACGTAAAACAATATGGGTCATTGCATAACTTCTGGAGGGGAAGAGAGGTAGAATACTCTTACCGGAACCGGTGAATCTGCGGATTAGGCAGATCATATGGGCATGAGAAATCTCAGTGGCAGTTCCCTTCTGCTTGTCTGAAGGCTGGATCAAACGAATCCCAGATGGCAACTCTCCAGCAGGTTCCCCGACTTGAAAGGAGTCTGGATTCACGTGGTCCTCAGATAGAACAGGAACAGCCTCCAATCCGGAAGTTCTTTCCGGAATTACAATCGCAATAAGGAGAAAACTCAACTCAATCGACCAACCATGAAAAAGAAAATGAAGGGAATGCTCCGATAGTGCAGGTCAATGCAGGTTTATTAACCACTTGACCACTGGGCACTTAAACCCCCTTAATAACCAGACCAATTTTCAGCTTTCGGTGCTCTCGCATTTTGAATGACAATTACTCAGTCATACAACACTGTACCCATATGAATTTTTTGTCCTTTTTTTCACACAAATAGAGCTTTCTTTTGGTGGTATTTAATCACTGTTGGGGTTTTTATTTTTTGCGCTATAAGAGGAAAAAGACTGAAAATTTTGTAAAAAAAATGATTTTTTTTTCGTTTCTGTTATAAAATTTTGCAAATTACTATTTTTTCTTCATAAATTTTGGCCAAAATTTATACTGCTACATATCTTTGGTAAAAATAAGTACAAATTGGTGGATATTATTTGGTCTTTGTGAAAGTTATAGAGTCCACAAGCTATGGTGCCAATATCTGAAAATTGATCACACCTGAAGTACTGACGGCCGATCTCATTTCTTGAGACCCTAACATGCCAGAAAAGTACAAATACCCCCCAAATGACCCCTTTTTGGAAAGAAGACATTCCAAGGTATTCAGAAAGAGGCATTGTGAGTTTTTTGAAGTTGTCATTTTTTCCCACAATTCTTTGCAAAATCAAGATTTTTTTTTTTTTTTTTTTTTCACAAAATTGTCATATTAGCAGGTTATTTCTCACACACAGCATATGCATTCCACAAATTACACCCCAAAATACATTCTGCTATTACTCCCGAGTATGGCGATACCACATGTGTGAGACTTTTACACAGCGTGGCCACATAGAGAGGCCCAACATGCAGGGAGCACCTTCAGGCGTTCTGGAGCACCCAGGCCAATTCTGACATTTCTCTCCTACATGTAAAAATCATCATTTGTTTGCTAGAAAATTACATAGAACCCCAAAACATTATATATGTTTTTTTAGCAAAGACCTTAGAGAATATAATGGTGGTTGTTGCAACTTTTTATCTTGCACGATATTTGCGCAGCAATTTTTTTAACGCGTTTTTTACGGAAAAAAAATGTTTTGTGCTTAAAAAAAAAAGAACAGTAAAGTTAGCCCAATGTTTTTGCATAATGTGAAAGATGAAGTTACGCCGAGTAAATAGATACCTAACATGTCACCCTTAAAAATTGCACACACTCGTGGAATGGCGCCAAACTTCGCTACTTTAAAAATCCCCATAGGCGACGCTTTAAATATTTTTACTGGTTACATGTTTTGAGTTACAGAGGAGGTCTAGGGCCAAAATGATTGCTCTCGCTCTAACGTTCGCAGAGATACCTCACATGTGTGGTTTGAAAACCGTTTTCATATGTGGGCGGGACTTACGTATGCGCTCGCTTCTGTATGCGAGCTCACGGGGACAGGGGCGCTTTAAAAAAATATATATTTTTTTTTATTGTTCATTTTACTTTATTTTAGTTTGACATGTTTTTCCGCCCCAAAATTTTTTTTGATCACTTTTATACCTATTACAAGGAACGTAAACATCCCTTGTAATAGGAATATGGCATGACAGGTCCTCTTTACAGTGAGATATGGGGTCAATAAGACCCCACATCTCACCTCTAGGCTGGGAAGCCTGAAAAAAAACCAAAAAAAAACAACAATCCTGGCTTTGATCGTAGCGGTGAGTCGGTAGAAGCACCGGAGGGTGGCGGGGGGCATCCCCTCTCGTCTCCCATAAGAATGATCAAGCGGCGGAACAGCCACTATGATTGTTGTTATGGCGTAGGGAATCGCCGGCTGAAAAAGCTGATATCTGAATGATGCCTGTAGCTGCTCCCATCATTCAGATATCCCCGCACAAAGTCAAGGACGTCATATGACGGCCGGTGGGCGGGAAGTGGTTATTGCAGAGTATGGCTGGGCATTGCGGAGTATTGCTGGGCATTGCGGAGTATTGCGGACTATGGCAGGGTATTGCGGAGTATGGCAGGGTATTGCACGGGGTATTGCACAGGGGGTATTGCACAGGGTATTGCAGAGTATTGCGCAGGGTATTGCAGAGTATTGCGCAGGGTATTGCAGAGTATTGTGCAGGGTATTGCAGAGTATTTTGCAGGGTATTGCAGAGTATTGCACCAGGGTATTGCAGAGTATTGCACCAGGGTATTGCAGAGTATTGCACCAGGGTATTGCAGAGTATTTTGCCGAGTATTGCGCAGGGTATTTTGCAGAGTATTGGCAGGGTGTATTGCAGAGTATTGCACAGGGATGGCTGAGCAGGGATGGATGGATGGCTGGATCTGTGACTGCAATTGTCACAGATCCAGCCCACAGAGCTGCTGCTGCCATCCGCTCCCTCCCCCTCCCCTCTCACACTGTACCGATCGGTACAGAGAGGGGAGGGAGGAACCGGCGTCATCAAATGACGCCGGTCTGTTTACAAGTGATTGCTCCGTCATTTGACGGAGCGATCACGTGGTAAACGGCCGCTATCAGCGGCGATTTACCGCGATTCGTGATCCGCCGGGTCCACCCGGCGGTCACGGAGTTTCCCGTGTGCGCGCCCCAGGGGGCGCGCGGGAGCGCGATTCTGGGAGGACGTTATATAACGTCCTCCCAGAGTTAAGCAACCACCTTGTCGACGTTATTTGTCGGCAGGTGGTTGTTAAGTGGTTAAAAAACCAACAAAGTAAAAGTGATCACATACAGGTAAAAAACATTAAAAGGGCAGTGAGTGGAGTGGTGTACCAAGTCCAACGCGTTTCGTACTAGAGTACTTCAACCGATGCCCCTGTTGAAGTACTGCTTGGGCAGAGGAACATGTTCCTTGCCTGTCTGCAGTCTTCATCCCAGGAGTGGAGAATTGGCAGGCGGATTTCTTGAGCCGCCAACAGTTGTTCCTGGGAGAATGGTCCCTACATCCCGATGTTTTTCTGGCCATATGCCAGAGATGGGGCACCCTGGACGTAGATCTGTTGGCATCCAGATTCAAGAAGAAGTTGGACAGCTCTGTGTCAAGAACAAGGGATCCACTCGCACTCGGGACAGATGCGTTAGTTACCCCGTGGGATCAGTTTTATGCATTCCCCGCAGTTCAGCTGCTACTGCGGCTTCTTCGCAGGATCAAGGGGGAAGGGAAGCCAGTAATCCTAGTAGCTCCGGAGTGGCCCAGGAGATCCTGGTATGCAGAGATCATGAGGATGGCAGTAGGGGATTCATGGACTCTTCCATCTTGTCCAGACCTGCTGTCGCAAGGGCCGGTATTCCATCCTACCTTACAGTCGCTAAATTTGACGGTTTGGCTGTTGAAACACACATCCTAAAGAATCGAGGGCTTTCAGGTTCAGTGATTACCACCCTGATTAATGCTAGAAAGCCGGCCTCTAGGACCATTTATTATAGGGTCGGGAGGTCCTATGTCTCCTGGTGTGAAACCAAGGGTTGGCAACCTCGAAAGTATGTCATAAGTAGAATTTTCTACAGTCTTTCTACAGTTGGGGGTAGAAATGAAGCTGGCCTTGAGTTCGATTAAGGGTCAGATCTAGGCCTTGGCAGTATTTTTCCAAGGGCCACTTGCTTCACATTCTTT
Organism: Rana muscosa; assembly: GCA_029206835.1. NCBI lineage: Eukaryota > Metazoa > Chordata > Amphibia > Anura > Ranidae > Rana > Rana muscosa. Next base: position 985,750,088 of record CM055118.1, on the reverse strand, counting down.
GATCCGGGCTTTTATACAAAGGGGTAACTCGGATAAGTCAGCCAGTCAGGTCACCCTTGTGCCCATGGGATTTGAATCTAGTTCTGTCGTTTTTGCAAAGACAGCCCTTTAAGCCAATACATAGTATTCCTTTGCTTCTTTTGACAAAGAAATTGGTGTTCTTAGTTGCGGTAACCTCCGCAAGAAAAGTTTCAGAATTGGCTGCTTTTTCCTGTAAAGAGCCATACTTGATTATTCATAAGGACAAGGTGATGTTGCGTCCTTACTAGGGTTGTCCCGATACCACTTTTTTAAGACCGAGTACAAGTACCGATACTTTTTTTCAAGTACTCGCCGATACCGATTACGATACTTTTTTTTTAATGTCAGCTGACAGTTTTAAAGCACAATACAGATTAGGTGGCAATGATATGCAGCACTGATTAAGCAGCACTGGTATGATTAGGTGGCACGGATATGCAGCAGTGATGAGTACTGACAGGTGGCGGGCAATGATGACTGGCACTGACAGGGGGCACTGATGGCTGGCACTGACAGGGGGCACTGATGGCTGGCACCGACAGATGGCTGGCACTGACAGAGGGCACTGATGGCTGGCACCGACAGATGGCTGGCACTGACAGAGGGCACTGATGGCTGGCACCGACAGATGGCTGGCACTGACAGAGGGCACTGATAGGTGGCTGGCACTGAAAGGGGGCACTGATGGCTAGCACTGACAGGGGGTTGGCACCTGCACTAATAGATGGCAGGTGGCTGGCAGTGATAGATGGCATTGACAGGTGGTAGTGATAGATGGTACAGGTGGCTGGCACTAATAGGTGACACTGAGTAAGCAGCACTAATGAGCAACTAATGAGCACTAACAGATAGCGGGCACTGACAGGTGGTGGGCACTTATAGGCACGAGAGGATTTATTTTTCTTTCCCTTTCTTTCTCTTTTTTTCTTGAACAGGTTATACGGTACAGCTCTTCATTACATTTTATACGTATTCCATTTCCCATCCCCCCAACAACCCCCACTCCCCCCCCCCCACAAGTACAGGCAGGGGGGGGCGGCAAGGAAGGGAAGCGAAAAAATAAACATAAGGCGGGGAGGGAGGTACCCCAAGACCAACCTAACAAAGGCAAACACACGTTCCAGTCCCCCGCAACCCAGTGGGCATATCTTCCTCAGTTAACATGGTCAAACTATATTATTTCCACATATCCCATTGGGCCCATGGAGTACTTTTGAACTATACTTATTCATATTCTCCGCCTTTTTTGTCTCCGTTAATCTTTCATAATAAAGGCTTTATTCAGTCTCCTCAGGGTCTGCCTTTGTTGTTACTTCCATCAAGCAACTTCTCTTTGTTCTCCCCCTCCCCCGCCTGTCTATCAGTACCCCCACCTGCCCCTTTTCCTTTATTTATTTTTCTATGCTGCCTCTGCGACGCCCATCTTAGTACACCCTGCACTCGGCCTCAATAAAGCAGCAGCGGACATCTTGTTACACCCAGCCCAAACTACATGGGCTGGGTGTAACAAGATGTCCGCTGCTGCTTTATTGAGGCCGAGTGCAGGGTGTACCAAGATGGGCGTCGCATTTTTTCAAACACAGACAGTGTAACACGGAGCGTCACTTCCTTGACCGAATGTGACGGCTCCGGTCGCCAAATGTGACGGCTCCGGTCGCCGATGGAAGCTGCAAGCTTACCCGCCTGAGGACTCTCCGCTCCACTCTGCTCTCCGCTCCGTCCCTCCCGCCCTCCGCTTGCCGACTCCGCCCACTGACCTTTCCGCCCCACTCTGCTCTCCGCTCCGCCCTCCGCTTGCCGACTCCGCCCGCTGACTTCTCCCATCCCAGGTATCGGCAAAGGCATCGGGAGCATTTGCGCGAGTACAAGTACTCGCGCAAATGCTCGGTATCGGTCCCGATACCGATACTAGTATCGGTATCGGGACAACCCTAGTCCTTACCCAACCTTTTTGCCTAAGGTAGTGTCAGGTTTTCATCTGAATCAGGATGTTTACTAGGGATGAGCCGAACACCCCCAAGTTCGGTTCGCACCAGAACCTGCGAACGAACCGAAAGTTTGCGCAAACTTTAGAACCCTATTAAATACAATGGACGCGAACGTTCGAAATCTAAAGTGCTAATTATAACGGCTAATATGCATGTTATTGTTTTGGGGACCCGGGTCCTGCCCCAGGGGACATGTATCAATGCAAAAAGAGGTTTTAAAAACTGCCGTTTTTTCGGGAGCAGTGATTTTAATGATTCATAAAGTGAAAAAAAAGTGAAATATTCCTTTAAATATCGTACCTGGGGGGTGTCTAAAGTATGCCTGTGAAGTGGCACGTGTTTCCCGTGTTTAGAACTGTCCCTGCACAAAATGACATCTCTAAAGGAAAAAAAGTCATTTAAAACTGTCTGGTCTCGGCAATATGGATGAAAATCATTGAGAAATATGGCATGGGTACCCCCCACCCCCAGCCCACTACCAGCCCCTTTGGGTCTTGTACGGATATTAAGGGGAACCCTGCACCCAAATTTTAAAAAGGCCCTATATACTCTGAACAGCAGTATACAGGCGGTGCAAACAAGACAGGGACTGTAGGTTTGTTCTTAAGTAGAGTCTGTTTATAATTTGGAACAGGTACATTTTTTATATGTAGCTCCAGCCAAAAAATCTATTTTTAAGCTTTTTGGAAAACATAGGGAAGGGTTATCACCCCTGTAACATTTTTTTTTCTGTCTGTGCACCTGTTTAGAACATTTCACCTCACTTTCCATCCCAATGACAAATGTTTTTTGAAAATTTGGGGTTTCTATTGAAACAAGGATTGGTGATAAAGCATCAGTGGAGAGGAGACACCTTTTTCCCATATTAACTCTTACGGGAGAGAATTTCCCTTTCTAGGGGTAGATTTCCTCTCACTTCCTGTTGTCTCTTTCCGTTTGCAGGTAGGTGTCGTTTGTAAGTTGGATGTTTGAAAGTAGGGGCCTGCCGTATATACTCTGCAGAAATTTGGCCCTTAGGTGTTGGTGTTGCCACAACACTGTAAGCCCTCAAAGTTACTCTTGGTGGGCGCTGGAATGCCCTGCTGTGAACTATTATATCAAGAATTGTAATTACATGTCATTGTTGAACAGTGGTAGGAAAAATTGGGCCTTTGGTGGTGGTGGTGGTGCTGGTGCCACAACACTGTAAGCCCTCACATTTACTCTTGGTGGGCGCTGGAACGCCCTGCTGTGAACTATTATATTAGGAATTGTAATTACATGCCATTGTTGAACAGTGGTAGGAAAAATTGGGCCTTTAGTGGTGGTGCTGGTGCCACAACACTGTAAGCCCTCACAGTTACTCTTGGTGGGCACATGAATGGGCCCTGCTGTGAATTATTAGATCAAGAATTGTAATTGCATGCCCCTGTTGAACAGGGGCTGAAAAATTGGGCCTTTGGTGGTGCCGGTGGTGGTGGTGTTGCCAACACACTGTAAGCCCTCACAGTTACTCTTGGTGGGCGCAGGAATGGGCCCTGCTGTGAATTATTAGATCAAGAATTGTAATTGCATGCCCCTGTTGAACAGGGGCTGACAAAATTGGGCCTTTGGTGGTGGCGGTGGTGCTGGTGCCACAACACTGTAAGTCCTCACAGTTACTCTTAGTGGGCGCAGGAATGGGCCCAGCTGTGAAATATTAGATCAAGAATTGTAATTACATGCCCCTGTTGAACAGGGGCAGAAAAATTGGGCCTTAGGCGCTGGTGCCACAACACTGCAACCCCTCACAGATACTGTACTTAGAGCGCAGCAATGAGCCCTGTTGCAAAGTATTAGATCAAGAATTGTAAATACATGCCCCTGTTAAACAGGGGCAGAAAAATTGGGCCTTAGGCACTGGTGCCACAACACTGCAACCCCTCACAGATACTGTACTTGGAGCGCAGCAATGACCCCTACTGCAAAGCATTGCATAAAAAATTGTAAATACATGCCCCTGTTAAACAGGGGCTGGGGCTGAAAAATTGGGCCTTCGGCACTGGTGCTGGTGCCACAACACTGCAACCCCACACAGATACTGTACTTGGAGCGCAGCAATGAGCCCTGATGCAAAGTATTTCATCAAAAATTGTAATTACACGCCCCTGTTAAACATGGGCTGAAAAATTGGGCCTTAGGCACTGATGCTGGTCCCACTGTAAGAGTGCAAAAAACTAAAGCAATAAACCGCGCTAGCCAATAAACATAAATAAATGTACAGCAGCACCTGTAATATGTGATAACATATAAGGTAAACAAAAATAAAAAGAACAAGTGCGCTAATGTGAATTGACTAATATTTGAAATAAGTAATAACAAATCCACACATGTGATGAATAAATGAATAAAGTTCAATGGTAATATCAATAAATGTGTCCCGTGAAGATGGATATATCCAAAATAAGTCCCATCAAAACCAGAAAAAAGAAGCCGTGAAAAAGTGAACCACTACTGGTTAGAAATTCGGTGCATACACACCCGTGTCCACCACCAACAATGCAAGCTGCTTACCAGAGGTAAGAAACAAATAGGCACATCCGCAATCGCAGGGGGAGATCCAAAAAAGATCCAAAGAACTCCAGAGGAATCCAAACGTCACTTGATATGCAGTGAATGCATCAAAGTTTACCCAAGGAGAAAGAGGAGGCTCAATAGTGCATTACCCAATGTAAATTTATTTTGAGAAAACAGGGTATAAAAACACTTACACAATATAAAATCAGAAGAACATAACAACCGGCCGGTCCGCCGTACCTGTCCCTTAGTGATGACGTCAGCACGCACACCCCCCGACGCACGTTTCGTGTCAATACACGTCGTCTTGGGGATCAGGTGACGTGCTGACGCATCACAAGATATAGAAGGAGAGAAGCCTAGCCTCGCTCTGAGCGGCCAATGGAGCCACGGCAATAATACTACTCAACATATCGTTAATAATGCAAACACTGGTCCATCTGTTCCCAATCCTCAACCTGTTAATAAACACATAACAGGGGGTCGCACGCAAGCCCCACAGAAGGGGAGGCGAGGTTCATACCAATCACCCTCCAGACAGGGTGGGGGAGGTAGGGGATTACCCACACAGGCTCCTAAACCTCCACGCCCCTTTCGTAGACCAGGACCCGGACCTCAGGGCCAACGGGGGCGTGGTTATGGTCATGGTCCCATTGGATCTAATCAACCACGGCCACCTTATATATCTAATCAGGGGAATGTGGGAAACATATAGAAATGTCCCATCCTACCCACACAATCCCAATCAGGGATGGGCTCAGGGGAACTATCAAGGTCCTCATTCAAGCTATGGTCCGGGCCATTTGGATAAAGAGGGTGCTACATCCTATCATTTTCAACCCCCAGGTCCATCTATATATAGGGACGATTATGAATATAATGTGGATATAAGGCTGTAAATAGGCCTAAAGTAAACAAAATGTAAAGATGCGTGTGTATAGAAAATGTATTTTTTCCTTCTGTGTTTGCTGAAGGAATGAGATGTGTATGTGTAGTGTAGTGTTTGCCTGTTCTTGGACCGTCCAAAACATCAAAATCCGACTTTCATATTAGCTCACCCAAAGAGTACATCTGCCTGTTGTATCTACAATGGTGGCCTTTATAAATAACGTGAAGTCTTAGTTCGTGTTTCAACACTTGAACTAACCTTGGCAGAATTCTTCACGTAAGTAAACGTTTACGCTTTTTCACAACCTGAAAGTCTTCGCTGGATTTCCTACGATATCTTGAAACATATTGTCCAAAAGGCCTTGTCAATCAACCTCGTAAGCTGAGTCTTTGTTTTTGTTTTTTTCTTCTGCTTGCAAGTTTACAAGCGATCTGTAGGTGAGAAAACAGACAAAGAAAAACTCACCCTTGTGCTTTGAACAAAAATACTGGAGTCAGGATCAATAATTGGCTTTGTTCCACGGCCGCAATTCTCGTCTTTAGCTGGCTCAATTTCCTTGGACCTTCTGTCCACGTCTGATGGAACACAAACGCCTTTTTCTTTCTAAGTTCTTTGGTTGTTTTTTTCCCAAGACTTGATCAATTGTTTTCATCTCGTCTCTTCATCTGAGTCCCTCCTGTTGTCAAGTAGTTAGGGAAAAACAAACAAATTCTGGTGCTCGCCAATGTAAGAGGGTGGGGAAAAGGGGAAATCGTAGGAAATCCAGCGAAGACTTTCAGGTTAAATCTATTGGTGTCTTCTTTCTAGGCATTTCGTTCCAAAATTCAAGAACAAGGTTATCTTCCAAAAAGGTTGTTTATTCTTCAGGAAAGACAAGCAAAAGACAATGCTTACATAATGACAGCTGGTAACTCATGGTAAGATGGTTGCTTCAGAAGGAGGAATGAGGTGTCAGATGGTACAATCTCCATAGTGTATCGGGTCCCTTCACCCGACCTTCCTACCTCATGTTCAAAACCCTTGGTTTCTTATACTGTTTGTAAAGCTGAGCTAGGCATAATTTACATTTAGCATCGCTCCAAGGAAGGTAGCACTAACTGTCCTACAGAAGTAACACCCACTTGTGTATATTAAGTAACATAACTCCACCCATTGTCCTGACATAGTTCCTTAGAATAGATGTCAAATGACCTTTCTCTTGTCCTCAGCAACCTTCAAAATTAACATGTTTCAATAAAGATTTCAGAAACTTTTATCACTTAAAATAGTAATAAACTCAAAATATCTAACAGCCACAACACTGCAACCCCTCACAGATACTGTACTTGGAGCGCAGCAAAGCATTGCATCAAAAATTGTAAATACACGCCCCTGTTAAACAGGGGCTGAAAAATTGGGCCTTAGCCACTGGTGGCGGTGCCCAGAACCAAAAATGTTCCTTCAAGCTATCAGCATGATTATTGAGGAGGAAGAGGATAGTCACTCAGCATAACAGGATAGTCACTCTGCATCAGCATAGGCAGTCTTGAAGGGATCTGACATTTCAAAGAAAATTATTCTGTTACATCAGCATCAGGTGCTTGGTAGCTGGTGGTGATCCAAGACTGATTCATTTTTATGAAGGTCAGACGATCGACCGAGTCGGTTGACAGGCGCACCCTGTGATCCGTTACAAAGCCTCCAGCAGCACTGAATGTGCGTTCCGAAAGAACTCTGGATGCAGGACAGGCCAGTATCTCAATTGCATACTGTGTAAGCTCTGGCCAGTGATCCATCCTCAAGACCCAGTAACCCAGAGGATTTTCAGTGGGAAAGGTGTCCAAGTCTGATCTTACCCCTAGGTATCCCTGCACCATGTAAACCAGATGCTGGCGATGGTTGCGGGAACCGATCATACCTTGGGGCTGTGGACTAAAAAATTGTCTGAATGCATCGGTCAGATGGCCACCTTCTCCACCGCTCCATCTTTGACTGACCGAAGCCTCAGCAACATTTTGGAGGCGTGGTGGCGGAACAACCTCCAACACTACTGCACTTTGTCCTGCATCCTTCCCAGCTGCCAGCAGAGTCACCTAATGCGCCGTGAAAGATCAGTAACGTCCCTGTCCATGCCTGCTGGACCATGAGTCAGTGGTAATATGCACCTTACCGCTGACCGCTCTGTCCAGCGAGGCCAAGACATTGCCTTCCACATGCCGGTAGAGAGCCGGAATCGCCTTCCGTGAGAAAAAGTGTCGTTTGGGAACCTGCCACTGAGGAACCGCACATTCCACAAACTCACGGAAGGGGGCAGAGTCTACCAACTGAAAAGGCAGCAGTTGAAGTGCTAGCAATTTAGCCAAGGTAGCATTCAACCGCTGGGCATGTGGATGGCTGGGAGCGAACTTCTTTCGGTGGTGCAGCAGCTGGGGCAGGGAAATTTGCCTGGTACAATCGGACGTCGGTGTACCGATAGCAGATTGCCCGCAAGTACTTGACCGTGACACACCTAATTCTACACCTTCATTCCTCTCAGTGCAGGTTTCAGAGAAGACTGAAGGTATAGTGGGGTTGGAGATCCCAGCAGATGAGGAGCAAGGAGAGGTCCGCCTTGTTCTTTGGTGTGAGTCTTTTAGGTGTGCTTGCCAACAGACTGCATGGCAGGTCGACATATGTCTGGTCAAGCACGTGGTGCCCAAGCGGCTGATGTTTTGGCCACGCGAGATACGTTTTAGACATATGTTGCAAATGGCAACGGTGCTATCTGCTGCACACGTCTGAAAAAAGGCCCACACCAAAGAACTTTTGGAATAATGCGCAGAGACAGCAGCGCCCTGCACATGTGGAGCTCTGCGGTGTGATGCAGTCGGTGTGCTGCCCTTAAGCTGGCCCCTGGAGGGCATCCTGCCTCATTGGAGATGTGCCTCCTCCTCCTCTCTCCTATCAGGCACCCACGTGGAGTCAGTGACCTCATCATCCCCTCCCTCCTCATCACTGGAGCCAATCTAGCAGTATGCTGCAGCTGGGGGAACATGACTGCCAGATAGCTGACCTTGTTGGGCACCCCCTCTCTAGGGCTCACAATACTACCCCCTCTCTCTGAGCTCACGTTACTGCCTTCCTCCAGCTGGGTTCCATCATCGGAGCCTTCAAAAAGCTGGGCATCCTCCTGGAGCATGTACCCAACACTGTGGTCAAACAGTTCGGGGGACTCCTCAGGAGGACATGGTGGGGCTAGGGAAGGAGTGACTGATGCCATTGAGCCGAGGGAAGAGGTCGCTTTGGCAGCTGCTTTGCCAGACAAAGTACCCTGAGCCTGGGTGAGAGAGGATGAGGAGGAGGAGGACGGCTTGGTCATCCACTCTACCAAGTCTTGGGCATGTTGCGGCTCAACATGGCCAGCTGCCGAAAAGAAGGACAAGCGTTTCCCACAGCCACGTGCTGATGAGGATGCACCGTGTCCACGACCAGCAGCACTGTTGCCTCTAGACACAGAGCCTGCTTGCCCTCTTTTATTGCCTTGTGACTGTCTGCCTCTCACTGTTTGCCTTCCAGACATACTAATGGCCTGCTGTGGTGTTAGTATGGGAAAAGCAGCAATTGTTTTCAGTTAGTTTTAGATGAAAACTGTGCAGAGGACACAGTACACCGAAAATACTTGCAGCTCTCTGCTTGTGGTTTTATTATGAGAACACCACTATAGTTTTCACTAACTGTATTCAGGTGAGCTTTAGGTGAATGCTATGCAAAGCACACAGTAGTACACTTAAATGAAACACTGACTGTCTGCAGCTAGCACAATCACCGGCCTGCCTGCCACAGTATAGAGACTAACTGTATTCAGGTTACGCTTTAGGTGAATGCTATGCAAAGCACACAGTACACTAAGTGAAACACTGACTATCTGCAGCTAGCACAATCACCTGCCTGCCTGTCACAGTATAGAGACTAACAGGAACGGATCTAGCTAAACTCAATACAGTGTATAAATATATATATACAACACCTAGGATGCATATATATCCTCTACACACTGTAACTAGAGCTAACTGACTCGCCTGCCTGCTCTATCTAACTCAATATAAATGACACTGTCTGTCTCTGTAAACTCTCGTTTCACAACTCCAAAACACTACACAAGGCCGCTGAGCCGGCGGCCTTATATAGTGTGGGGCGTGTACTAAACCCCCTGAGCCATAATTGGCCAAAGCCACCCTGGCTTTGGCCAATCATGGCTCTCCGTTTTTTCTGCGCTGTGATTGGCCAAGCATGCGGGTCATAGTGCATGCTTGGCCAATCATCAGCCAGCAATGCACTGTGATGCCGCAGTGAATTATGGGCCGTGATGCGCTACTCGAATTTGGCGCGAATGGCCCATAATGTTCGATCTTCGTTGAACGATCGAACAGCCGATGTTAGAGTCGAACATGGGTTCAACTCGAACACGAAGCTCATCCCTAATGTTTACATGCCTTTCTTTTTTCCAGAACCTCGTTCTGCAGAACAAAGATTGCTAAATTCTCTTGATGCTCTTACTACATCGAGAGACTGTAACAATCTTTCAAGGCCTATCTGAAGACGACAGCTCAGATACGGAAAACTGATGTTTTGTTCGTGCTGCCAGAAGGCCCCAGAAAGGGCCAGGCAGCATCAAAATCAACTTGCTAAGTGGATTCATCAGGTGATTAGTCAGACTTATTGTCTGAAGAAAAGGGTTCCACCTTTTCAGGTTAAAGCGCACTCTACCAGGGCAGTCAGTGCTTCATAGACAGTGCATCACCAAGCCTCTGTGGCTCAGATTTGCAAGGCCGCTACTTGGTCGTCAGTACATACATTTACAAAATTCTATCAGATGGATGTAAGTTGGCAAGAGGATGCCGCCTTCAGGCGCAGTGTGCTGCAGGCAGCAGTATAGGTCCTCACGCCTGTCGGCGGCCATTTTGCTTTGTGTCTCCCTCCCCTCAGAAGGCATTGCTTTGGGACATCCCACATAGTTATGACTATGGTTCTATGTGTCCCGCGATGTACGATAAAGAAAATAGGATTTTTTATAACAGCTTACCTGTAAAATCCTTTTCTTGGAGTACATCACTGGACACAGAGGTCCCGCCCCTCTTATTGGGATATATATCGCCCGCGCAAAAGGGGCCCAAACCAAGTACTGAGTACATATGCATTCTTATACTTTCCAGAGGTCCGATATTGTTATATGTACAATCCTTGTTTATTGATTGCATGTACTCTTCAAATTTTCTGAGATTGTGGATTTGGGGTTTTCATGAGCTGTAAGCCATAATCATCACAATTATAACAAACCAAGGCTTGAACTATATTGCTTTGCATGTAATGAGTCTATCTCATATATTAGTTCCACCTTTTATGTTACATTAGTTAAATAAATTAACTTTTGCACAATATTCAAATTTTTTGAGTTTCACCTGTAATTCACTATGACATGTCATACCCTTGACTCATTATGTGGTAATCAGCACTATTATATAAATAGATAATTCCTTTTTAGAACTAACTCGAAATTGAAATTCAAGATACATTTATAGGATATCTTTGGGGTTTTTCTGCAGGTGCGGGACCCCCCCACCCAACATACTCTGTGTTGGTTGTTCTTCAGTGTGACTCTTTGCAAGTCACATTAGGGACAGTGGTGCTCTTCCTGGGAACATAATTGGTACGAATACACAGGATCATCTGATCGATTTTAGAGGAACACTGATCAGGAGAATTTTTATCCACACCTCTCATGGTAATTACATTCTATGAAAACCCTCCCGCTTTTTTTTGATAATACAGAGAAAACTGCTTCTTTGAAACCAATCTCAATAAATGCAAATAATATATATACTTTTTGACAGCAAACTAATGCCCCAAGGAAGACCTTGGTTATGCAGATCGAAACGCGTTGGTAATTTGCACATGAGACATTTTTACCATAATGCTGTGTACTATTTCTTAGAATTTTGAACGGTGTCATATCCTCCGACCAGAGCTCATATTTTAATACCAATGTGTTTTTGCTATGTTGTTAATTTTCAATAAAGAATTATTTTTAATTAATTATTTTTCCAATTATTAGTATTGTTGCTGCGAAATATTGTAATTCAATATTCAATTGGGGCGGCAGCACCAATATCACTCACACCATGTGTCTCCCCCATGCTATGTTGTCATAATATGACCTTTACTGATGGTCTGGTACTGGATTGTACTCCTATCTTAAAGTAGTGGGAATTAATAGTTACAGCTACAGTTCACTAGTAGTTATGTAACATATAAATAAATAAATTCCCACAACTATAGTTCTACGCCAGGGGCCGACTGACCATTCGGGCACTCAGGCACTGCCCAAAGGCCCGGGCCACTCGGGGGCCCATCAGGGTGGCCAGACTCAGTGAAACCAGGGACAGTATGTAAAAAATCTGTGTTTTTTTACATCTGTCCCTGACCGACATATATTTGATGTAAAAATCCAGAGATCGTAGCTGCCCCGCCTCTCCACTGCCTCCTCAGCCAATGGGAACACAGTGTACCCGCCCATATTATATTATGACAACAGTGCCATTTTTTAATGGAGTAGGGAGATGCGCATTTATTTAGTTTGAGATTGGGTTACTGGTCAGAGATTGGGTTACTGGTCAGCTTGTGTATACAGGTCCTTCTCAAAAAATTAGCATATTGTGATAAAGTTCATTATTTTCTGTAATGTACTGATAAACATTAGACTTTCATATATTTTAGATTCATTACACACAACTGAAGTAGTTCAAGCCTTTTCTTGTTTTAATATTGATGATTTTGGCATACAGCTCATGAAAACCCCAAAATCCTATCTCAAAAAATTAGCATATCATGAAAAGGTTCTCTAAACGAGCTAATAACCTAATCATCTGAATCAACTAATTAACTCTAAACACCTGCAAAAGATTCCTGAGGCTTTTAAAAACTCCCAGCCTGGTTCATTACTCAAAACCACAATCATGGGTAAGACTGCCGACCTGACTGCTGTCCAGAAGGCCATCATTGACACCCTCAAGCAAGAGGGTAAGACACAGAAAGAAATTTCTGAACGAATAGGCTGTTCCCAGAGTGCTGTATCAAGGCACCTCAGTGGGAAGTCTGTGGGAAGGAAAAAGTGTGGCAGAAAACACTGCACAACGAGAAGAGGTGACCGGACCCTGAAGAAGATTGTGGAGAAGGACCGATTCCAGACCTTGGAGGACCTGCGGAAGCAGTGGACTGAGTCTGGAGTAGAAACATCCAGAGCCACCGTGAACAGGCGTGTGCAGGAAATGGGCTACAGGTGCCGCATTCCCCAGGTCAAGCCACTTTTGAACCAGAAACAGCGGCAGAAGCGCCTGACCTGGGCTACAGAGAAGCAGCACTGGACTGTTGCTCAGTGGTCCAAAGTACTTTTTTCGGATGAAAGCAAATTTTGCATGTCATTCGGAAATCAAGGTGCCAGAGTCTGGAGGAAGACTGGGGAGAGGGAAATGCCAAAATGCCTGAAGTCCAGTGTCAAGTACCCACAGTCAGTGATGGTCTGGGGTGCCATGTCAGCTGCTGGTGTTGGTCCACTGTGTTTTATCAAGGGCAGGGTCAATGCAGCTAGCTATCAGGAGATTTTGGAGCACTTCATGCTTCCATCTGCTGAAAAGCTTTATGGAGATGAAGATTTCATTTTTCAGCACGACCTGGCACCTGCTCACAGTGCCAAAACCACTGGTAAATGGTTTACTGACCATGGTATTACTGTGCTCAATTGGCCTGCCAACTCTCCTGACCTGAACCCCATAGAGAATCTGTGGGATATTGGGAAGAGAAAGTTGAGAGACGCAAGACCCAACACTCTGGATGAGCTTAACCACTTAAGCCCCGGACCATTTGGTAGCTAAAGGACCAGAGGTGAATTCAGAATTTTGCACTGCGCTGCTTTAACTATAAATTGTGCGGACATGCAATGTTGTACCCAAACGAAATTTTAGAGCTTTCTTTTAATGGTATTTGATTGCCTCTGCGATTTTTATTTTTTGCGATATAAACGGAAAAAGACCGAAAATTTTGAAAAAAAATGATATTTTCTACTTTTTGTTATAAGAAAAATCGAATAAACTCAATTTTAGTCATACATTTAGGCCAAAATGTATTCAGCCACATGTCTTTAGTAAAAAAAATGTCAATAAGCGTATATTTATCGGTTTGCGCAAAAGTTATAGCGTTTACAAACTAGGGTACATTTTCTGGAATTTACACAGCTTTTAATTTATGACTGCCTATCTCATTTCTTGAGGTGCTAAAATGACAGAGCAGTACAAAACCCCCCCAAATGACCCCATTTTAGAAAGTAGACACCCCAAGGAAATTGCTGAGAGGCATGTTGAGCCCATTGAATATTTTTTTTTTGTCCCAAGTGATTGAATAATGACAAAAAAAAAAATTACAAAAAGTTGTCACTAAATGATATATTGCTCACACATGCCATGGTTATATGTGGAATTGCACCCCAAAATACATTCTGCTGCTTCTCCTGAGTACGGGGATACCACATGTGTGGGACTATTTAGGAGCCTAGCCACGTACGGGACCCCGGAAACCAAGCACCGCCTTCAGGATTTCTAAGGGCGCAAATTTTTGATTTCACTCCTCACTACCTATCACAGTTTTGAAGGCCATAAAATGCCAAAATAGCACAAAACCCCCCCAAATGACCCCATTTTAGAAAGTAGACACCCCAAGGAAATTGCTGAGAGGCCTGTTGAGCCCATTGAATATTTTTTTTTGTTTGTCCCAAGTGATTGAATAATGACAAAAAAAAAATTACAAAAAGTTGTCACTAAATGATATATTGCTCACACATGCCATGGTTATATGTGGAATTGCACCCCAAAATACATTCTGCTGCTTCTCCTGAGTACGGGGATACCACATGTGTGGGACTTTTTAGGAGCCTAGCCACGTACGGGACCCCGGAAACCAAGCACCGCCTCCAGGATTTCTAAGGGCGCAAATTTTTGATTTCACTCCTCACTACCTATCACAGTTTTGAAGGCCATAAAATGCCAAAATAGCACAAAACCCCCCCAAATGACCCCATTTTGGAAAGTAGACACCCCAAGCTGTTTGCTGAGAGGCATGGTGAGTATTTTACAGCTCTCATTTGTTTTTGAAAATGAAGAAAGAACTTTTTTTTTTTCTTTTTTTTTTTCAATTTTCAAAACTTTGTGACAAAAAGCGAGATCTGCAAAATACTCACAATACCTCTCAGCAAATAGCTTGGGGTGTCTACTTTCCAAAATGGGGTCATTTGGGGGGGTTTTGTGCCATCTGGGCATTCCATGGCCTCCGAAACTGTGATAGGCAGTGAGAAGTGAAATCAAAAATTTACACCCTTAGAAAGCCTGAAGGCGGTGCTTGGTTTTTGGGGTCCCGTACGCGGCTAGGCTCCCAAAAAGTCTCACACATGTGGTATCCCCGTACTCAGGAGAAGCAACAGAATGTATTTTTGGGTGTAATTCCACATATGCCCATGGCATGTTTGAGCAATATATCATTTAGTGACAACTTTGTGCAAAAAAAAAAAAAAAAAATTATTTTTTCCGCAACTTGTGTCAACATATAAAATATTCCATGGACTCGACATGCCTCTCAGTATATAGCTTGGGGTGTCTACTTTCCAAAATGGGGTCATTTGGGGGGGTTTTGAACTGTTCTGGCATTTTATACACAACATTAGGAAGCTTACATCCACTCTTCTAACCACTTGAAGACAAAGCCCTTTTTGACACTTTTTGTTTACATGAAAACATATTTTTTTTTGCAAGAAAATTATGTTGAACCCCCAAAAATTATATATATTTTTAAAGCAAAGGCCCTACAGAATAAAATGGAGGGTGTTGCATTTTTTTTTTCTACACAGTATTTGCGCAGCGATTTTTCAAACGCATTTTTTTGGGAAAAAATACACTTTTTTTAATTTTAATGCACTAAAACACACTATATTGCCCAAATGTTTGATGAAATAAAAAAGATGATCTTAGGCCGAGTACATAGATACCAAACACGACATGCTTTAAAATTTCGCACAAACGCGCATTGGCGACAAACTACATACATTTTTAAAAGCCTTTAAAAGCATTTACAGGTTACCCCGTTAGATTTACAGAGGAGGTCTACTGCTAAAATTACTGCCCTCGATCTGACCTTCGCGGTGATACCTCACATGCATGGTGCAATTGCTGTTTACATATGACGCCAGACCGACGCTTGCGTTCGCCATTGGGCAAGAGCAGGGCAGGACAGGGGTGCTTTTTTTTTTTTTTTTTTTTATTATTAATTTTGCTTTTTTATTTTATTTTTAAACTGTTGCTTCCATATTTATTTATTTATGTTTATCACTTTTATTGTTATCTCAGGGAATGTAAATATCCCCTATGATAGCAATAGGTAATGACAGGTACTCTTTTTTGAAAAAACTGGGGTCTATTGGACCCTAGATCTTTCCTCTGCCCTCAAAGCATCTGACCACACCAAGATCGGTGTGATAAAATGCTTTCCCAATTTCCCAATGGCGCTTTTTATATCCGGGGGGGGGGGACATTCCCTCCCACTGCTTGTAAAAGCAGTCCAG
This sequence comes from Rana muscosa, assembly GCA_029206835.1. Lineage (NCBI taxonomy): Eukaryota > Metazoa > Chordata > Amphibia > Anura > Ranidae > Rana > Rana muscosa. Next base: position 985,734,037 of record CM055118.1, on the reverse strand, counting down.
AGGCTAATTAGCCACTAGGATTGCTTTTACATGAAAGCCGGCCGCTGGCTGAAAAGAATGATACCAAGATGATACCTAAACCCGCAGGCATCATCCTGGTATAAACATTCAAAGTCCAGCAACATACCAGTACGTTGCTGGTCCTTGTTGGACATGTATTGTAATCTTTTTTTTCATGCAGCCTGTTGGCTGAACGAAAAAAAAAGATTGATCGGTGGGTATGCCCACCATTAGAATACCGCCCTTCATCCACCCACTTCTAATGATGGGCATACATGCACCATTTATATATGCCGAAGCATGGGGGCATCCTCCCGCAAAAGTTATGCCGCGTACACATGGTCAGACTTTTCCATGGGCAAGCCTCCGTCGGAATTTCGACCGTATATACGCGGCATTAGGAGCAAAATCGCTCCTCCGCTCCTGCTGCCCCAATGCTTCGGCATATATGTTTTTTTTTTTTAACTGTGGTGGTGAAATCACCTCCTACAGCACTGGAGTCGCAGGGATCAGGCCTGTCTCTGCGAACGCTGCAGTTATGTGTGTTGTGTTTTGCAAGTGACAGTGATCGATCGATACTGCACTTCGGTGGCCTGGGCTGGACGGAGGGGCAAAACGCAGGTGCTAGCAGGTATCTGGGCTGATCCCACTAACAGTGCGTTTTTGGGAACCCTAAACTGCTGGGGACGCTAGTATAGATCTGATCAGATCAGATATTGAGCTGATCAGATACTATACCACTAAGGGGGGTGTATGCTTCACGTGTGGGTGTTAGCGCTACTGGCACTAACCTGACGCTGCCTGGGGTGTGACGCAGACCCTCTCTGACGCTAAAACCTAACTGATATCACCCGCCGGGCGATCAGGGGGTTAAACCTTTATTGGGTTATATACGGCGGGTGCCCTGACACTATAAAAAGCAAACTAACTAACCAGCGTCACCCGTAACACTTATATGATGATCACTGGTGAAAGGGTTAACTAGGGGCAATTAGGGGGTTAAAACCTTTATTAGGTAATATATGGGGGTACCTGACGCTATATAAAAACCTGACGGCGAACCTAAAAAAAAATTACTGGCTACCTATCGGCATCACCGACACTAAGACAACGATCATAAAAACGATTGCTTAGCGACAGTGGTGATAGGGGGTGAAAGGGTTACCTGGGGGGCGATCAGGGGGTTAAACCTTTATTAGATAATATATGGGGGTACCTGACGCTATAAAAACCTGAGGCGAACAAAAAAAAAATTACTGGCTACCGATCAGCATCACCGACGCTAAGACCTCGATCAGAAAAATGATCGCATAGTGACGGCGGTGCTAGGGGGTGAAAGGGTTACCTGGGGGGTGATCAAGGGGGTTACACCTTTATTAGGTAATATATGGGGGTACCCGACGCTATAAAAACCTGCGGCGAACCTAAAAAAAATTACTGGCTACCGATCAGCATCGCCGACGCTAAGACATCGATCAGAAAAATTATCGCTTAGTGACAGTGGTGATAGGGGGTGAAAGGGTTACCTGGGGGGGCGATCAAGGGGGTTAAACCTTTATTAGGTAATATATGGGGGTACCCGACGCTATAAAAACCTGCGGCGAACCTAAAAAAAATTACTGGCTACCGATCAGCATCACCGACGCTAAGACATCGATCAGAAAAATGATCGCATAGCGACGGCGGTGCTAGGGGGTGAAAGGGTTACCTGGGGGGTGATCAAGGGGGTTAAACCTTTATTAGGTAATATATGGGGGTACCCGACGCTATAAAAACCTGCGGCGAACCTAAAAAAAATTACTGGCTACCGATCAGCATCACCGACGCTAAGACATCGATCAGAAAAATGATTGCTTAGTGACGGCGGTGCTAGGGGGTGAAAGGGTTATCTGGGGGGTGATCAGGGGGTTAAACCTTTATTAGGGGGGGTTAGGGGGCTACACTGGACCTAAAACTAAATGTAGTGACACTTTTACAGTCACAAATGTCACTGATTGCAGTGATCACTAAATAAATGGTCACTGCAATCAGTGACGCTGTGACTGGGGGCTGGGGGGGGGGCTGGGGGGTGATCTGGGGGTGGCTGGGGGGGCGATTTATGTGCCTATGTGTCCTGGTGTCAGTGTGCTGTTTTGTGTACTAACCTGCATCTTCTCCTGTACGGCGCTCGGTATATGTGAGCGCCCCAGGAGAGATGACATCACTTCCTCCTTCCTGGCAGGCAGGGGAAGCTCTCTCATTCCCCGGGAGCGATCGAGAGGGGGTGGCCGGAATCGAACGGCCGTCCCCTCATGCCGGATCGCTCCCGAAGGTAAAACGACCACCCACTGTAAAGAAGGGGGGTCCGATCGGACCCCCCAACTATACAAAGGCAATCACGTATATGTACGTGATTCTGCCTGTCGGTGCCATTCTGCTAACGTATATTTACAGTGGGCGGTCGTTAAGTGGTTAAGGCCGCTATCGAAGCATCCTGGGCCTCCATAACACCTCAGCAGTGCCACAGGCTGGTTGCCTCCATGCCATGCCGCATTGAAGCAATCATTTCTGCAAAAGGATTCCGGACCAAGTATTGAGTGCATAACTGAACATAATTATTTGAAGGTTGACTTTTTTTGTATTAAAAACACTTTTCTTTTATTGGTCGGATGAAATATGCTAATTTTTTGAGATAGGATTTTTGGGTTTTCATGAGCTGTATGCCAAAATCATCAATATTAAAACAAGAAAAGGCTTGAACTACTTCAGTTGTGTGTAATGAATCTAAAATATATGAAAGTCTAATGTTTATCAGTACATTACAGAAAATAATGAACTTTATCACAATATGCTAATTTTTTGAGAAGGACCTGTATTTGTTTGTGGAAGGTAAGCCGGTGGTCAGCTACGATAATAGTAATACTTAGGGGAACTCCCTGTAGTTTTTAATAGATTTTTGGTGTACTTACTTCTTCACATGACTGTATAGTACTATGCTGACAACATATTCTTCCAATATTGTAAAATATGAATATAGAATTTATTATCAATCTAACATCAATGCAAAGTGACATAGATTTAACATAGTACCTTGACAGACAAGATGTTTTGCTTGCGTTTTCTAGTAGAGGAAAGATTTTGTACCAAACAGCAAAAAAAAATCATTTTGGCTGGAGTTGGAGGGCATTTAATACTTCCAAGCAAAGATAACCTTGTCCCTTCTACTGGAAATCCATATGTGTGTGAGGATTTAAAAATACATACATTTACTATAGCATACCACTCATTTTATTATAGTGACTTTCACCCCCTTCCTGCCCAGGCAAATTTCAGATTTCAGGGCTTTCACACTTAGAATGAAAATGACAGGGCTTTCTTTTAGTGGTATTTAGTCACTACTAGGTTTTTTTTAATTCTTTGCTATAAAAATGAAAAAAAATATATATATTTTTTTAAATTGTCTTTTCTTAGTATCTGTTATACAATTTTGTACATAAATAATCTTGCTTCATAAATTTAGGCTAAAAAGTATTCTGCTACATTTCTTAGGTAAAAAAAATCCCAAATCAGTGTATACTATTTAGTTTGTGTGAAAGTTATCGAGTCTACAAACTATGATATATATATTTAAAAATTGATCAGTCCTGATGTACTGGCTAATCTAATCTGACTGATCTAATTTCTTGTGGCCCTCAAATGGCAGGACAGTATAAATACCCCCAATTGAACCATTTTTGGAAAGTAGTCAGTCCAAGGTATTTAATGAGAGGCATGGTGATTTTTGTGAAGTTATTTTTTGGCACAATATTTGGAAAATTTATACTAGCTCATTATGTGGCACTTACCTGAAATCGAAGCCCCCAAAGTCCTCCTTATTCCCCTCCGCCGCCATGTCCCCTCGGAGTTTCTTCCTGGTATCGCTGCTCCGGCGCTGTGATTGGCCGGAGCGGCGATGACGTCACACGCATGCGCGTGGGGCGGGCATTCGCCCATTTAGAAAACTGGCATGTCCCATTCATTATGCAGGGACGCTCAGTGCGCCTGCACCCTTGTCTACAGCACGCATGCGCCGTAGACATCGGTGCAGTGTTATCTGCAAATATCTCCTTAACCTGGTAGGTTAAGGAGATATTTCATGAACCTACAGGTAAGCTTTAATCTAGGCTTACCTGTAGGTGCAAGTTGTCAAAGTGGGTTTACAACCACTTTAAATACTTTTTTATATTGCTACAAGTTTTTGGAAAATGCAGAAAGGAAATTTATTTTTTTAAACAAAGTTGGCAATTTAATAAGCTATGTCCCAGTTGAAGACCCTTAGTCGGGCTTGCTTATCTTATGTTCCCCACATTTCTTTTATATACTATATACTTTGTGATCACATTTTTACTTACATCTGTCCTTCAATGTATGATCTTAAATAAATCCCATTTGATTGACCTGCACCATATGGAGCTATTTTTATATTTTGTTCTGTGTCGGTGCCTCTGACAAGAACATCCATCCTCACGGCCGTCTCCTGGATCGACCCTTTCATGGGTGTACCACTGCTGTCCAGTTGTATGGTCCAGAGTTCAGGGATCTACCATCCGGCTACTTTTCGCTTTTCCATCTGCATAACACCAGAGTGCTGGGAACCAAGCGCCCAGAGCCCGCTTGACCCACTGCCACCTGGTATGTGCGTCCACCAAATCTGGTAAGAGTATGCAACCTTTTTCCATTTGAATATCGTTTTGAAGCCTCCATATGCACTTGAGTTATCTACTCTGCATATAAGCCATCCATCACATTTTGGTAGTGGACTCTTCCTTTTGTCACCTTTTGGACTTCGGCGTTTATTGTTTGGAGACACACACCACTTTGCTTTGTTGTTTTTTGAGTGGATTCCTATTCATTTTTGTATTTGACTGTACTTATTGCTTTTTGCACACGTTGTGAGTATGCCCTAATGGACTAACACTCAGAATTTTTGTGACCTAGTGGTTCATCATCACTCTTTCACATGTATACAGATTGAGGGGTTACCTATTACTCTCTCCTATTCACCTTGTCATCTCTATCGCTGTGCATTTTCTAACGCATAGATGTGTTCATTCACGTGATTTCATTATTTAGCGCTACACAAATTTTTTCTAATTTAATAAGATATTTCTCATATGCAGCTTGGGCATACTTAGAATAAACATAAAACACATTCTGCTACTTCTCCTGAGTATGGAGCTATGAGTAAGCGTCAATTCGTGACGTGAATTCTCAAGCTTTTGAGCGGTACGTTTTTCCTTTCCTCTTTTTTTTTTCCTTTCCTATGGTGATACCACGTGTGAGACTTTTTTACTGTCTATGATTATGTACCAATCATTGTATATTGTGTATCACACAAATCAACCAATTGTGTCAAAACAAATGTACTGTAATGGTCACCTCTATATGAGTGGTCATGAAATATAGTGTAGTGTAGCATCACCTATAGCAGTCCCAGTTCCTATAAGCCAAGCAAATCTAGTTTACTGGATTGGTGTCCCACAAGAATGTAGTCAGTGGGATGTGCAGATGGGTCAGTTCAGGTCACAAGTAGAAACATGGTCAGCAAACGAGCAAATGATCAGTCAAGGCAGCAGGCAGAAATGTGATCAACAAATAGGCAGCAGGCAGAGGCAACACTGCACTGGTGTGGTGGTGAGCAGGGAAACTGTAACTGGTGTGGCAGTGATCAGGGACACAGTAACCTGTGTGATGGTGATCAGGGACACTGAAACTGTTGTGGCGGTGATCAGGAACAATATAACAGGTGTGGTGGTGATCAGGGCCGATCCTAGACAGGGTGCGAGGGGTGCAGTTCACCCAGGCGCCACAGAGGTGGGGGCGCTCAAGCGCCAGAGTGCTCCCCTCCCTCCTTCTCCTCCTTGTTGGTATCCAGAGGCCGCTCTCTCCGACTGAGAGAGACCTGCGGTGACGTAGTGGGGGGGGGGCGGTCCTACTGAAGGTGCTCGGACAGGCAAGGATGGCTTCCTGGAGAATGTGTTAGCTAATGCTGCGGGCGGCTCCCCGCTCTGCCTCTGTCCCCCTGGACTCTGAACCTCAGCAGAGCCTGCACCAGGGCCATGAGAGCCGGCGGGAGGAGTTAACTTCCTCCTCCTCCGCGCATAGTGCTCTCCACTATGCTGGATGACCTCTTCTATCTTCTGGCAAGTGACACTGCATCTGGGCTAGGTGTCAGTGGGGGCCCCACTCACGGCATCCCAAAGAAGAGTCTCTGCTACTTCCAGTCTCCACGGGGATCTCTACTGGGCACCTGACCCTTCACAGCACAGAGCAGCTGACATCAGCGATGTTCCCCGATCACACTGCACAGTGAGTATTATTCTAGTAGGGGGGGACCTGCCAGCCTCTGCCCACACCATAAGGTAACCGCCAGGGCCACACTGGATTGTCAGAGGGAGTTGTAGGAGCTGTTTGTTAGATAGATGAGCCTGTGCCTCCTTGTCGTCACTTTCTTCACCTCCCCCTCCCTAACCTGCCAGCTTGGAATGCTCCGCAGTGGCCGTGCTAGAAGAATCATAAATCACTGTGAGGAAACCATGAAGGAGTGCTCAGGAGGGAGGGGGGAATGTACATCTCTACTGCCTGTGTTTGTACATCTCTACTGCCTGTGTGTGCTACACTGAGACATGAGACAACAGTGGCTGTGTGCAGAGAGACTGCTCACCCAATCACAGCATGTCACTGTACACAGAGAGACAGTCCCTGACCTGGAGACCAGTCCCTCTCCTTCACCCAGTCCTGTGTATGGCATTATCCCTGTTTTTCAGGGACAGTCCCTGTTTTATAAACCAGCCCCTTCTGTCCTTTTATTGTCTTCTGTCCCTCTACCAAGTGTAACTATCATAGTTCTAATCCCTGTTTGGTAAGCAGTCCCTGATGTATAGAGAAAGTCCATGTTATAAACAGTCCATTAAAGAAACGGTCCTTATTATCCACTTGCTGTCTGGAAGATTTACCCCTCCTTAATGACCAGGCCATTTTTTGCAAAACTTCACTGCATTATTTTAACTGACAATTGCACAGTCAAGTGACACTGTAACCAAATAAAATTGATGTCCTTTTGAACCCACAAATAGAACTTTCTTTTGGTGGTATTTGATCACCTCTGCGGTGACCGACAATTTTGAAAAAAAAAAAAAACTTACCGCTATAAAACATCCAATAAAAAAATTGAAAAAAATCGAATTTCTTCATCAATTTAGGCCAATAAGTATTCTGCTACATATTTTTGGTAAAAAAATCCCAATAAGCGTATATTGATTGGTTTGCGCCTATATGGTTATAGCAGCTACATGGAACATTTATGGAATTTTTATTTATTTTTCTTCTACTCGTAATGGTGGCAAACAGCGACTTATAGCGGGACTGCGATGTTGCAGTGGACAAATTGGACACTCTGCATCTGGTGGCAAGTGGCAAGCTCAGGGTTCCTACTGATTCTGCATTATGGTGAGTTGAACTATTTCATTATATATTACAATGTAGTAACAGAAATAATGTGATTTGATCATCCTGACACCATATCAAGCATGGTGTCAGGATGATTAAAGTGCTAACACCAGCCATTCGCCCAACAAATCACCCGCTGACAAATTCCCCGTCAACTCCAGAGACTACATTCCACCTCGCACACCACCACCCATCCGCCAGTCGCCTCCACCCCCTCGGTCATTGGCAAAAGTTTGTTCCACGAAACCGGTCCCTCAAGAAGGGGGGGGGGATGTCCCTGAATGGCAGTTTGGAAATGTGGTCACCCTACCAGCGGTGAGTGTGTCTCCCTCCCCTGTGTGTGTGTGGCTCCCTCAGTGCAGCACCTGAGTGATGCGTGTACCTGTGTGTGGCCCATGAATGGTGTGTGGATGTAGGGGACATAGTGGCCCCTGTGAAGGGCAGAATCCGGGTCGTTGTAGGTGACTTGGCGGTAAATTGGGGGGTGTCATTGAGTGAGGCGCACACAGGCCCCGCCCCTCAGCACGTACTGCACTGCTGCTCCAATCCCAGTGACTTGGAGGTGAGCACGTGACCCCGGCTACGTCCAATACATGGGACCGCGCAGTGTGACCTTGTGTACGGTGCAGTGCAGTGCATCAGCCTGACATTTGTTCTCACTGTCACAATCTTCTCCACCTGGGCGGCGCAGCTGCACACTGTCCTCTCCAGCTGCCGCCCGGGTGGGGTTTGTGTTTGTCCAGAGGGGGGGTCTGTACTAATGGATGGGGGATAATTTGTGGGGGGTCTGTACTAATGGAGGGGGGATGGTTTGTGGGGGCCAGGGGGGGTCTGTACTAATGGAGGTGGTCTGGGATGTAGGGGCCAGGGGGGGTCTGTACTAATGGAGGGGGTCTGGTGTGTGGAGGCTAGGGGGGGTCTGTACTAATGGAGGGGGGATGGTTTGTGGGGGGTCTGTACTAATGGAAGGGGGTGGTTTGTGGGGGCCAGGGGGGTCTGTACTAATGGAGGGGGATGGTTTGTGGGGGCCAGGGGGAGTCTGGTGTGTGGGGGCCAGGGGGGTCTGTACTAATGGAGGGGGGATGGTTTGTGGGGGGCCTGTACTAATGGAAGGGGGTGGTTTGTGGGGGCCAGGGGGGTCTGTACTAATGGAGGGGGGATGGTTTGTGGGGGCCAGGGGGGTCTGTACTAATAGAGGGGTGATGGTGTGTTGGGGCCATGGGAGGTCTGGTGTGTGGGGGCCAGGGGGGGTCTGTACTAATGGAGGGGGGATGGTTTGTGGGGGCCAGGGGGGGTCTGTACTAATGGAGGGGGGATGGTTTGTGGGGGCCAGGGGGGTCTGTACTAATGGAGGGGGGATGGTTTGTGGGGGGTCTGTACTAATGGGCGGATGGTTTGTGGGGGGGTCTCTACTAATGGAGGGGGGTGGTCTGTACTAATGGGGGGTGGTTTGTCCTGAGGGGGGTCTGTACTAATTGAGGGGGGGTGGTCTCTACTAATAGAGGGGGGGTGTTCTGTACGAGCCGTAGCTGTAATATATGCCGTCTGGACTCTCTGGTTATCTGGTTTCAGCAGGAGGCCTTTTGAAGGCATCTATCCCTTTTGATGGAATGGTGTATGTGCCTATTACTATACCTGCTTTGTGAGTATTAATGATCTTTTAATTTACTTTTAATAAACCTAGCCATTGGTAATGCACTAGGTCGGTGCGCCCTTATTTTTCCTTTTACTAATGGGGGGGGGGTTTGTGGTGGGGTCTCTACTAATGGAGGGGTCTCTACTAATGGAGGGGGGTGGTCTGTCCTAATGGGAGGGTGGTTTGTGGGGGGGTCTGTACTAATGGGGGGGTGGTTTGTCCTGAGGGGGGTCTGTACTAATGGAGAGGGGGTGGTTTGTGGGGGTCTCTACTAATGGAGGGGGGTGGTTTGTCCTGGGGGGTCTGTACTAATGGAGGGGGGTCTGTATTGAGGGAGGGGTTTATACTTAGTAGGGAGTCTATACTTAATACAGATCTGGACTCGGTGGAGTCAGTACGGGCAATTCAGAGTGAGCTGACTCCTGATCAGAGGAACCGTTGTTGCTGTATCGCTGGTTCAGGTGAGAGGGCCGATCAGCCATTATCTCCTATATTATGTCTGCAGTCTCTGACCATCTCCTGTATTATATCTGCAGTCTCTGACCCTCTCCTGTAATATGTCTGCACTCTCTGATCATCTCCTGTATTATGTCTGCAGTCTCTGACCATCTCCTGTACTATGTCTGCACTCTCTGACAATCTCCTGTAATATGTCTGCAGTCTCTGACTGTCTCTTGTGTCATGTCTGCACTCTCTGACGGTCACCTGTAATATGTCTGCACTCTCTGACCATCTCTTGTACTATGTCTGGGGGCTCTTCCAAACAGACTCTCTAACAGTAGCCCTCTCTGTGTGAATCAGAGAGACTCCCCTCCAGGTCTCATTAGTGTACGCTCTTCCTGTATTTTCTTTATTGTTAAAAGATCATGGGAGGATCCTAGGGTAACGACGACTTCTTAGGGGAGCATCTCTGTGTTTGAATCGTTGCCATAGAAACGTGTAAAGGGGAGGAGTTTGTAGGATGACCACGCCCACGTCGGGGCGCCAGAAATATTTCTGCACCCAGGCGTCTGTGACCCTAGGATCGGCCCTGGTGGTGATCAGGGACACTGTGCCTGGTGCGGTGGTTGTTAGGGACAATATGACTGGTGTGACGGTGATCAGGGACAATATGACTGGTGTGGCCATAATCAGGGACACAGTAACTGGTGTGACCATTATCAGGGACACTGCAACTGGTGATGGTGATGATCAGGAACAATATGACTGGTGGGACGATGATTAGGGACTCTGTGAGTGGGTGGTGGTAATTAGGTACACTCTGAGTGGGCGGCAGTGATTAGGGACACTGACTGGTGCAGGGGTGATTAGGGACACTGACCGGTGTGGCCGTGATTGGGGACACGGTGAGCGGTTGGTGGTGATTAGAGACACTGTAAGTGGACTGCGGTGATTAGGGGTACTGTAAATGAACTGTGATGATTAGGGACACTGTGAGTGGACTGTTGTGAATAGGGCATTGTGAGTGGGTGGTGGTGATTAGGAACACTGACTGGTGCAGCGGTGATTAGGGATACTGACTGGCAGCACTGGTCTGGTGACATTAGTGACACTGCACTTTTTACAAAATTTTTTAGACATATTTTAACCAGAGCAATGTCACCATAGTGACACTCAGGGGGGTGATCAGGTTTTTTTTTCTGTTTTACACTCTGATTGCTTATACAATGATCATCACTGTAATAAGCAATCAGTAACACAATTTACTATTGTCATGTTGGGCGGAAGTAAAGCTAAACTCTTTCCTTGCAGTGGGGCACTGCCCTGCAAGGGTTAACTGTTTGTTTGGTCTAGGGTAGGGATGAGCTTCGTGTTCGAGTCGAACATACGTTCGACTCGAACATCGGCTGTTCGATCGTTTGCCGAAGATCGAACGTTATGGGCCGTTCGCGCCAAATTCGAGTGACGCGAACGGCCCACAATACACTGCGCCATCGCAGTACAATCCCGGCGCTGTGATTGGCCAAGCATGCACTGTGACCCCGCATGCTTGGCCAATCACAGCGCCGGCAGCGAGGAGAGCCATAATTGGCCACAAGCAGGATGGCTGTGGCCAATCATAGCTCAGGGGGGTTTAGTACATGCCCCACACTATAAAAGGCCGCCAGCGCGGCGGCCTTGTGCAGTGTGTTCCGGCGTGCAGGGAAAGAGATACATAGGCAGGGACAGTGTGTTCTATGTTCTATTCTTTTCTCAGGCATCTGCAGGAGTTAGTGGGTGTTGTGTGCCTCCAGCACAGTTTACACCTGGATCTACACTTCATTGCTGTTCTCTAAGCTAGATAGGCAGGCAGGGAAAGAGATACATAGGCAGGGACAGTGTGTTCTATGTTCTATTCTTTTCTCAGGCATCTGCAGGAGTTAGTGGGTGTTGTGTGCCCCCAGCACAGTATACACCTGTATATATCCGTCATTGCTGTTCTCTAATACAGGCATCTGCAGGAGTTAGTGGCACAGTATACACCTGTATATACCCGTCATTGCTGTTCTCTAATACAGGCATCTGCAGGAGTTAGTGGCACAGTGTACACCTGTATATACCCATCATTGCTGTTCTCTAATACAGGGATCTGCAGGAGTTAGTGGCACAGTATACACCTGTATATACCCGTTATTGCTGTTCTATAATACAGGTATCTGCAGGAGTTAGTGGCACAGTATACACCTGTATATACCCGTCATTGCTGTTCTCTAATACAGGCATCTGCAGTAGTTGGTGGCACAGTGTACACCTGTATATACCCGTCATTGCTGTTCTCTAATAAAGGCATCTGCAGGAGTTAGTGGCACAGTATACACCTGTATATACCCGTCATTGCTGTTCTCTAATACAGGCATCTGCAGGAGTGATGCCACGTACACACGGCCGTTTTTCTCGTCGAAAAAAACGACATTTTTCCCATTCGACGAGAAAAACGATAGTCTGTGGGCTTTCTGTCGTTTTTTTCGACGAGAAAAACGGCATTAAAAACGACGAGAAAAATTAGAACATGTTCTAATTTTTCTCGTCGTTTTTTTGACATGTTTTCCGCGACAGTGTTTCCCATAGGGAAACACTGCCGTGGAGCCCACAGACGGTCGTTTTTCTCGTCAAGAGAAAAAATGACGTGAAAACGACCGTGTGTGGGGAACAAGCTGTTCCCCCGTTTTAAATGACATTATTCACGGCGGTTTTTTAACCGCCGTGAATAATGATCGTGTGTACGCGGCATCAGTGGCACAGTATACACCTGTATATACCCATCATTGCTGTTCTCTAATACAGGCATCTGCAAGAGTTAGTGGCACAGTATACACCTGTATATACCCGTAATTGCTATTCTCTAATACAAGCATCTGCAGGAGTTAGTGGCACAGTATACACCTGTATATACCCGTCATTGCTGTTCTCTAATACAGGCATCTGCAGGAGTTAGTGGCACAGTATACACCTGTATATACCCGTCATTGCTGTTCTCCAATACAGGTATCTGCAGGAGTTAGTGGCACAGTATACACCTGTATATACCCATCATTGCTGTTCTATAATACAGGTATCTGCAGGAGTTAGTGGCACAGTATACACCTGTATATACCCGTCATTGCTGTTCTCTAATAAAGGCATCTGCAGGAGTTAGTGGCACAGTATACACCTGTATATACCCACTATTGCTGTTCTCTAATACAGGCATCTGCAGGAGTTAGTGGCACAGTATACACCTGTATATACCCGTCATTGCTGTTCTCCAATACAGGTATCTGCAGGAGTTAGTGGCACAGTATACAACTGTATATACCCGTCATTGCTGTTCTCTAATACAGGAATCTGCAGGAGTTAGTGGCACAGTATACACCTGTATATACCCGTCATTGCTGTTCTCTAATAAAGGCATCTGCAGGAGTTAGTGGCACAGTATACACCTGTATATACCCGTCATTGCTGTTCTATAATACAGGCATCTGCAGGAGTTAGTGGCACAGTGTACACCTGTATATACCCATCATTGCTGTTCTCTAATACAGGGATCTGCAGGAGTTAGTGGCACAGTATACACCTGTATATACCCGTCATTGCTGTTCTCTAATACAGGCATCTGCAGTAGTTGGTGGCACAGTGTTCTCTAATAAAGGGATTTTTATAACAGCTTACCTGTAAAATCCTTTTCTTGGAGTACATCACGGGACACAGAGCGACTTAGTCATTACTAATGGGTTATATAGTTTACCTTCAGGTGTTGGCACTGGCCAATTCCAAACCGGAAGTACCCTCCCCTATATAAGCCCCTCCCACCCGGGAGCACCTCAGTTTTGTAGCCAAGCAATAAGTGTCCCAAAAAGAGGGGTGGGAGCTCTGTGTCCCGTGATGTACTCCAAGAAAAGGATTTTACAGGTAAGCTGTTATAAAAATCCCTTTTTCTTTTTCGTACATCACGGGACACAGAGCGACTTAGTCATTACTAATGGGACGTCCCAAAGCAATGCCAAATGAGGGGGGGGGGTACATAAGCTGGGCGCCATCAGGCATGAGGATCTTTTGCGGCCTGCAACACACTGCGCCCAAAGGCGACATCCTCCTGACTTCTAACGTCTACCTGATAGAATCTAGTAAACGTGTGTACCGAAGACCATGTTGCGGCCTTACATACTTGAGCCAGGGAGGCCTGGTGATGCACTGCCCATGAAGTTCCAACCGCTCTTGTGGAGTGCGCCCTAACTTTGAACGGAGGCGGTCTCTTTCTCAAGCCATAGGCTTGTATTATGACCTGTCGAATCCACTTGGCTAAAGTAGATTTTGATGCTGCCTGACCCCTTCTGGGGCCTTCCGGCAGAACAAACAAAGAATCCGTTCTGCGAATCTGAGCAGTGGCTTTTAGATAAGCTTTAACTGCTCTTACCACATCCAAAGAATGTAATAACTTTTCCTCTACTGAGTTAGGTTTGGGGAAAAAAGAAGGAAGAACCACATCTTGGTTCAAATGAAACCTCGATACCACCTTAGGAAGAAAGGCTGGATGAGGACGTAATACTACTCTGTCCTTATGGACAACCAGATATGGCTCCTTACAGGACATAGCTGCTAATTCCGACACTCTTTTAGCCGAACAAATGGCTACTAAGAAAACCAATTTCCTGGTGAGAAGAACCAAGGAAATGTGTTGTAATGGTTCAAACGGTTGTTTCTGTAGAACCGACAGAACCAGGTTTAAGTCCCAAGGACATATGGGAATACTAACCGGAGGGCTAATACGCATCACTCCTTGTATAAAGGCTTTGACTAGTGAATGCGAAGCCAAGGGCCTTTGAAAAAATATTGACAAGGCCGAAATCTGACCCTTGATAGTACTCAAGGCCAGCTTCCTATCTACAGCCCACTGTAGGAAGTCCAGAATCCTCCCTATCCTGTACTTACGTGGATGCCATTTCTTGGTCTCACACCACGTAATGTACGCTTTCCAGATCCTATAATAGATCTGCCTGGATACCGGTTTCCTGGCATTGATCATGGTAGATACCACAGAATTAGAGAGCCCTCTCTTTTTCAGAATGTGGGCTTCAATAGCCAGGCCGTCAAACCTAGGGCTGGTAAGGAAGGGTGGTATATCGGTCCTTGCGACAGCAGGTCCGGACGAAGTGGGAGGGTCCAAGGACTCCTCACTGACATTTTTACAATCTCCGCGTACCATGCCCTTCGGGGCCACGCTGGAGCCACCAGAATCACTGGTTTCTTTTCTACCCTGATTCTGCGGAGTAATCGTGGTAACAATTGTGGCGGTGGGAATGCATATATCAGCTTGAACCGATCCCAAGGGAACACTAGGGCATCCGAGCCGCAAGCTAGGGGATCCCTTGTGCGAGACACAAACCTGTCCACCTTTGCGTTGAATCTGGATGCTAGCAGATCTACATCCGGTGTTCCCCACCGCTGGCATATTGCCTGGAAAACCTCGGGGTGAAGAGACCATTCCCCCGGGCATAATTGTTGGCGACTTAGAAAGTCCGCTCTCCAATTTTCCACTCCTGGGATGAAAACCGCGGATATGGCTGGGACATATCTTTCTGCCCACTCCAGGATGCAATTTGCTTCCTTCTGGGCTGCACGACTTTTGGTGCCACCCTGATGATTGATATATGCCACTGCCGTGGCATTGTCTGATTGAATTCTGACAGGGGACCCCTGGAGTTTGGATGTCCATGCTACTAGGGCATACCGGGCTGCTCGTATCTCTAAGAGATTGATGGGCAGGGCCTTTTCTGCTTCTGACCACCTGCCCTGGAGAGACCATTGCTCCAGCACTGCCCCCCAGCCGATGAGGCTGGCATCTGTAGTGACCACCTTCCAAGAAACCGGACTGAAGGGTTTCCCTCTTTCCAGATTCTGGGGCACCAACCACCAATGGAGGCTCTTGCGAACGGAAGGGGACAGGGACATTGGTAAGTCTAAAGCCTGAACTTTTTTGTTCCAGGCTGACAGTATGGCCCTTTGCAAATTCCTTGAATGGAATTGACCGTAGGGTACCGCTTCGAATGAAGCCACCATCTTTCCCAGCAGCCTCATGCAGAGACGTATGGATGGTTTTCTTTTTGTACCCACTAAGTGGGTCAAATTTCTTAAAGACGACACCTTCTCTGGAGGTAAGAAAATCTTTCTCTGATTTGAATCCAGCCTTAGCCCTAAGTATTCCAGACTTTTGACTGGTCTTAGAGCTGACTTGTCCCGGTTGATAATCCAACCGTGATATTCCAGATACTCGATTGTCTTGTGAATAGCTACTTCCAGCTTTTCCACTGAGTGGTCTATTAGTAGCAGGTCGTCTAGATATGCCATTATCGTTACACCCTGTGTTCTTAGATTGGCCAATAATGGGGCCAGAATTTTTGTGAACACTCGTGGTGCTGTGGCCAGACCGAAAGGTAAGGCTCTGAACTGAAAATGGCGCCCTTCTACTGCAAAGCGTAGAAATTTCTGATGGGCCGGAAAGATGGGAATATGCAGATAAGCATCCCTTATGTCGATCGAGGCTAGCCATTCCTGCCCTTGTAGGGCGGTGGCTACTGATCGGATCGACTCCATCCGAAAGGTCCTGATATTTAGGAACTTGTTTAGCCCTTTTAGATTTAATATGGGCCTCACGTCCCCATTTGGTTTGGGGACTGTGAAAAGGTTCGAGTAAAACCCGAATCCGCTTTCTTCCAGGGGAACCTTCATGATTACCCCTTGGAGCAATAGTTGTTCTAGTGCCAGAAGGAGGGATCCTCTCTTTTGGGGATCTCTTGGCACGTTTGACCTCATAAATTGGGCAGGAGGAGTGCCTTTTAACTCCAGCTTGTATCCCAGACTTACTGCGGAGAGCACCCATCTGTCTCTGATGGTGTCCCGCCAGGTCTCTGTGAACAACTGAAGTCTTCCCCCCACCCGATTGAGCGGGGGCAATACTTCATGCCTTAGGGGGAGGTTTTGTACCTCTCTTGATCCAGGGCTTCTTGTTACCCTGTGATTGTCCCTGATTTCTGCCCCCTGAATTTGACCGCGGAGGCCGTCGGAACTGCTTCACAGCCGATGTGCCCGGGACTGGAGAGGTAGGCCTCTTAAAAGAAGGACTTCTACCCTTGTTCTTAACCGGTAAGAGTGAACTTTTACCGGCAGAAAGTGAATCAACCTCATCCTGATCCCCTTCAGGTAGGTCGATCTCTGTGTGGGGCTGTTCCTCCACTAACAGGCACTCTGAAGGAGGAGACGGAGATCGGACGCGCTTTTCCTGTGACAGGGAAGCAGCGATCAATGCTGTTAATCTCTCTTCCAATCCTCCCAGAGTTGAGGATAAAACCTCCTCTGTTATATATACAGGAGCTGGTGGACTGGGGACAGCCGCAGCACCAGGCATTCCTGCGGGGTTTCTACGGCTACTGACCTCTGCATTCTCAGGGGAGATTGGTGCAGTGCAAGCATGCCCAATATCCTCAGAGCCCGATGGAGACCCCTTTGGCTTCCTGGAAGATCTATTTCCGGAGCGTCTGGACGACATATCCTTTAAGCACAAAGCTGAGGTATTCCCGTCGTCATACACCAATTTTTGCTGGTAATAGTCTAACACAGGTGCTGCTATATACCAGCTGGTGTCCACTAAAGTGCCTTTCTATGGGGATGCCTGCATCAACCGCCTCTGTGTGCCACTGTTTGTTGCTAGCTCTGTTTGCATGCAGCTGACACTTGTACTGTGTCTTTTAACCATGCTGGGACGCCCGCACATGCGCAGAAGCGCCGCGGCGCGCATCGAGCGTCATCCACCCGCCCCGCCCCTTTTTTTTCATAGGAGGCGCGTGCACGCGCCCGCGCGCGCGCCCGTGCGCCAATGGCGCCCTTTTCGAAAACCAACAGAGGACTAGGAGCCAGGGCCCTTTTTGCCGGAGGGCCTGTGCGGTGGATGAACGCAGCAACAGGGCAGAGGAAGTGGATTCCCTCAGAGAAACTTACCAGCTGCCTGGATCTTTTGAGTTGAGAAAACCAAAGATCCACATTTACAAGAAAAATGGACTACAGCGGCCTCTAGTGGTTTAACACAGGTACCGCGGTCCCTGTTTTTTTTTTTTTTTCTTGACTACTATTAAAATTTTACATTTTCAGTAGTTATAGGCAAACACAGATATTTAGCGGGAATACCGTTAGGTAACAGACAGAAAGACAAATTAGGCTTGGGGGTCCCCCAATAGAACCAAGTTCCTGAGGGCCCCCACTTACCTGATCCCCGCCGCAGGACTTTGTTTGGTCCACAAAAGTCCAAACTTCACCTATCACGGCAGGTATTGTAATTAAACCTTCAGGGACCGGGTTCCCAAGGATTCCACTCCCCTGGACCTGTATAGCACCCTGCACAGACAGCGTCTTGGTCGTGGGTATGACCAGAGCTCTGGATCCCAGGGTCCAGCCCTCCTAAGAGAAGCATTACAGGCAAAACCTTGCTCTTCTGCTGCAAGGCCCGGGTACCGACCGTTTAGCTATGAAGCTTTTTTGGTGGGATCCGGAACAGCTTACTAAGGCCCAAAAGAACCTGTACGCAAGCCCAGTGAAAACACATGTTACTCTTTGGCCAACACCTTAGACACTGGCAAAAAACTGAGGTGCTCCCGGGTGGGAGGGGCTTATATAGGGGAGGGTACTTCCGGTTTGGAATTGGCCAGTGCCAACACCTGAAGGTAAACTATATAACCCATTAGTAATGACTAAGTCGCTCTGTGTCCCGTGATGTACGAAAAAGAAAAAGGCATCTGCAGTAGTTGGTGGCACAGTGTACACCTGTATATACCCGTCATTGCTGTTCTCTAATACAGGCATCTGCAGGAGTGATGCCACGTACACACGGCCGTTTTTCTCGTCGAAAAAAACGACATTTTTCCCATTCGACGAGAAAAACGATAGTCTGTGGGCTTGCAGTCGTTTTTTTCGACGAGAAAAACGGCATTAAAAACGACGAGAAAAATTAGAACATGTTCTAATCTTTCTCGTCGTTTTTTTGACATGTTTTCCGCGACAGTGTTTCCCATAGGGAAACACTGCCGCGGAGCCCACAGACGGTCGTTTTTCTCGTCAAGAGAAAAAATGACGTGAAAAACGACCGTGTGTGGGGAACAAGCTGTTCCCCCCGTTTTAAATGACATTATTCACGGCGGTTTTTTAATCGCCGTGAATAATGATCGTGTGTACGCGGCATCAGTGGCACAGTATACACCTGTATATACCCATCATTGCTGTTCTCTAATACAGGCATCTGCAAGAGTTAGTGGCACAGTATACACCTGTATATACCCGTAATTGCTATTCTCTAATACAGGCATCTGCAGGAGTTAGTGGCACAGTATACACCTGTATATACCCGTCATTGCTGTTCTCTAATACAGGCATCTGCAGGAGTTAGTGGCACAGTATACACCTGTATATACCCGTAATTGCTATTCTCTAATACAGGCATCTGCAGGAGTTAGTGGCACAGTATACACCTGTATATACCCGTCATTGCTGTTCTCTAATACAGGCATCTGCAGGAGTTAGTGGCACAGTATACACCTGTATATACCCGTCATTGCTGTTCTCTAATAAAGGCATCTGCAGGAGTTCGTGGCACAGTATACACCTGTATATACCCACCATTGCTGTTCTCTAATACAGGCATCTGCAGGAGTTAGTGGCACAGTATACACCTGTATATACCCGTCATTGCTGTTCTCTAATACAGGCATCTGCAGGAGTTAGTGGCACAGTATACACCTGTATATACCCGTCATTGCTGTTCTCTAATACAGGCATCTGCAGGAGTTAGTGGCACAGTATACACCTGTATATACCCGTCATTGCTGTTCTCTAATACAGATATCTGCAGGAGTTAGTGGCACAGTGTACACCTGTATATACCCGTCATTGCTGTTCTATAATACAGGCATCTGCAGGAGTTAGTGGCACAGTGTACACCTGTATATACCCGTCATTGCTGTTCTCTAATACAGGGATCTGCAGGAGTTAGTGGCACAGTATACACCTGTATATACCCGTCATTGCTGTTCTCTAATACAGGCATCTGCAGGAGTTAGTGGCATAGTATACACCTGTATATACCCGTCATTGCTGTTCTCTAATACAGATATCTGCAGGAGTTAGTGGCACAGTGTACACCTGTATATACCCGTCATTGCTGTTCTATAATACAGGCATCTGCAGGAGTTAGTGGCACAGTGTACACCTGTATATACCCGTCATTGCTGTTCTCTAATACAGGGACCTGCAGGAGTTAGTGGCACAGTATACACCTGTATATACCCGTTATTGCTGTTCTATAATACAGGTATCTGCAGGAGTTAGTGTCACAGTATACACCTGTATATACCCGTCATTGCTGTTCTCTAATACAGGCATTTGCAGGAGTTGGTGGCACAGTGTACACCTGTATATACCCGTCATTGCTGTTCTCTAATAAAGGCATCTGCAGGAGTTAGTGGCACAGTATACACCTGTATATATCCGTCATTGCTGTTCTCTAATACAGGCATCTGCAGGAGTTAGTGGCACAGTATACACTTGTATATACCCATCATTGCTGTTCTCTAATACAGGCATCTGCAAGAGTTAGTGGCACAGTATACACCTGTATATACCCGTCATTGCTATTCTCTAATACAGGCATCTGCAGGAGTTAGTGGCACAGTATACACCTGTATATACCCGTCATTGCTGTTCTCTAATACAGGCATCTGCAGGAGTTAGTGGCACAGTATACACCTGTATATACCCGTCATTGCTGTTCTCTAATACAGGCATCTGCAGGAGTTAGTGGCACAGTATACACCTGTATATACCCGTCACTGCTGTTCTCTAATACAGGCATCTGCAGGATTTAGTGGCACAGTATACACCTGTATATACCCGTCATTGCTGTTCTCTAATACAGGCATCTGCAGGAGTTAGTGGCACAGTATACACCTGTATATACCCGTCATTGCTGTTCTCTAATACAGGCATCTGCAGGAGTTAGTGGCACAGTATACACCTGTATATACCCGTCATTGCTGTTCTCTAATAAAGGCATCTGCAGGAGTTAGTGGCACAGTATACACCTGTATATACCCGTCATTGCTGTTCTATAATACAGGTATCTGCAGGAGTTAGTGGCACAGTGTACACCTGTATATACCCGTCATTCCTGTTCTCTAATACAGGCATCTGCAGGAGTTAGTGGCACAGTATACACCTGTATATACCCATCATTGCTGTTCTCTAATACAGGCATCTGCAGGAGTTAGTGGCACAGTATACACCTGTATATACCCGTTGTAACGGCACCCCAAGTATGAAAGGCGTTAACACTGTTAGGATATTCCCTTTCCAACCACACGACAGCCACCAGACACTCCAACCAGCCGAATAAGACCCCATACGAATGATTCTCCCCCCAGATACGAGACAACGCTCTGTATTCAAGTTCCAAAACAGGGAATGACTTTATTTTCAAAACACCTGGTAACACATTTCTCTTCAAAACCCTTCCCTCCCATCCTTGGGGAACAGGGCGGGTTAAACTGTCCAATGACAATGGTGATACAGGTCAGGTGTGTTTAAACTTGTCCTTCAGTAAACAGTCTTAGCAGGAGGGGTGATTCCTCCCCCTCCTCACAGAAGACACTTCAACATCCCATAATATGCAGCCAGACGGTCGACCAGCTCCAATCCACATCGTCACAGTTGCAGACTTAATTCATAAAAGACAATAGAATGCAAATCACCTTAACTCCTCACAGCAATGATTACACCCCCCCCCCCTCACAGTACACATCCAATCTAGATACAATGTATGTGCAGCATTGAATATGGCTATCATAGACCATATTGGGGTTTTCATTCACCCTGTGCCCCTAATAGAGACACAGGGTGGTTGACACATAAGAGGCATTGGGGGAGCTGAATTAAAGGTATCTCATACTTTCTAAGCGATTCTGAGTTCCTCGGGCCTTCCCGTTACACCCGTCATTGCTGTTCTCTAATACAGGCATCTGCAGGAGTTAGTGGCACAGTGTACACCTGTATATACCCGTCATTGCTGTTCTCTAATACAGGCATCTGCAGGAGTTAGTGGCACAGTATACACCTGTATATACCCGTCATTGCTGTTCTCTAATACAGGCATCTGCAGGAGTTAGTGGCACAGTATACACCTGTATATACCCGTCATTGCTGTTCTCTAATAAAGGCATTTGCAGGAGTTAGTGGCACAGTATACACCTGTATATACCCATCATTGCTGTTCTCTAATACAGGCATCTGCAGGAGTTAGTGGCACAGTATACACCTGTATATACCCGTCATTGCTGTTCTCTAATACAGGCATCTGCAGGAGTTAGTGGTACAGTATACACCTGTATATACCCGTCATTGCTGTTCTCTAATAAAGGCATCTGCAGGAGTTAGTGGCACAGTATACACCTGTATATACCCGTTATTGCTGTTCTATAATACAGGTATCTGCAGGAGTTAGTGGCACAGTATACACCTGTATATACCCGTCATTGCTGTTCTCTAATACAGGCATCTGCAGTAGTTGGTGGCACAGTGTACACCTGTATATACCCGTCATTGCTGTTCTCTAATAAAGGCATCTGCAGGAGTTAGTGGCACAGTATACACCTGTATATACCCGTCATTGCTGTTCTCTAATACAGGCATCTGCAGGAGTGATGCCACGTACACACGGCCGTTTTTCTCGTCGAAAAAAACGACATTTTTCCCATTCGACGAGAAAAACGATAGTCTGTGGGCTTTCTGTCGTTTTTTTCGACGAGAAAAACGGCATTAAAAACGACGAGAAAAATTAGAACATGTTCTAATTTTTCTCGTCGTTTTTTTGACATGTTTTCCGCGACAGTGTTTCCCATAGGGAAACACTGCCGTGGAGCCCACAGACGGTCGTTTTTCTCGTCAAGAGAAAAAATGACGTGAAAACGACCGTGTGTGGGGAACAAGCTGTTCCCCCGTTTTAAATGACATTATTCACGGCGGTTTTTTAACCGCCGTGAATAATGATCGTGTGTACGCGGCATCAGTGGCACAGTATACACCTGTATATAACCATCATTGCTGTTCTCTAATACAGGCATCTGCAAGAGTTAGTGGCACAGTATACACCTGTATATACCCGTAATTGCTATTCTCTAATACAAGCATCTGCAGGAGTTAGTGGCACAGTATACACCTGTATATACCCGTCATTGCTGTTCTCTAATACAGGCATCTGCAGGAGTTAGTGGCACAGTATACACCTGTATATACCCGTCATTGCTGTTCTCCAATACAGGTATCTGCAGGAGTTAGTGGCACAGTATACACCTGTATATACCCATCATTGCTGTTCTATAATACAGGTATCTGCAGGCGTTAGTGGCACAGTATACACCTGTATATACCCGTCATTGCTGTTCTCTAATAAAGGCATCTGCAGGAGTTAGTGGCACAGTATACACCTGTATATACCCACTATTGCTGTTCTCTAATACAGGCATCTGCAGGAGTTAGTGGCACAGTATACACCTGTATATACCCGTCATTGCTGTTCTCCAATACAGGTATCTGCAGGAGTTAGTGGCACAGTATACAACTGTATATACCCGTCATTGCTGTTCTCTAATACAGGAATCTGCAGGAGTTAGTGGCACAGTATACACCTGTATATACCCGTCATTGCTGTTCTCTAATAAAGGCATCTGCAGGAGTTAGTGGCACAGTATACACCTGTATATACCCGTCATTGCTGTTCTCTAATACAGGCATCTGCAGGAGTTAGTGGCACAGTGTACACCTGTATATACCCGTCATTGCTGTTCTATAATACAGGCATCTGCAGGAGTTAGTGGCACAGTGTACACCTGTATATACCCATCATTGCTGTTCTCTAATACAGGGATCTGCAGGAGTTAGTGGCACAGTATACACCTGTATATACCCGTTATTGCTGTTCTATAATACAGGTATCTGCAGGAGTTAGTGGCACAGTATACACCTGTATATACCCGTCATTGCTGTTCTCTAATACAGGCATCTGCAGTAGTTGGTGGCACAGTGTACACCTGTATATACCCGTCATTGCTGTTCTCTAATAAAGGCATCTGCAGTAGTTGGTGGCACAGTGTACACCTGTATATACCCGTCATTGCTGTTCTCTAATACAGGCATCTGCAGGAGTGATGCCACGTACACACGGCCGTTTTTCTCGTCGAAAAAAACGACATTTTTCCCATTCGACGAGAAAAACGATAGTCTGTGGGCTTGCAGTCGTTTTTTTCGACGAGAAAAACGGCATTAAAAACGACGAGAAAAATTAGAACATGTTCTAATCTTTCTCGTCGTTTTTTTGACATGTTTTCCGCGACAGTGTTTCCCATAGGGAAACACTGCCGCGGAGCCCACAGACGGTCGTTTTTCTCGTCAAGAGAAAAAATGACGTGAAAAACGACCGTGTGTGGGGAACAAGCTGTTCCCCCGTTTTAAATGACATTATTCACGGCGGTTTTTTAATCGCCGTGAATAATGATCGTGTGTACGCGGCATCAGTGGCACAGTATACACCTGTATATACCCATCATTGCTGTTCTCTAATACAGGCATCTGCAAGAGTTAGTGGCACAGTATACACCTGTATATACCCGTAATTGCTATTCTCTAATACAGGCATCTGCAGGAGTTAGTGGCACAGTATACACCTGTATATACCCGTCATTGCTGTTCTCTAATACAGGCATCTGCAGGAGTTAGTGGCACAGTATACACCTGTATATACCCGTAATTGCTATTCTCTAATACAGGCATCTGCAGGAGTTAGTGGCACAGTATACACCTGTATATACCCGTCATTGCTGTTCTCTAATACAGGCATCTGCAGGAGTTAGTGGCACAGTATACACCTGTATATACCCGTCATTGCTGTTCTCTAATAAAGGCATCTGCAGGAGTTCGTGGCACAGTATACACCTGTATATACCCACCATTGCTGTTCTCTAATACAGGCATCTGCAGGAGTTAGTGGCACAGTATACACCTGTATATACCCGTCATTGCTGTTCTCTAATACAGGCATCTGCAGGAGTTAGTGGCACAGTATACACCTGTATATACCCGTCATTGCTGTTCTCTAATACAGGCATCTGCAGGAGTTAGTGGCACAGTATACACCTGTATATACCCGTCATTGCTGTTCTCTAATACAGATATCTGCAGGAGTTAGTGGCACAGTGTACACCTGTATATACCCGTCATTGCTGTTCTATAATACAGGCATCTGCAGGAGTTAGTGGCACAGTGTACACCTGTATATACCCGTCATTGCTGTTCTCTAATACAGGGATCTGCAGGAGTTAGTGGCACAGTATACACCTGTATATACCCGTCATTGCTGTTCTCTAATACAGGCATCTGCAGGAGTTAGTGGCATAGTATACACCTGTATATACCCGTCATTGCTGTTCTCTAATACAGATATCTGCAGGAGTTAGTGGCACAGTGTACACCTGTATATACCCGTCATTGCTGTTCTATAATACAGGCATCTGCAGGAGTTAGTGGCACAGTGTACACCTGTATATACCCGTCATTGCTGTTCTCTAATACAGGGACCTGCAGGAGTTAGTGGCACAGTATACACCTGTATATACCCGTTATTGCTGTTCTATAATACAGGTATCTGCAGGAGTTAGTGTCACAGTATACACCTGTATATACCCGTCATTGCTGTTCTCTAATACAGGCATCTGCAGGAGTTGGTGGCACAGTGTACACCTGTATATACCCGTCATTGCTGTTCTCTAATAAAGGCATCTGCAGGAGTTAGTGGCACAGTATACACCTGTATATATCCGTCATTGCTGTTCTCTAATACAGGCATCTGCAGGAGTTAGTGGCACAGTATACACTTGTATATACCCATCATTGCTGTTCTCTAATACAGGCATCTGCAAGAGTTAGTGGCACAGTATACACCTGTATATACCCGTCATTGCTATTCTCTAATACAGGCATCTGCAGGAGTTAGTGGCACAGTATACACCTGTATATACCCGTCATTGCTGTTCTCTAATACAGGCATCTGCAGGAGTTAGTGGCACAGTATACACCTGTATATACCCGTCATTGCTGTTCTCTAATACAGGCATCTGCAGGAGTTAGTGGCACAGTATACACCTGTATATACCCGTCACTGCTGTTCTCTAATACAGGCATCTGCAGGATTTAGTGGCACAGTATACACCTGTATATACCCGTCATTGCTGTTCTCTAATACAGGCATCTGCAGGAGTTAGTGGCACAGTATACACCTGTATATACCCGTCATTGCTGTTCTCTAATACAGGCATCTGCAGGAGTTAGTGGCACAGTATACACCTGTATATACCCGTCATTGCTGTTCTCTAATAAAGGCATCTGCAGGAGTTAGTGGCACAGTATACACCTGTATATACCCGTCATTGCTGTTCTATAATACAGGTATCTGCAGGAGTTAGTGGCACAGTGTACACCTGTATATACCCGTCATTCCTGTTCTCTAATACAGGCATCTGCAGGAGTTAGTGGCACAGTATACACCTGTATATACCCATCATTGCTGTTCTCTAATACAGGCATCTGCAGGAGTTAGTGGCACAGTATACACCTGTATATACCCGTTGTAACGGCACCCCAAGTATGAAAGGCGTTAACACTGTTAGGATATTCCCTTTCCAACCACACGACAGCCACCAGACACTCCAACCAGCCGAATAAGACCCCATACGAATGATTCTCCCCCCAGATACGAGACAACGCTCTGTATTCAAGTTCCAAAACAGGGAATGACTTTATTTTCAAAACACCTGGTAACACATTTCTCTTCAAAACCCTTCCCTCCCATCCTTGGGGAACAGGGCGGGTTAAACTGTCCAATGACAATGGTGATACAGGTCAGGTGTGTTTAAACTTGTCCTTCAGTAAACAGTCTTAGCAGGAGGGGTGATTCCTCCCCCTCCTCACAGAAGACACTTCAACATCCCATAATATGCAGCCAGACGGTCGACCAGCTCCAATCCACATCGTCACAGTTGCAGACTTAATTCATAAAAGACAATAGAATGCAAATCACCTTAACTCCTCACAGCAATGATTACACCCCCCCCCCTCACAGTACACATCCAATCTAGATACAATGTATGTGCAGCATTGAATATGGCTATCATAGACCATATTGGGGTTTTCATTCACCCTGTGCCCCTAATAGAGACACAGGGTGGTTGACACATAAGAGGCATTGGGGGAGCTGAATTAAAGGTATCTCATACTTTCTAAGCGATTCTGAGTTCCTCGGGCCTTCCCGTTACACCCGTCATTGCTGTTCTCTAATACAGGCATCTGCAGGAGTTAGTGGCACAGTGTACACCTGTATATACCCGTCATTGCTGTTCTCTAATACAGGCATCTGCAGGAGTTAGTGGCACAGTATACACCTGTATATACCCGTCATTGCTGTTCTCTAATACAGGCATCTGCAGGAGTTAGTGGCACAGTATACACCTGTATATACCCGTCATTGCTGTTCTCTAATAAAGGCATTTGCAGGAGTTAGTGGCACAGTATACACCTGTATATACCCATCATTGCTGTTCTCTAATACAGGCATCTGCAGGAGTTAGTGGCACAGTATACACCTGTATATACCCGTCATTGCTGTTCTCTAATACAGGCATCTGCAGGAGTTAGTGGTACAGTATACACCTGTATATACCCGTCATTGCTGTTCTCTAATAAAGGCATCTGCAGGAGTTAGTGGCACAGTATACACCTGTATATACCAGTCATTGCTTTTCTCGAATACAGGCATCTGCAGGAGTTAGTGGCACAGTATACACCTGTATATACCCGTCATTGCTGTTCTCTAATAAAGGCATCTGCTGGAGTTAGTGGGTGTTATGTGCCTCCAGCACAATATACACTATCCAATTGCTGGTTTTCCCATCTCCCTGCAGGCCATTACTATGTCTGGAAGGCCAACAAAGAGAGGCAGACAGTCACGAGCCAATAAAAGAGGGCAAGCAGGCTCTGTGTCTGGGGGAAACAGTGCTGGTCGTGGACGCGGTGCATTGTCATCAGCACGTGGCCATGGGACAGGCTTGTCCTTATTTTCAGCAGCTGGACATGTTGAGCCGCATCATGCCGAAGACTTGGTAGAGTGGATGACCAAGCCCTACTCATCCTCTCTCACCCAGGCTCAGGGTACTGGCAAAGCAGCTGCCAAAGCGTCCTCTTCCCTCGTATCAATGTCATCATCAGTCACTCCTTCCCTAGACCCACCATGTCCTCCTGAGGAGTCCCCCGAACTGTTTGAGCACAGTGTTGGGTACATATTCCAGGAGGATGCCCAGCGTTTCAAAGGGTCTGATGATGATACCCAGCTAGAGGAAGGCAGTAGCGTGAGCGCAGAGAGAGGGGATGCTCAAGAAGGACAGCAATCTGGCAGTCATGTTACAGCAGCTGCAGCATACTGCCAGATTGGCTCCAGTGATGAGGAGGGAGGGGATGATGAGGTCACTGACTCCACGTGGGTGTCTGATAGGAGAGAGGAGGATGAGGAGGAGGCACATTTCTAACGAGGCAGGATGCCCTCCGGGGGCCAGCGTAAGGGCAGCACACCGACTGAATCACACCGCAGAGCTCCGCCTGTGCAGGGCGCTGCCTCTGCCTGTTATTCCAAAAGTTCTTTGGTGTGGGCCTTTTTTGAGTCGAGTGCATCAGATCATACCGCTGCTATTTGCAATATATGTCTCAAGCGTATCTCGCGTGGCCAAAACATCAGCCGCTTGGGCACCACTTGCTTGACTAGACATATGTTGACCTGCCATGCAACTCGTTGGCAAGCGTCCCTTAAAGACCCACACCAAAGAACAAAGCAGACCTCTCCTTGCTCCTCATCAGCTGGGATCTCCAACCCCACTATACCTTCAGTTCTCTCTGAAACCTGCACTGAGAGGAATGAAGGTGTAGAATTAGGTGTGTCACAGCCAAGTACTTGCGGGCACTCTGCTAGCAGTACACCGACGTCCGATTGTAGCAGGCAAATTTCCCTGCCCCAGCTGCTGGACCATCGAAAGAAGTTCACTCCCAGCCATCCACATGCCCAGCGGTTGAATGCTAGCTTGGCTAAATTGCTAGCAATTCAACTGCTGCCTTTTCAGTTGGTAGACTCTGTCCCCTTCCGTGAGTTTATGCAATGTGCGGTTCCTCAGTGGCAGGTTCCGAAACGCCACTTTTTCTCACGGAAGGCGATTCCGGCTCTCTACTGGCATGTGGAAGGCAATGTCCATGCCTCGCTGGACAAGGCGGTCAGCGGTAAGGTGCATATTACCACTGACTCATGGTCCAGCAGGCATGGACAGGGACGTTACCTTTCTTTCACGGCCTATTGGGTCACTCTTTTGGCAGCTGGGAAGGATGCAGGACAAGGTGCAGTAGTGTTGGAGGTTGTTCCACCACCACGCCTCCAAAATGCTACTACTGGTTGTGACACACCTCTCTCCTCCACCCCCTCCTCTTCTTCTTCCTCCATGGCCTCTTCCTGTGCTTTGTCCTCGGAACCAGCGGTGCTCCGTAGGCATTCAAGTAGCTACGCAAGTACGCAGGCAAAAAGATGCCATGCCGTGCTTTCGCTGGTGTGTTTGGGGGACAGGAGTCACACTGGGGCAGAGGTCCTGTCAGCTCTGCAGGGGCAGCTATGATTAAGCACTGAATCGCAGTGCGAAACGTCAGCTCATACTTGCTGTTTTTTTGCTGTGGCATTTTATTTGTGCTTTTGTTTTAAATAAAAGAACCTTTTTTGGAGTGCGGCTGTCCAAGTGTTTTCCTCAGAATTTTTGCATTGTCATATGCATTTCCTGCACCCACGGCTCTGGATCTTGTGAATGAGTCACCAGTCACATCTGAGCGGTAACTCTCTCACTCTCTCCCGCAGGCCGAGAGGTGGTTGACGCCACGCCAGCTTAAGCCAGGAATGGTGGTTTGCGACAATGGCACCAACCTCCTCTCCGCCCTCCGACAGGGACAACTGACCCATGTGCCCTGTGTGGCTCATGTCCTTAACCTGGTGGTGCAGCGGTTCTTGGGCAGGTACCCAGGCTTACAGGATGTCCTGAGGCAGGCCAGGAAAGTCTGTGTGCATTTTCGCAGATCATGTAATGCCAGTGCTCGGCTGGCTGAGCTGCAAAAGGAGTTGAACCTGCCCAAGAACCGCCTTATATGTGACATGCCCACCAGGTGGAACTCAACGTTGGCCATGCTGCAGCGGCTGCACACGCAGCAGAGGGCCATCAATGAGTACCTGTGCGACTACGGCACCAGGACAGGGTCAGGGGAGCTCTGGTTTTTTTCACCACGCCAGTGGGGCATGATCAGGGATGCATGCACTGTCCTGGCACCATTTGAGGAGGCCACGAGGATGGTGAGCAGTGACAGTGCATGCATCAGTGACACTGTACCTCTTGTCCACCTGTTGGAGCATACGCTGAGTGGAATAATGGACAGGGCACTTGAGGCAGAAAGAGGAGGACTTCCTTGCCTCTCAAGGCCCCCTTTACCCAGACAGTGTTCCTTGTGTCCCACCCATCACACAGGAAGAGGAGGAGGAGGAGGAGGATTGTGTCAGCATGGAGGTGGAGCATGGCACTCAGCATCAACAGCAGCAGTCTTTTAGGGATGATTTACAGTCCCAACAAACCCGTGGACTTGTACGTGGCTGGGAGGAGGTGGCTGCGGATCATGTCGTCCTTAGTGACCCAGAGGACTCCAGACCGAATGCCTCAGCTAACCTACGCTGCATGGCCTCCCTGATCCTGCAAAGTTTGCGGAAGGATCCTCGTATTCTTCGGATCAAGGAGAGGGACCATTACTGGCTGGCCACTCTCCTTGATCCACGGTACAAGGGTAAGGTTGCGGACCTTAACTTGCCATCGCAGAGGGAGCAGAGGATGAGACAACTCCGGGAGGCCTTGCAGAAAGGTCTGTGCAACGCGTTCCCAGAGCCTGGGAGGTTACAAACTCCTGGTCCTGGACAACGAGTTGCTGAGGCTTTGGTCAGTAGCAGAAGGAGCGGTGGAGAAGGTGGCCGTCTGACCGATGCGTTCAGACAATTTTTTAGTCCACAGCCCCATGGTATGATCGGTTCCAGCAACCATCGCCAGCGTCTGATATACATGGTGCAGGAATACCTAGGGGCAAGGTCAGACTTGGACACCTTTCCCACCGAAAATCCTCTGGCTTACTGGGTCTTGAGGATGGATCACTGGCCAGAGCTTGCACAGTATGCAATGGAGCTACTGGCCTGTCCTGCATCCAGCGTTCTTTCGGAACGCACTTTCAGTGCTGCTGGAGGCTTTGTCACGGATCACAGGGTGCGCCTGTCCACCGACTCGGTTGATCGACTGACCTTCATAAAGATGAACCAGTCTTGGATCACCACCAGCTACCAAGCACCTGAAGCTGATATAACTGAATAATTTATTTTCAAATGTCACATCCCTTCAAGACTGATGCTGATGCTGAGTGACTGTTCTGTAATGTTGAATGACTATCCTCCTCCTCCTCAATGATCCGATTCTTGATGATAGCTTGGAAGAACTTTTTTATTTCTGGGTGCCTCCACCAGTGGCTAAGGCCCAATTTTTCAGCCCCTGTTTAACAGGGGCATGTAATTACAATTTTTGATGAAATGCTTTGCAGCAGGGCTCATTCCTGCACTCCAACTAGAGTATCTGGGAGAGGTTGCAGTGTCGTGGCACCAGCACCAGTGCCTAAGGCCCAATTTTTCAGCCCCTGTTTAACAAGGGCGTGTAATTACAATTTTTGATGCAATACTTTGCAACATGGCTCATTGCTGTGCTCCAAGTACAGTATCTGTGAGGGGTTGCAGTGTTGTGGTACCAGTTCCTAAGGCCCAATTTTTCTGCCCCTGTTTAACAGGGGCGTGTAATTACAATTTTTGATGCAATACTTTGCAACAGGGCTCATTGCTGTGTTCCAAGTACAGTATCTGTGAGGGGTTGCAGTGTTGTGGCACCAGTGCCTAAGGCCCAATTTTTCTGCCCCTGTTCAACAGGGGCATGTAATTCCAATTCTTGATCTAATAATTCACAGCAGGGCCCATTCCTGCGCCCACCAAGAGTAACTGTGAGGGCTTACAGTGTTGTGGCAACACCACCACCACCACCACCACCAAAGGCCCAATTTTTCTGCCCCTGTTCAACAGGGGCATGTAATTACAATTCTTGATCTAATAATTTACAGTAGGGCCCATTCATGCGCCCACCAAGAGTAACTGTGAGTGCTGACAGTGTTGTAGCACCAGCACCACCACCAAAGGCCCAATTTTTCCTACCACTGTTCAACAATGGCATGTAATTACAATTCCTGATATAATAGTTCACAGCAGGGCATTCCAGCGCCCACCAAGAGTAACTGTGAGTGCTCACAGTGTTGTGGCAACACCAACATGTAAGGGGCAAATTTCAGCAGAGTATATACGGCAGGCCCCTACTTTCAAATATCCAACTTACAAACGACTCCTACTTGCAAAGGGAAGGAGACAACAGGAAGTGAGAGGAAATCTACCCCTGTAAGAGTTAATATGGGAAAAAGGTGTCTCCTCTCTACTGATGCTTTATCACCAATCCTTGTTTCAATAAAAACCCCACTTTTCAAAAACATTTGTCATTGGAACGGAAAGTGAGGTGAAATGTTCTGAACAGGTGCACACTGCACAGACAGCAAAACAAATGTTACAGGGGTGATAACCCTTCCCTATGTTTTCCAAAAAGCTTAAAATTATATTTTTTGGCTGGAGCTACACTTAAACAATGTACCTGTTCAAATTTACAAACAGATTCTACTTAAGAACAAACCTACAGTCCCTGTCTTGTTTGCACCGCCTGTATACTGCTGTTCAGAGTATATAGGGCCTTTTTTATTTTGGGTGCGGGGTTCCCCTTAATATCCATACAAGACCCAAAGGGGCTGGTAATGGACTGGGGTAGGGGTGATGGGGGTAGCCATGCCATTTTTCTCAAAGATTTTCATCCATATTACCGGGACCAGACATTACATTAAAGCCGCAAGCAGTTTTAAATGGCTTTTTTTCCTTTAGAAATGTCATTTTGTGCAGGGACAGTTCTAAACACGGGAAACACATGCCACTTCACAGGCATACTTTAGACACCCCCCAGGTACGATATTTAAAGGAATATTTTACTTTTTTTTTTCACTTTATGCATCATTAAAATCACTGCTCCCGAAAAACGGCCGTTTTTAAAACTTTGTTTTGCATTGATGCATGTCCCCTGGGGCAGAACCCGGGTCCCCAAACCCTTTTTAGGACAATAACATGCATATTAGTCGTTATAGCACTTTAGATTTCAAACGTTCGCGTCCATTGTATTTAATAGGGTTCTAACGTTCGTGCGAACTTTCAGTCTGTTCGAAGGTTCCGGTGCGAACCGAACCCGGGGGGTGTTCGGCTCATCCCTAGTCTAGGGGAATAAAAAACACTTTTCTTGTTCTGCTGGACCTTTCGTACACACGGCCGAGAATCTCGTCGCAAAAAAAAACATTGTTTTTCTCGACGGGTTTCTTGTCAAGCTTGACGAGATTCTTGTCAAGCTTTCCTTACATACACACTGTCAATCCAAAATCTCGTCGGTCTAAAAGCGCGGTGACGTACAACACGTACGACGGCAGTATAAAGGGAAAGTTCAATTCTCATGGCGCCACCCCTTGGGCTGCTTTTGCTAATCTCATCTTGCCGCGTGTTAGGAAAAGTTTGGGAGGAGTTGATTCGCGCTTTTCAGACTTCGTGCTTTCAGATCGATTTCTGCGGTTCAGTTGGTGCTTGTGGGTTCGTATCTTGTCTTTCAGGGCGAGTAGTCAGGTCGTATCTGTTTTTCAGTGCGTTCTTGTCCACTCGTTTCTGATTTTCAGGTCGTTCTTCATAGGCCTTGCTGTACTTCAGTGCGTTCTGTTTAGTTTGTTCTGATCAGACGACCGTTTTCTAGCCATGTTGCGGATACGTTCTCGTCATAGAGATCGTGTTGTGCATCGTCTTTGTGTTTCTGTTGGTCTTCTTGTCTTGGACCAAGATGAGTCCATGAACAGGGTGAGGAGGAGTTCATGGACCAAGAATTGGTTGCTCCAGCGAGACCAATTCTCTCACATGCCTCTGCTGCGGGAGATCGTGGAGAATAATTCTCAGGACTACAGGAATTTTCTTTTGATGTCTGACCCCGTTTTTCAGCATCTGTTGGCTTTGGTGTCCCCCTATATCACCAGGCAGCACACCTTTATGCGGGAAGCCATCAGTGCTGAGCAGAGGCTCATCGCCACCTTACACTACCTGGTAACAGGGAGAAGTCTGCAGGACCTGAAGTTCACGACAGGCATCTCCCCCCAGGCTCTGGGCGTCATAATCCCAGAGACCTGTTCTGCCATCATACTCATTTAATATCACATTCTATGTATTTCATGTATGATAATGTATTGTATTTCTTTCATCCTTCCCTAATTACCATGATTGTAATATGCTGTGAATGTCCCCTTTGTCCCCATGCATGCTGTAATTTTTTAAGTCCTTTTTTGGCCTACATGCATATTTCCCTTCACTTACCTCTCCAGCATGCTCTCCTGGGCCCAAACTCATCTAGCCTAGTCTGTTAACAATGTATTTTGTCAGCTCCATTGTAGTGCTCCCCCCACCCCCCTCAAATGGTTTCTAAAGTCTAAATTTTCCAGAATTCGATTTTTGGGGGGTCCCAAACTCATCTAGCCCCCCCAAAAGAAAAACAATGGGCCATCAGGGGGGTGAGCAATGTGATAATTGTGCTTTATATTTAAAATTTTAAATAATTCTTAAACAAAATGTTATACTGATGTTGGCCAAGAATGTTTTTGTATAATCTGCTTGCAATGTTATTTGCAAAAGTACTAATATTTTTGTTTCTTGTTTGATTCCCCAGCTTCCTTCCACGCCACAGGAATGGCAGACTGTGGCATCGGAGTTTGCCAGGCGGTGGGACTTCCCCAACTGCGGTGGAGCCATTGACGGGAAGCACGTCCGCATCGTGCCACCACCCCGTTCGGGCTCCTTTTTTTACAACTACAAGGGGTTTCATAGTATCGTGCTGTTGGCGGTGGTGTCAGAACAGTATGAATTCCTCTGTGTGGATGTGGGGAAGAATGGCCGGATGTCGGATGGGGGAGCCTTCGCACAGACGTAGTTTGCTCTTCGTCTACAGTGATGACCTTGCATTGCCACCGGATGCAGGAATGTGGAAGGACTCCCCTTTGTCTTTTTGGCTGATGAAGCCTTTGGTCTGGGTCCGCATCTCGTGAGGCCTTTCCCCCAGAGGACCCTCACTCCGGAGAGGAGGGTCTTCAACTACCGGCTGGCCAGAGCCCGAAGAGTTGTGGAGAATGCCTTCGGGATAATGGCCAGCCAGTTCCGCCTATTTTTAACAAGTATTCACATGGCGGAGTACAAACTAAACTATATAGTATTTTGTTGCTGTGTTCTCCACAATTTTTTGTGCAAGCAATCGCCAACTTATATGGCCACAGTTGGGCCCGAGGCCGGACTTGCAGCAGACAATGCTCTGTCGGGCCTCGAACATGTCCGTGCTGGCTTACCCCCCCAAAGTGCCCGTGCAATCCGGCAGAACTATGTGGACTATTTCATGGGTAGGGGGGCCATTCCAATGCCAGCCAATCTTTGATAGTTTTTACTATTTACCCAAAAAATAAAAAATAAATCTGAACTTTAATTTTGTATATTTTCTTTGTTTTTATTTTAGCTGTCTGTTAGTTTTTCAAAGTGTACTTGTAGTGCCAAGTGTATTTTCCTTAGTAAAGACCAAACATTTCACTGGTAACAAAAAATTAAACCCAAAAAAGGTTATAGTGGATTTAAAAAATAGAAGCCACACTTTTTTGGTATTTACATGTTTTTTACTCTGTGCACAATCACACATGGTCTTTAGAACATTTTTTGTGTGTCTACTTTTTTTAAACACATTTTTTTGTTTTGACATAAACTGGCAATTTTTTGGGGTTATGAAATTACAAAAATTCTCCTAAACATACCTCAAAATACAACAATGTAAACCAGTCTAGGCAAGATCTCAGACCTTCGATTTTTCAAAAAAGGTCTATCTGCCCTTCATAAGATGGAGTGTTGTCACCCCTGAACAAGGCAAAATTTGAAGATGCACACCTTTTTTTGGAGGGTAAAATAGGTTATTTACTTCCTCATCCCTATTGTCAAAATGTGCTATCCGCCATCATGAGGGATCAATCAACATGTTTTGGGGGGGCAACCCCTTCTTCCTTTCACCTACTTGAGTTGTGAGGAAGGGGTTGCACCCACAAAACACGTTCATGGAGATCCCGTGATAGCAGATAGCACATGTTGACCCACTGTGTGCATCTTCAAATTTTGTCTTTTAGTAAAAGTGCTAAAAAAGTGAATAAAAAATTAGAAAAAAAAAGGGGGGTTTTATTCTATTCGCCCCAACACATCAATGATGTCCTTAAATGTATCCTCCATATCATTCATCTTTTTATTCATGAAGTCCAGTTGAGTACTACAATCCATTTTTTGTTGGATGATTCTTTGTGCACTATCACTGGAGAATCGAGGAATTTCATCAACATGTTCATCCCCTAAAATAAAAATAAAATCATCAAAATCTGCAGGCCTACATCTCTTACCTGAAGCTGTGGTGACAGATACTGACCTGTTGTAGTGACAAGCTCCACCACCTCATCCACTTCTCCTTCCTCCACTTCTCCTTCCTCCACCTCTACTACCTCCACATCCTCAGGTTGGGCTTGTTGGGGAGGTTGGGGGTTGGGGTTCTTTAGAAGGTGTGGGGTTCCTGGGCTCCAAAGAGTGGTGTCCTCCCAGTCTTCTCTCCCCTATGAGAATGAAACAAATGGTACATTTAACACACACACATATATGAAGTCATAAATAGGAATATGAAACATTGCTTGCAAGTGGGGTACAATTGTCTGTTTTGGCACAGTTCCAAGCTGAAGACAAGATTTTTGAACTTAACAAAGCTGGAATACTGACCTTTTTGTGACAATTTTCTCACACGCCCCCCCCCCCCCCAGTACCCACTGTAGCACCTGTGTGGGACACCCTAAAAAGGTTGTTCTGGTGGCCCACACTATAGTACTCCTGTGAGTGCAGATGTGTAAACAACTGCTGAGTGTCCTCTCCTTTACATTGATTCAAGTTTGCATTTCATTCTAGTTACAAACACATCATCTAGAACAATGTCATAACATTTATGGAATCTAAACAGACATTTTACCAAAAAATTTAAAACATGGATATTGACAAATCATCGTATGTAGTGTGCAAACGATGTGTCTGTATCGACCAATTACTGTGCCCACTAAATTTTTTAAGATGTCATTTTAGAATGTACAATAGTAAAAATCAACAACATGGAGCAACATGCAAGTTGTGAAATACAACAATAGGGACACAAGAGAAGTACTTACTTTTTTTGAGCATTCTGTTAATGCTCCTTAACTGCTCCGGCTCCCTCAGTTTGAGGTCAGACCACCTCTTTCTGAGCTGCTCCTTTAAACTTTTCACACCGAAATTCTTCTTCAGACTTTTCACTACTTGCTTCATAATTTTGGCCTTCCTTTGATTAGAGTGGGAATACAGCCCATGCTTTGCATCATAATCAGAATTGTTCAATATGGCCACCATCTCCGCCATCTCCTCAAAGGACATATTAGATGCCTTGTAGCGCCTCCTTGTTCGTGACGTTTCCTGCTCCGGGCTTGTCTCCTTGTTAGAATTATCTGAAATCACAGACACCTGCTGTGACTCCGCCATGTCGCCTGCGCGCCGAAAGAGAAGGGGCGGGGAAACATCTAGAAAGAACGTCATGGGCGGGCGACGTGTGTCACGCATGCGTAGTGTATATAAAGCCGTGACGTACCTACGTTCTGTGTGCGGAGGAAGGAGTTAAGAGCGCCGAACATTAGACCGAAGGTAAGATTTTAACTTGGTACATCAGTGGCCTGTATTGCATAGAGATTGAAGAGGCATATATGGGCATAAAGATTACTCAAGTTTAGAGTGTGATTGACATTTGTATTTTTGTCTGGTGTTTTGTCTTGCAGAAACAATGAATGCTTTTCTGGAAAAATAATTTCTGGCCAATTTTATAGATCGGTTAAGGGAGGTTCCCGCTCTGTGGGAGACCAAAAATCCGATACACAAAAAAAAAAAGGGGTAAGGAAAGCACTCTGGAGAGCCTGCTCCCATTTGTGCACACCAGGATGCCCAACGCAACCATTGAGCAGCCGGATTCAAAAATTGGGACCTTGAGAGGCACATATAGGACTGAGCGCAATCGGGTCCTGGCTTCTCAGAGGTCAGGAGCAGCAGCAGGGAAGGTATATGTCCCACATTTGTCGTACCAAGACAGGTTGGCCTTTCTGAATGACCACATTACACCAAGTGAATCACTTTCCAGCCTTCCCTCCAGCCAAGATGATCCTTCTCAGGATCAGGAGGAGTCTTCCATCCTGGATGAAGACCCAGATCTGTCCGTCTGGAGCCAGGTATAGTCTTTTCTAAACATTTATTGTGAAAAAATTTATGCTGTAAAATAGATGTTAAGATGGGAACAAATTTAGTCAATCAAGAAAAAGTGTTTGACATAGCAATAGACAGTAGTGGGCAAAAAAGTTTGAGAGATGAATGAAAAATGATGGGGGCATAATGAGAGTAATAAAAAATATTTAAAATTCTATTTGCAACAGTCAGGAGCTGAACATTGTGGGGGTTCTTTACTAAAAGCAAATCCACTTTGCACTACAAGTGCAAAGTGCACTTAAAATTGCACTGAAAGTGCACTTGGAAGTAAAGTCGCTGTAACGCTGAGGGGTAGATCTGAAATGAGGGGAAGCTCTGCTGATTTTAATATCCAATCATGTGCAAGCTAAATTTCTGATTTTTATTTTCCTTGCATGTCCTCCTCAGATCTACAGCGACTGCACTTCCAAGTACACTTTCAATGCAATTTCAAGTGCACTTGTAGTTTGCACTTGTAGTGCAAAGTGGATTTGCCTTTAGTAAATAACCCCCTGTGTGATTGATGAAACAAAACTCTAAATATGTCCCTTTTTTTACACAGGAGGAGGTCAGCCAGGATGAGAGGCAGGAAAATGTCAGGCAGAAGGAGGCTGGGGTTAGTGGCAGAGAGGAGGTGGCTGGTCCAAGTGGCAGAGAGGAGGTGGCTGGTCCAAGTGGCAGTACAAGGTGTCAGGTGCTTCCCATCTGCATGCCACCAAGAAGGGCCAGGAGGGATAGGTCTGTGAGTCAGGCAGCACTGGCCCTGATTAAAGAGGCACATGCCACCCTCCAGCAGCCCCCCAACCGTGATGAGGGCTATGCGGCATTGGTCGGCATGAAAATGGGCCAGATGCCAACGGAACAACGGCTACTATGTGAGGCCCTGCTAATTTCCCTTTTAAATAAGGGGTTGATGGGGAGACTCACTGACACCACTGTCATTTGTGACCACGGCCATCCTCCTGCACCTTCTTCTTCTCAACCTCCTCCTTCTTCTTCTCCTCCACCTCCACCCCCTTCTTCTCAACCTCCTCCTTCTTCTTCTCCTCCACCTCCTTTTTCACAACCTTCTCCTTCTTCTTCTCCTCCTCCTCCTCCACCTCCTTATTCTCCACCTCCACCTCCTCCTCCTGACATGAGTACACCTCCAGAGGCACAGCCTCCAGCCAGGCGGACAAGGAAGGCTACAGAGAAGGCTGCAGGGAAGCCTACCAAGAAGGCTGCAAGGAAGCGGAGCAAGAAGACCAGGAAGTGATTCCCTTGCTTCAATGTGGTCTGACAGAAGGCAGCCTGTTGTAGTTCCACAGACTTGGGACATGTATCTAACCTTCTGCTGTTCCTGACCTCTGGGAGTCCAAAGACCAGATTGGGCTTACTAATGTTTGTGCTTCCCAAGGTCCCAATTTTTGTGTCCACACACAGTTGCACAAATTGCAGCAGGCTCTCCAGCGCTGCCTTCTAGTTTGTTTATTCTTATTTTCTCTACCAGAATAAATGGCATTTATTTTTACAATTAATACTTGCCTATGTGTTTTTATTAAAGCAAAATATTTAGCTGGTGAGTAGGCAGGTCATTTTCTAAAATTCTAAAGCTAGATTTTAAATGGGACAGATAACACCAAAAAATCTCCTTGAAGGTCAAAAAATAGAAGATAATTAATTTTTTAAATTGTGTTAAATTTACACGGGAGGAAACAAAAAATGGAGATCACTAGAAATTAAATAAGATTTTAAAATGCATATCTGAATTTTTTTTTACAAAATTTAAAAAAAATCAAAAAAATATGAGATCTTGCTCGAGAAAATAAAATAACATATTCATAAGATCTGCATTCAGAAATGTTGCAAAAAGTTAGTCAGAACTCTGTGTGAATATCTGCAGCCAAAAACGATCATTATTGTTCATTATTGTACCATTCTAAAGAAGATTTTAATGTGCAGCATTTAAACGATGCAAAAATTGTTAATGCGTGACGAATGTGCTATCTCCATTACGAACGCTAGTTTTACAAGAAGGTGCGCTCCCGTCTCATACTTTTCTCGTCCAAAAACAGTCTGACGAGAATCACGCCGAGAAAAAATGAGACTCCGATCTCGTCGAGATTTTAGCCAGTTTTCTCGACGAGAAAGCATACACACGAACGGTTTTCTCGGCAAGAAAGCTCTCCCAACAGTTTTCTTGTCGTTTCTTGCCGAGAAAACTGGTTGTGTGTACGCGGCTTTACAAGCAGTTAGCACCTGCAGTGTCTGCACAGCCTCACTGCTAGGAAAGATTTTTAGAGTTTAGCTTTAAAGTAAATATTAACTGACATTAGCTTGCTAAAATATTGTGGATCACAACCCATTGTCCTTTTCTAAAAAAAATGCTGTTTTTATCCTTTGTTGCATCTTAGTCCTGCTGCTCTCATAAATCCTCTTTTCAGCCTCTTCCTGTCTACATGCACTGACATCAGCAATCAATGCATGGCTTTTCTCAAGCTTGGTTTCCAGATGGTAACAAGAGTGGACCATACCTGCATGATATGTGATAAAATTGCATTCTTGGAAGCCTGTGTGGCTGGATGACAATACAAATGAGCAGGGGAGGGCTGGCAGCCTTAGGCCTGGGGGGCAAGTCCAGTCAAGTGGCCCGTTGAACCACTGAATCAGCTCACCATTCATTACCCATGTGATCCTCTGTGTCCAATCACGTTTAAATGCAGAAGTGTCATTTATCGTCTCTCCTTGCCTCACACTGACAGGGGAGACCCGTACAGGTAAAAAGGGCACTGATCATCAGTGCAGCCCCAACAGTGCCCAGCAAGTGATGCCAGTCTGTGCCCATCGGAGACACCAATCAGTGCCCATCAGAGACACCAATCAGTGCTGCCTTTCAGTGCTTGCCCATCAGTGCCACCTATCTGTGCGGCATATTAGTGCCTCCACATCAGTACCACCTAATCAGTGCCGCCTCATCAGTGAAGGAGAAAGATTACTTATTTACAAAAGAAAAACTATTTTTTTCCCAAATGTTTAAAGCAAAAAAATAAAAAGACGATAAAATGATGGATTGCATGAGGGAATATGTACCAAATGTTTTTGTTTCGTTTTTTTTACATTGGAGGATGAGCAGGTGTATGAAGGGTTTGAGTGATGTATATTTAGGGGAGGGGTGGTAGGTTGCATGGTGATGGTTGCAACCAGGCTGTAAAGGGTGGTGACAATGAAAGAGGGGAGTACACAGTGTATAATGCAGTGTGTGATGGGTGTATACAAGGTAGGACAGGGTGTGATGGGGGGCCATAGCTGTAAGAAGGTGTGAAGTGAAGTGTGATGGGTGGTGAGAGGTGCAAGCGTTCTTATGTGACTGGTGTATGCAGAGTATAGTAGGGTGGGATCTGTGGTGAGAGGTGTTGGTAGTGTTGGGGTGTGATTGGTGTATGCAGAGTATAATAGGGTGTAATGGGGAGTGTTGGGTGTTGGGTGTGGGGTTGCCACCTCATCCCTTTAAACCCAAACACACATGAATTACACGGGTTCTGTGGTTGATTAAGGTGATAATTAAACTCACTTGGTGCCTTATCGGCATCAAATTAGACTCTGAACCTGTGTAATTAACATGTGTTCGGGTTTAAAGGGATGAGGTGGCAACCCTAGTTGGGTGGTGTCAAGGCTCTGCAGGGAGTGGATAGCTGTGCATTAGTTGTCTGTAGTTGAGCAGGTGTAATGGATATGTGCAGGGTATGAGGAGTGCACACAGGGTATGGTGACATATAATGCAGTGTACATTGGCCTGAAGGGTAATAGAGAGGTGTAATGGGTGGTGACCGATGCAGGGTGGGTGTATGCAGGGTGGGTGAATGCAGAGTGGGCGTATGCAGGGTGGGCGAGTGCAGGGTGGGTGAGTGCAGGGTGGGCGAGTGCAGGGTGGGCGAGTGCAGGGTGGTCGAGTGCAGGGTGGGTGTGTGCAGGGTGGGTGTGTGCAGGGTGGGTGAATGCAGGGTGGGTGAGTGCAGGGTGGCTGAATGCAGGGTGGGTGAATGCAGAGTGGGTGTATGCAGGTTGTGGTGGTGGTTGGGTTACACTTACCAGCTCCTCTGCGGTTGTTCTCTCTCTCTCTCTCTCGACAGCAGCAACACAGCACATGTCTCTCCCGCAGGTTGCCATCTTCCAGCCCCGTCAGACAGCAGCCTGTCACATGAGTCAAGCAGCCTTCTCTCCAAGAGCCCTGTCTCTGTGTACCATCCGAAGCCCCGCCCACCA
The DNA here is from genome assembly GCA_029206835.1 of Rana muscosa. Taxonomy (NCBI): domain Eukaryota; kingdom Metazoa; phylum Chordata; class Amphibia; order Anura; family Ranidae; genus Rana; species Rana muscosa. The sequence continues at coordinate 985,691,522 of CM055118.1, read as the reverse complement.
CTGATCACATGACTGCCAACTCGGCATAATCACCAGGCATTGTTTGCGGGACTCGGGAGCAAATCTGGGCTGGTACTATAGTCAGACAGACTCAGTACTGTACTGCACTGCAGGGTCCGCGGCCGGCGGCCGACTCTCTATTCTATTCTATTGCAGGCACAGGACATGCGCAGTTCTGAGCTGGCAGTACAACGGCCCTTTTTACAGGGAATCAGAGTGGCCCGGGAGGAAATTGCCACTTTGCATCCCGGCCCAGCCCGCCCCTGCAAATGAGAGACGGGCAGAGCATTCTCACCCTATAAAAAAAGCACCTGAATGAAGACTTTCATTGCAAGATCGACATATATTATTTTATTTTTAAAATCACATTTCCCTTTTAAAGATTATTTTAGTTATTGAGGTTACATAAACATTAAAGGTGAACTTCAGGAATTATCTGATTTTAAACTTACATTTAACCAGCTTGGTTTCATGTAATAATCCATGTATCACATTCCAAAAGGTGCTAGGGATGCTGAAATTCGCTACAGTACTCTGTGCTACATACTTATCCAATCAGAGCACCCTGCAGTCATTTAAAATTATGTATATAGTTGAAGGTTTAATTTGCTAGTTATTATAATGCTTTATTATATTTTTTTATGCAAACCGTAAGTTACAGTGCTAGTAAAAATATTTGAATTAGATCTATTTGTTGATTGTATTTTAGTTGTATACAAGTAAAGCTTGACAGATGAGAAAATAACAGATTTTTTTTTATATAATTTCCTTGATTTGGAAGATAATGCAATTTGAAAAAATGAGAGAAAACGTAAATACCCCTAAGGCCCCTTTCACACTGCGGCGTATTTCAGGCGCTTTAGCGCTAAAAATAGCGCATAAATAACGCCTGAAATACTCCTGCCCCAGCATTCTCAATGTGAAAGCCCGAGGGCTTTCACACTGAGGCGATGCGCTGGCAGGAGAAAAAAAAATCTCCTGCAAGCCGCATCTTTTTAGCGGTGAAGGAGCGGTGTGTATACCGCTCCTTCCCATTAAAATCAATGTGACACCGTGGTATTAACCCTTTTTCGGCCGCTAGCGGGGGTTAAAACCGCATCGCTAGCGACCGAATATTGTGGTTAATACGACGGTATAGTGGCGCTAAAAATCGCGCCACTATACAGCCACCGCACACGCCCGCCCCAGTGTGAAAGGGGCCTAATTATGTTTATTTTTCAACTATTTTGCTGTACCAGCAAACATTACAGGAACTCCAGATATTTTTATTTTTTTGACAGACTGGGTAAGAGTCAAAACCTATCAAGCATTTATTGCTGCCCATGTCCCAGTTAAAAAAATAGGATTTTTGTACTCACCGTAAAATCCTTTTCTCTGACATCCATGGACCGACACGGCGGCTCTTATTCACTGAACATGTGGGTTATGTCCCTGCTTGCAGGAGAAGACCTAGGCAGAATGTGAGGTGTTTATACATACATTCTAAAAGCCAGAGCTGAACAGCCCCGCCCAGGGGGCGGTCCCTCCGGACATAACCCACCCCCTGCAGTCAGCAGACCTCAGTTCGTAACAAAGCAGTACAAACTTAAAAGGAAGGATAGGTGCCGTGTCGGTCCATGGATGTCAGAGAAAAGGATTTTACGGTGAGTACAAAAATCCTATTTTCTTGTTCATACATCACGGGACACAGAGCAGCATAGTCATTACTATGTGGGTTATATAGAATTACCTTCAGGTGCTGGCACTGGCAACTTCCAAAACAGGAAGTACCCTCCCCTATATAAGCCCCTCCCATCCGGGAGCACCTCAGTTTTTTGCCAGTGTCTAAGGTGTTGGCCAAGGTTAACATGTATTCATCTGGGCTTGTGTACAGGTTCTCTGGGCCTTAGCAAGCTATTCCGGATCCGACCAAAAAAGCTTCATAGCTAAACGGTCGGTACCCGGGCCTTGCAGAGAAGAGCAGGGTTTTGCCTGTAATGCCTCTCTTAGGAGGGCTGGACCCTGGGATCCAGAGCTCTGGTCATACCCAAAACCAAGAGGCTATCTGTGCAGGGTGCTATACAGGTCCAGGGGAGTGGAATCCTTGGGAACCCGGTCCCTGAAGGTCTAGTACAATGCCTGCCGTGAGAGGTGAAGTTTGGGCTTCTGTGGACCAAACAAAGTCCTGCGGCGGGGAAAAGGTAAGTGGGGGCCCCTCAGGAACTTGGTTCTATTGAGGGGACCCCCAAGCCTAATATGTCTTTCTGCATGTTACCTAAAGGTATTCCCGCTAATAGCTGTATATGCCTAAGAAATCCTAGAAATGTCTTTTCATAAGGAAGTTTTAAAAACTGTAAACCTAGAAATGTTTTTCATAAAGGGGGTTTTAAAAAAAAAAAAAAAAAGACAAAGTGCGGTACCTATGTTTGTCCACTAGAGGCCGCTGTGGAACGTCTTTTTTTCTTGGGACTATTCCTTCCATGGTGAAAGTCCAGGCAGATGAGTGAGCTCTCTATCAGGGAAGCTGCATTCCTCTGTCATGCTGCCAAGTAGTTTCCTTCCATCCCCGAGTCCTGGTGAAACAGGGACCCTGGCTCCTCTCCCTACATGGCACCAAGAGCGCACACGTGCACGCGCGTGCGCGCGCACACACGCTTTCTTTTTATAAGATTTAGCTTCAAAAAAGGGGGCGGAGCCTGGCGGATGACGCGCTCTGTGCGCCCAGCGCTTCTGCGCATGTGCGGGCGTCCCAGCAAGATAAAAGGACTCAGTCCACGCTGCTTGCTATGGACACAGAGCATGAAAAGGAGCTGGTAGCATGGTATAGGGGCTTACAGCGGGCGGTTGATACAGGCATCCCCAGAAAGACGCATTAGTAGACACCCACTGATGTACATAGCAGCAAATTGCATTAGACTATTTCAGTAAAGGGGTGTATTGTGGCTGGAATACCTCAGCTTTGAACTAAGGAATATGCCGCCTAAAAAACTCAGAGATATACCTCTCAGGAAGTGTAGGGGGTCTCCATCGGGCTCTGAGGATCTGGAGCAGTCATCTGCACCTTCCTCCCCTGAGAAATCAGAGGTTAATACCCATAAGGAACCCCCGGGAGTGCCAGGTACTGCGGCTGTCCTCAGTCCACCTGCTCCTGCATATATAACAGAGGAGGTTTTTGCCTCAACTCTGGAGGGATTGGAGCAGAGATTGGCAGCATTGATCGCTTCTTCTCTACAGGAAAGAAAGCGCGCCAGATCTCCATCCCCTCCATTAGAGTGCCTGTTGGCAGAGCAACAGTCCCAGGAAGGGACTGACCTACCTGAAGGGGATCAGGAGGAGGTTAACTCTGTTTTTGAGGAATCGACAGTAGATGAACCATTTTCAGCATCAAAGACTGAAAGATTGTGGGTCCAGACCCTAACTAACATGGTTCGATCTGCATTTAAAATGCCTCTTGTTGAACCATCAACTACTGCTGTCTCCTCGTTGGGGTCGCTAAAAGCTCCCCAGATTAATTGCTCCTTTCCAATTCATCCATTATTGGAAGGACTTATATACCAGGACTGGGAACATCCTGATAAACTATTTGTTCCACCTAAGAAATTTCAGGTGATCTATCCCATGGAGGAAAAGTTCACCCAGAGATGGAATGTTCCTACGGTGGACGCAGCCATTTCTTCTGTGAACAAATCACTGACATGTCCAGTAGATAATGTTCAAATGTTCAAAGATCCAGTAGATAAAAAATTGGAATCTTTATTAAAATCTGCTTTTTCCACAGCAGGGGCTGTTACACAGCCAGCAGTGGCAGCTATTGGGGTCTGCCAAGCTTTAAAGGATCAAATGAAAATGGTCCTGAGGGATTTGCCAGACCAGCAGGCCCAGGCTCTGGCTGATCTGCCTAGAGCATTATGCTTTGCGGTTGACGCCATCAAGGATTCTATCCATCAGGCCTCCCGCCTCACGCTGTCTTTGGTACATATGCGTAGGCTTCTGTGGCTCAAGAACTGGTCTGCTGAGGCTCCCTGTAAGAAGCTCTTAGTTAGCTTCTGTAACGTACCTTAGGTGTGAGCCTGACGTGCGGAGAGGGACCTCCCGTACAACCCCGGCTCGGAGACCACTGGAGTGGGGACAGTGGTGGTAGCAGCGGATGCAGGTCAGCAGGTGCAGGTTTGCAGAGCAGGGATGCAGGTCAGCAGGTGCAGGTTTGCAGAGCAGGGATGCAGGTCAGCAGGTGCAGGTTTGCATTGCAAAGGATGCAGGTCAGCGTGTGCAGCTTGCAGAGCAGAGGATGCAGGTAAGCTGGTGCAGGTTTGCAGAGTCAGACAAGCCGGGTCATACACATCAAGGTAAACATAACAAGTGGCAGGCAGAGAGTAGTAAAAGTCCAGGCCGAATCTTGGCAACAGGCAGACTGGCAGATAACTGAGCAGGGTCAAACGAGCCGAGGTCAGGACTGGAGACAGAAGCGTGGTCAGGAAGCCGGGTCAAACACAGGAACAGGATACAAGCACAGAATCAGGAACTCAGGGAACAGAAGCAGATCAAACCGCAAGGGGCAACATCTCTGGAATGTCTTTTATAGGAAGTACATGGGAGGAGCAAGGGGTTCAGAGTTCATCAGTAATCAGACACCAAGCAGAGTAGTCTAATGGATCAGATAGGTTATCCAGCAGATCAGGCAGGGAACTGTCCAGCATCTCAGATAGCTCCGCTGGAAGAGTCAATGCCAGACACAGAAGAGGTCCCAGGTTCAAGCCCAGCACGTCCCTGACAGTGCCCCCCCCTTAAGGGCAACCTCCGGGTGCCCAATAGAGCTCTTTTCTGGGGGTGACTGCGAAAAAAGGCCTGGATTAACTCTCGGGCGTGAATGTTCTGTTGGGGTTCCCAGGAGTTCTCCTCCAGACCGTACCCCTTCCACTTGATCAGGAATTGAAGCTGGTTCCCTCTTCTTCGGCAGTCCAAGACGGCCTCCACCTCAAACTCCTCATCACCGTCAATGATTACAGGCTTGGGTGGTCCCGATCCCCTGTCTGGGAACGGGTCGGGCACTGCGAGTTTCAGCAAGGAAACGTGAAAGACTGGGTGAATCTTCAACGACTCCGGTAAGGCAAGTTCATAGGAGACCTCGTTTTAATTTCCGTTTTACTGGGAAAGGACCGATGAACTTGGGTGCCAGTTTCCTTGCGGGGCAAGCCATCTTAAGATTGGTGGTCGATAACCATACTTGGTCACCCTGTTGCAGGCATAATTCCCCTCTCCTTTTCCTGTCAAAGATCCTTTTATTGGCTGCTTGTGCCTTAGTCATGGCTTCCTGCAATATCCTGCTGTTACGGGTCAGGAAATCAACAATACTCTGGACCGCTGGGACTGTTGAATCAGGGATGAGATCAGGTAAGAAGGTCGGGTGAAACCCGTAGTTGGCAAAAAATGGCGATTGACCTGTAGCCGAATGACTGGCGTTGTTAAAGGCAAACTCTGCCAAGGGTAGTAAAGCTACCCAGTCGTCTTGAACAAAGGTGGTGAAGCATCTGAGGTACTGTTCGAGCGTCTGATTCGTTCTTTCGGTTTGCCCGTTAGTTTGGGGGTGATAGGCCGAGGACATGGACAACTCAATCTTCAGGACCTTGCACAAAGCCTTCCAAAAGCGAGAGGTGAACTGCACCCCTCTATCCGAAACGATGTCCGCAGGGACCCCATGTAGCCTTACTACTTCCCTAATGAAGACCTGGGCAGTTTCCATGGCAGAGGGCGTGCCTTTGAGAGGCACGAAGTGGGCCATCTTGGATAGACGGTCAACCACTACAAAGATGGCTGTGCAACCTTCAGACGGGGGAGTTCCACTATGAAGTCCATGGCAATCATTTTCCAGGGACGGTCAGGGACAGGTAAGGGTCTGAGCAGACCCCAGGCCTTGCTTCTAGTGGTCTTGCTACGGATACAGGTGGCACATGAACCTACATATTCCCTGCAGTCTTTTTCAAGATTCGGCCACCAAAACGTGCGTTGAATCAGTTCAAGGGTTTTATGCATTCCGAAATGGCCTGCCAGGGGATGATCATGACACAAGTTTAACACTGTGACTCGAACTTCTTCTGGCACAAAGATTTTGTCATTCTTCCAAAGTAACCCGTCCTTGGGTACCAGAGTGATTTCAGAGGGACCAGACACACCTGTAGAAGCTTGCTTCAAGACAGACATCAGGCTAGTTTGTAAAAGTAAGAAGTTGCCTTCCGATAGAATGGTATCTGGAGCTGACACCTCTTTTGGATCATCAAACATGCGGGAAAGAGCGTCTGGTTTGGTGTTCTTGGAGCCTGGCCGGTAAGTTATGTGGAACGAGAACCTAGAGAAAAATAGTGCCCAACGTGCCTGGCGTGGTCTCAGACGTTTGGCAGCTCTCAGATACTCTAGGTTCTTGTGGTCTGTGTAAATGAGTATAGGATGCGCTGCTCCCTCCAACAAGTACCTCCACTCCTCAAGGGCAGATTTAATGGCCAGGAGCTCCCGGTCTCCAACATCATAATTCCTCTCGGATGGGGTAAGCTTACGGGAGAAGAAGGCTACCGGGTGTATCAAGTCCTTGAGACCTTGGCGCTGGGAGATAACAGCTCCAACCGCTGTCTCTGAGGCATCTACCTCAAGTAGATACGGTAGGGCAGGATCGGGATGACTTAGGATAGGAGCAGACGTAAAAAGTATTTTTAGGTTTGTGAAAGCAGCCTGTGCTTCAGATGTCCACTGGAATCGAGCATTTTGCTTCGTTAGCTGCGTAATCGGGGAAATAATAGCAGAGAATCCCTTGATAAACCTCCGATAAAAATTGGCAAAGCCAACGAAGCGCTGCACCCCCTTTTTATCTGAAGGTGCAGGCCAATCCAGAATGGCTGAAACCTTCTGTGGTTCCATCTTGAATCCCTCTGTAGAGATCACTAGGCCAAGGAACTGGATACTCTGTCGCTCGAATTCACACTTTTCTGGTTTTGCGTACAGTCCATGCTGGCGGAGACGACAGAGTACACTCTTGACGTGTTTCCGGTGCTGCTCAAGAGAGGAGGAAAAAATCAAAATATCATCAAGATAGACAACTACATAAATGTCCAGACAGTCTCTGAAAACATCATTGACTAGATGCTGAAAGGTGGCAGGGGCGTTACATAGGCCGAAGGGCATTACTAGGTATTCGTAATGGCCGAACCTGGTATGAAAGGCAGTCTTCCATTCATCCCCTGCTCGGATGCGTACCAGGTTGTACGCCCCCCGCAGGTCTAATTTGGTAAACACAGAGGAAGTCCTGAGTCTTTGAAAAGTTCAGGTACCAGAGGCAGAGGGTACCGGTTCTTGACCGTGATTTTATTTAATTCCCGGTAATCTACACAGGGCCGAAGAGAATGGTCTTTTTTCTCCACAAAGAAGATTCCTGCCCCTGCTGGAGAAGTGGAAGGACGGATGAAACCCCTCTTAAGGTTCTCATCAACGTATTCTTTCAGTACCTCAAGCTCCCGTTCAGATAGGGGGAAGATCCGTCCGAAAGGAATCTCAGCACCGGGAAGAAGCTCGATTGGACAATCGTAAGGACGATGAGGCGGGAGGACTTCGGCCCCTCGTTTGCTGAAGACGTCCAGGAACTCATGATATTGTTTGGGTACAGAAGCTTGTATCTCTGGATCTGAATCCAGGCATAACAGAGGCCCCAAGGTGCTGGGACGTGGAAGCATGCAGTGGCGTTGACAGTATGGTGACTGGAACTTAATACTTCCGGTTCCCCAATCAATCTGTGGATTGTGTGCCTGAAGCCAGGGTAGACCCAGGATAACTGGAAACATGGGAGATGCAATAGCATCCAAAGTCAATAGTTCCTTATGGTCCATGGAGGTGATCACAGGCAAAGGAGGGGTCTCCTGGGTCACTACTCCGGACTTGATGCGAGACCCATCTGCCAGGAAAATGGAAAGTCCCTGAGTCTTAGGTTGGAGTGGGATGTGTTGTTGTGCTGCAAAGTCTAGATCGACAAAACAACTACATGCCCCTGAGTCGATTATTGCAGTTACTGGTATTGTCCTCCCTGGTAGTTGGAAAGAGATAGGAAGAGCCAGGTGAGTAGCATTGGTAGATGGAGGTGAGTAGTTGGGAGAAGAGGTAGCCAGGACCTTGCGCAGCTTAGCAGGACAAGAAGAGACATAATGACCGGGTTCACCGCAATACAGGCATAGATAATTCTGCAGCCGACGAAGTCGTTCCTTGGCCGATAGGGAATGTTTCATTAGTACAAGCTGCCCTGGCTTGATGGTCTGGTTGAGGGATGAGGGTTCAGTTGGAACCGTACTGGCACTGGCAGGGTACACAGGGGCTCGTATCCGGGGTAGCATCCAAGCTGGGCGGAGCTGTTGGGTAGACCTTTCTGCTCTGCGCTCCCGGAGTCGTCGGTCTATCTGGATAGACAAATTAATTAAAGTCTCTAGAACATCAGGAACACCGACCCGTGCTAACTCATCCTTCAGGCTTTCAGAGAGACCAAGACGGAACTGATGCCGCAGAGCCGCCTCATTCCACTGGGTATCCGCGCTCCAGCGTCTGAAATCAGTCACATAGTCCTCGACCGCTCGGCGGCCTTGCTGGAGCGCATGGAGAGCAGCCTCGGCAGTAGAAGTCCGCTGTGGATCGTCATAAAGTCGGGCCATGGCATCAAGAAAAGAGGGCAGAGAGTCTAGAACTACATGGCGGACTTCAAGTAGGTGATGGGCCCAAGCTTGAGGTTCCCCCTGCAGCAAAGCGATAACGAAGCCCACCTTGGTGGCTTCAGATGAAAAAGTCAGAGGTAGCAACGAAAAGTAAAGTTCACATGCGTTGCGAAACGCACGGAATTTACTCCGATCCCCGAAAAACTTCTCAGGAACAGGGACCCTGGGCTCAGGAGATGGTAACATTCCAATAAAGGAAGTTGGGGTTGGAGGTGAATCTGCAGAGGTGGCTTGAGTTTGTGTCTGCTTATCCATTCGGACATGGCTGCCCTGCAGAGACTTCACGATCTGAGTGAGAGCTGTAAGGTGTTGATAGACATTGTCCATAGGCAAGGTATCTCCTGCAGGCTCAGGCATGGCGGTTTGATACTGTAATGTACCTTAGGTGTGAGCCTGACGTGCGGAGAGGGACCTCCCGTACAACCCCGGCTCGGAGACCACTGGAGTGGGGACAGTGGTAGTAAGAGCACGGTGAGGTAAGGGTGCCTGTCTGATCCTCACTGCTTGGAGTGGTGGAGCCGAGTGGAGACTGGAACGGCTGGTTCCGGAAGCAGCGGATGCAGGTCAGCAGGTTCAGCTTGCAGAGCAGAGGATGCAGGTCAGCAGGTGCCGGTTTGCAGAGCAGGGATGCAGGTGCAGGTTTGCAGAGCAGGGATGCAGGTCAGCAGGTGCAGGTTTGCAGAGCAGGGATGCAGGTCAGCAGAGCAGGGATGCAGGTCAGCAGGTGCAGGTTTGCAGAGCAGGGATGCAGGTCAGCAGGTGCAGGTTTGCATTGCAAAGGATGCAGGTCAGCGTGTGCAGCTTGCAGAGCAGAGGATGCAGGTAAGCTGGTGCAGGTTTGCAGAGTCAGACAAGCCGGGTCATACACATCAAGGTAAACATAACAAGTGGCAGGCAGAGAATAGTCAAAGTCCAGGCCGAATCTTGGCAACAGGCAGATAACTGAGCAGGGTCAAACGAGCAGAGGTCAGGACTGGAGACAGAAGCGTGGTCAGGAAGCCGGGTCAAACACAGGAACAGGATACAAGCACAGAATCAGGAACTACCTGAAGGGGATCAGGAGGAGGTTAACTCTGTTTTTGAGGAATCGACAGTAGATGAACCATTTTCAGCATCAAAGACTGAAAGATTGTGGGTCCAGACCCTAACTGACATGGTTCGATCTGCATTTAAAATGCCTCTTGTTGAACCATCAACTACTGCTGTCTCCTCGTTGGGGTCGCTAAAAGCTCCCCAGATTAATTGCTCCTTTCCAATTCATCCATTATTGGAAGGACTTATATACCAGGACTGGGAACATCCTGATAAACTATTTGTTCCACCTAAGAAATTTCAGGTGATCTATCCCATGGAGGAAAAGTTCACCCAGAGATGGAATGTTCCTACGGTGGACGCAGCCATTTCTTCTGTGAACAAATCACTGACATGTCCAGTAGATAATGTTCAAATGTTCAAAGATCCAGTAGATAAAAAATTGGAATCTTTATTAAAATCTGCTTTTTCCACAGCAGGGGCTGTTACACAGCCAGCAGTGGCAGCTATTGGGGTCTGCCAAGCTTTAAAGGATCAAATGAAAATGGTCCTGAGGGATTTGCCAGACCAGCAGGCCCAGGCTCTGGCTGATCTGCCTAGAGCATTATGCTTTGCGGTTGACGCCATCAAGGATTCTATCCATCAGGCCTCCCGCCTCACGCTGTCTTTGGTACATATGCGTAGGCTTCTGTGGCTCAAGAACTGGTCTGCTGAGGCTCCCTGTAAGAAGCTCTTAGTTAGCTTCTGTAACGTACCTTAGGTGTGAGCCTGACGTGCGGAGAGGGACCTCCCGTACAACCCCGGCTCGGAGACCACTGGAGTGGGGACAGTGGTGGTAGCAGCGGATGCAGGTCAGCAGGTGCAGGTTTGCAGAGCAGGGATGCAGGTCAGCAGGTGCAGGTTTGCAGAGCAGGGATGCAGGTCAGCAGGTGCAGGTTTGCAGAGCAGGGATGCAGGTCAGCAGGTGCAGGTTTGCAGAGCAGGGATGCAGGTCAGCAGGTGCAGGTTTGCAGAGCAGGGATGCAGGTCAGCAGGTGCAGGTTTGCATTGCAAAGGATGCAGGTCAGCGTGTGCAGCTTGCAGAGCAGAGGATGCAGGTAAGCTGGTGCAGGTTTGCAGAGTCAGACAAGCCGGGTCATACACATCAAGGTAAACATAACAAGTGGCAGGCAGAGAGTAGTCAAAGTCCAGGCCGAATCTTGGCAACAGGCAGACTGGCAGATAACTGAGCAGGGTCAAACGAGCCGAGGTCAGGACTGGAGACAGAAGCGTGGTCAGGAAGCCGGGTCAAACACAGGAACAGGATACAAGCACAGAATCAGGAACTCAGGGAACAGAAGCAGATCAAACCGCAAGGGGCAACATCTCTGGAATGTCTTTTATAGGAAGTACATGGGAGGAGCAAGGGGTTCAGAGTTCAACAGTAATCAGACACCAAGCAGAGTAGTCTAATGGATCAGATAGGTTATCCAGCAGATCAGGCAGGGAACTGTCCAGCATCTCAGATAGCTCCGCTGGAAGAGTCAATGCCAGACACAGAAGAGGTCCCAGGTTCAAGCCCAGCACATCCCTGACAGCTTCCCATTTCATGGAGAACGCCTTTTTGGCGAAGACCTGGATAAATATATCCAGAAGATTTCCAGTGGTAAAAGTACTCTCTTACCAATTAAAAAGAGGTCTAGGGGTCCGTCTTTTAAGAGGACTACCTCTCCTATCCCTGGGACGTCTGCTACTAAGCAGTTCCGACGGCCTCCTCGGTCAAACTCAGGAGGTAAAAATCAGGGACAGTCACAGGGTAATAAAAAGCCCTGGATCCGAAGAGGTACTAAACCAGCCTCCAAGTCAAGCCTATGAAGGGCTGCCCCCACTCAAACGGGTGGGGGGAAGACTTCAGTTGTTCACAGAGACCTGGCGGGAGACGATCAAAGACAGATGGGTGCTCTCCGCAGTAACTCGGGGATACAAGTTGGAGTTAAAAGAGTCTCCTCCTTCCCATTTTATGTGGTCAGGCATGCCAAAAGACCCTCTGAAAAGAAGGTGTCTCCTAGTGGCGTTAGAACAACTATTGCTCCAAGGAGTAATTATGGAGGTTCCTATGGAAGAGTGGGGGTTGAGTTTCTACTCAAACCTTTTCACAGTCCCGAAACCAAACGGGGACATAAGACCCATATTGGACCTAAAGAGTCTAAACAAATTTCTAAACGTCCGGTCCTTCCGGATGGAGTCGATCCGATCGGTCACCGCTGCCCTACAGGGGGAGGAATGGTTAGCCTCGATCGACATCAAAGATGCTTACTTGCATGTTCCCATCTTTCCAGGTCATCAAAAATTTCTACGCTTTGCAGTAGAAGGGCGCCATTTTCAGTTCAGAGCCTTACCATTCGGTCTGGCCACAGCACCACGAGTGTTCACAAGAATTCTGGCCCCACTGTTGGCCGATCTAAGTACACGAGGTGTAACGATAATGGCATACCTACACGACCTGTTGTTGATGGACCACTCAGTTGCCAAGCTAGAAGTGGTAATTGTCGATACAATCAAGTATCTAGAATCTCACGGTTGGGTCATCAACCTGGACAAGTCAGCCCTACAGCCAGTGAAAAACCTGGTATATCTAGGGCTACGGCTGGATTCAGACCAGAGGAAGATTTTCTTACAAGGTATCCTCTCTGAGGGGCTTGGTCCGTCTGCTTTGTGCAAAAAGACAGCCGTCCATACGCCTGTGCATGAGGCTGCTAGGAAAGATGGTAGCATCATTCGAAGCTGTGCCATACGCCCAATTCCACTCAAGGAATTTACAGAGGGCCATATTGTCAGCCTGGAACGGAAAGATTCAGGCTCTAGACTTCCCGATGGCTTTGTCCCTTTTCATTCGGAAGAGTCTCTGCTGGTGGTTGATCCCCCAGAATCTCCAGAAGGGAAAACCCTTCAGTCTGATATCCTGGAAGGTGGTCACTACAGATGCCAGCCTTATAGGCTGGGGGGCAGTACTGGAGCAATGGTCTCTCCAGGGCAGATGGTCAAATGTAGTAAGAACCCTGCCCATCAATCTCTTAGAGATACGAGCAGCCCGGTATGCCCTAGTAGCCTGGACATCCAGACTCCAAGGGTCCCCTGTCAGAATCAATCAGACAATGCCACAGCAGTGGCATATATCAATCATCAGGGAGGCACCAGGAGTCGTGCAGCCCAGAGGGAAGTAAGTCACATCCTGGAATGGGCAGAAAAGCATGTCCCATGTATGTCAGCTGTCTTCATTCCAGGGGTGGAGAATTGGAAGGCGGACTTTCTGAGTCGCCAACAGTTATGCCCAGGGGAATGGTCCCTTCATCCCGAGGTCTTCCGAGCAATATGTCAGCAGTGGGGAACACCGGATGTAGATCTGCTAGCATCCAGATTCAACGCAAAGGTGGACAGATTTGTCTCCCGGACAAGGGATCCCCTCGCTTGCGGCGCGGATGCTCTGGTGTTCCCTTGGGATCAGTTCAGACTGATATATGCATTCCCTCCGCTACAATTGTTGCCTCGACTCCTTCGCAGAGTCAGGTTGGGAAAGAAGCCGGTGATCCTGGTGGCTCCAGCGTGGCCCCGAAGGGCCTGGTACGCGGAGATCATCAAAATGTCTGTGGGGAGTCCTTGGACCCTTCCACGTCGACCGGACCTGCTTTCGCAAGGACCGATATACCACCCTTCCTTACTAACTCTAAATTTAACGGCCTGGCTATTGAATCCCACATCCTAAAGAAGAGAGGTCTCTCTAACTCTGTGGTATCAACTATAATCAATGCCAGGAAGCCTGTATCCAGGCAGATCTACTATAGAGTTTGGAAGGCGTACATCACTTGGTGCGAGGCCAGAAAATGGCATCCACGTAAGTACGTTATAGGTAGAATTCTGGACTTCCTGCAGTGGGCTGTAGACAGGAAGTTTGCCTTAAGTACTATCAAGGGCCAGGTTTCGGCCTTATCAATACTATTTCAAAGGCCCCTGGCTATGCATTCACTTGTCAAATCCTTTATGCAAGGTGTGACTCGTATTATTCCACCGATTAAAGCTCCCATATGCCCATGGGATCTAAATTTGGTTCTGTCGGTTCTGCAGAAGCAGCCATTTGAACCTTTGCGGCACATTTCCTTGGTTCTACTCACCAGAAAATTGATATTTTTAGTAGCCATATGCTCGGCTAGAAGAGTGTCGGAATTAGCCGCCATGTCCTGTAAAGAGCCATATCTGGTTATTCATAAGGACAGAGTAGTATTACGCCCTCACCCAGCCTTTCTTCCTAAGGTGGTATCGGGGTTTCACTTGAACCAGGATGTGGTTCTTCCTTCTTTTTTCCCCAAACCAAGCTCGGTAGAGGAAAAGTTATTGCATTCTTTGGATGTAGTAAGAGCAGTTAAAGCTTATCTAAAAGCCACTGCTCAGATTCGTAGAACGGATTCTTTGTTTGTTCTGCCGGAAGGCCCCAGAAAGGGTCAGGCAGCATCAAAATCTACTTTAGCCAAGTGGATTCGACAGGTCATAATACAAGCCTATGGCTTGAGAAGTAGACCGCCTCCGTTCAAAGTTAGGGCGCACTCCACGAGAGCAGTTGGAACTTCATGGGCAGTGCATCACCAGGCCTCCCTGGCTCAAATTTGTAAGGCCGCAACATGGTCTTCAGTGCACACGTTTACTAGGTTCTACCAGGTGGACGTTAGAAGTCAGGAGGATGTCGCCTTTGGGCGCAGTGTGTTGCAGGCCGCAAAAGATCCTCATGCCTGATAGCGCCCAGCTTATGTATGGTGTATCCCCCCCCTCATTTGGCATTGCTTTGGGACGTCCCACATAGTAATGACTATGCTGCTCTGTGTCCCGTGATGTATGAACAAGAAAGTAGGATTTTTAAAACAGCTTACCTGTAAAATCCTTTTCTTGGAGTACATCACGGGACACAGAGCTCCCACCCCTCTTTTGGGGACACGTATTGCTTTGCTACAAAACTGAGGTGCTCCCGGATGGGAGGGGCTTATATAGGGGAGGGTACTTCCTGTTTTGGAAGTTGCCAGTGCCAGCACCTGAAGGTAATTCTATATAACCCACATAGTAATGACTATGCTGCTCTGTGTCCCGTGATGTACTCCAAGAAAAGGATTTTACAGGTAAGCTGTTTTAAAAATCCTACTTTCTCTTATCATCCATGGACCGACACGGCGGCTCTTATTCAGTAAACGTGTGGGATGTCCCAAAGCAGTGTCAAGAGGGATGGGAGCAGTATAAATGGAAAAACCAAAAACTTCACTCCAAACAAGGCAGAGCTCCTCAACGGAGGAGTTTCAACTTTAAACAGTGGCCCGCAACACCTTGCGGCCGAAGAAAGCATCCGAAGATGCAGCCACATCAACCTTCTAAAATTTAGAAAAGGTATGAACAGACGACCAGGTCACCGCCTTGCACACTTGTGCAACCGACGCTTGATGTCGGAAAGCCCAGGAGGCACCAATTGCCCTGGTGGAATGCGCCGTAATCGGAAAGGGAGGCACCCGCCCCTTGAGAGCATAGGCTTGAATGACGGTTTGTCTGATCCACCTAGAAATGGTGGCAGACGAAGCCGCTTGGCCCTGTCTTGGACCAAAGACAGTCACAAACAGTGAGTCAGACTTCCGAATAGAAGCAGTAGCAGACAGGTACACCCGCAAGGCTCGTACCACATCTAATGTGTGCAGCGCAAACTCTCTGGGATGCGATGGGTTAGGACACAAGGACGGGAGAACAATGTCCTCAACTAGGTGAAAGGTCGAGACCACCCTTGGCAAAAGAGAAAATCGTGAATGCAACACCGCCTTATCCATATGGATGAATAAATATGGCGACTTGCAGGACAAGGCCGCCAACTCAGACACTCGTCTAACAGAAGTGATTACCACTAAAAAGGCCACCTTCTGAGACAAAGGCAAGAGGGGAATATCCCTGATATTCTCAAAAGGAGGTTCCTGGAGAACCGAGAGTACCAATTCAGATCCCACGGGGGGAGAGGAGACTGGACAGGAGGGAGCACATGGCGAACCCCCTGCATAAATGTGCTAATCAAGGAATGACCCGCTAGTGGTCGCTGAAAGAAGACAGCCAAGGCCAAAATCTGACCCTTAATGATACTCAAAGCGAGTTTTAGGGCCAATCCATGCTGCAGGAAACGCAGGATTCTAAGGACGGAATACGTCCGAGGACGTCAGTCCAGCTCTTCGCACATGGCGATGTAAGCTTTCCAGGTACGGTGATGGATCATTCTGGAGGAAGACTTCCGTGCCCTTAATATGGATGAAATGACCAAGTCCGAGACCTCGGTCTCTCAACCCCTGGCTTTCAACAGCCATGCCGTTAAAGCCAGAGACTGTAAAGCAGGATGAAATATATGACCCTGAGACAGAAAGTCCTTCCTTATTGGCAACCTCCAGGTAACGTCCGCGACAAGACATACCAGATCGGCGTACTAGTGATGCCGAGGTCAATCCGGAGCAATGAGAATCGCCGGAATTCCCTCGGTTGCCACCCTGCGCAGCAGGCGAGGAAGCAACTGCAGCGGAGGATAAACGTATATCAGGTGATAACGACACCTTGGGGCCACTAACGCCTCTGAGGCATCCGCCCAAGGATCTCTGGATCCAGCCACAAACCTCGACACCTTGCGATTGAGTCGAGAGGCCATCAGGTCCACATCCGGCGTGCCCCACCATCGGCAAGGGAGTTGAAATACCTCCGGGTGCAAGGACCACACTTCCTGGTCCAGCGTCTGACAACTCAAATAGTCCGCCTGCCAATTGTCTATGCCCGGAATGTAAATGGCTGACAGAGCCAGCACGCTTCTTTTAGCCCACTTCAGGGTACGGGCGACCTCGGAAGCCGCAGCTGAGCTCCGAGTCTTCCCTTGATGGTTGACATATGCCACCGCCGTGACGTTGTCCGACTGGATCCCAATGGAGTGATCCTGCAATCTCTCAGACCACGAGGAGAGGCACAGTCTGATGGCCCGTATTTCCAGAACATTGATCGGTAAACGGGCTTCGTCCGGAGTCCAAGCCCTTGGGCCGACAGGACTCCCCAGACTACACCCCAGCCCTTCAGGCTGACCTGCGTAGTGAACACCGTCCATTGGATGGGGAGGAACGACTTCCCGGACCGAAGAGCCGGGGACCCCAACCACCATGTCACGGACGCCCTGACCAGGTGACTCACCTGGATCGGAAGATCCAAAGACCACAGGGATTTATCCCCAGTGGACAAGATCTCCTTCTGCAATGCCCTGGTGTGTGATTGGGCATACGGAACGGCCTCGAAAGAGGCCACCATGAGTCCCAGGACTCTCATGCAAAACGGATTGACGACCATTTTTGGGATGTCAGCACCCGCACTGCAGACTGAAGTGTCAGTAACTTCCCCGGAGGTAGGAATACCTTTGCCTCCAAGGAGTCCAGAATCAGATCCAGATGCTGAGTCGGGACCAGGACTGACTCCTGAATGTTCAGGAGCCACCCGAAGTCCCTGAGGGTCCGACTGATGATAGTCACATAGTCTTCTAATTCTGAGCCACTTTCTGGTCTAAGAAGAAGATCGTTCAGATAGCCCACGACAGCGATGCCTCGCCATCTCAGCAAAGCTAGAACCGGCGCAAGCACCTTGGAGAACACCCTTGGTGCCAAGGCGAGGCCGAAGGAAGAGCCACAAATTGATAGTGGACTTCACCGATCGCAAGCACAGAAACTTCTGGTGACTTGCGCAGATCGGAACATGCAAGTAGGCGTCCTTGATGTCCAAGGTCGCCAGAAAATCCCCTTGACGGAGTGTATTGATTACCGTGCGAATGGATTCCATGCGGAACACGAAGGCATTCAGGACCTTGAGGTCCAGGATAGGCCGAACCCCGTCCCTCTTTCGGGACGACAAACGGATTTGAGTAGAACCTCTGAAACCTCTCCTGTGACGGAACCGGCACAATCACTCCAGACCTGATCATCCTGATTAGCCCCCATAGGGCTGCCAGACGGGCAGGACAGAGATGAAGATTCGAAGGGAAGAATCTGTCTTGGACCAGGAACGGCAACCTATCCTGTAACCTGAGGTGATCACCTCGCACACCCACCGGTAGGAGATTCGGGAGGTCCACCGATCCGTGAACCCGTGAAGTCGTCCCCCCTACCCCAGAGTCGGGTGGGAGCAAGACTTCACGCGGAGGCAGGCTTGGGAGCCGGCTTGTTTGGCTTACGCACCCAGTGGCGCTTGTGTCCACCAGCCGCACCGCTGTCAGAGTAGGAAGGCCAACCCGTGAACTCTGACTGACGAAAAAAACACTTTATTGCTGGAAAGGAAGGACCCTGCTTACGGTGGCCTCCTTACCCTTGCTAGCCTGAGGAAGAAGAGTGTTTTTACCCCCCGTGACATCCTTGATGATGTCATCCAGCGCAGCACTGAAAAGCCTACCCCCTTTAAATGGTAGATCCATCAGAAGCTTTTTAGAAGCTAGGTCGGCAGACAAGCATTTCAACCAGATAAGACAACGCAATACCACCGCCAAGACAGAGGCCCTGAGTATTAAGGGGCCGCGTCTAACGTGGCGTCGCAACATAAACCAGGACCTGCACCATTTAGTGGGCCAGGGCAATGGTGTCTGGAGGAAGATAATGCTCCTGTACAGTTTGGTGCAAACATTTTTTGCCCATCCCGTGAGTGTCTGAGACACAAGGGTCGCCGCTACCACAGGCTGTAGGGCGGACCCCAACAAGGCAAACATGGCTCTGCTCACCACTTCTGACCTCCTATCAGCGAGGTCCTTAATGCAGGAGTCCCCTCCATCGGGAGAGTGGTGGCCTTGTTCAACCGGGCGACTGGAGGGTTGACCACTGGGGGAGAAGCCCACGTTTTAAGTAGGACATCTCCAAAGGGGTATCTGATAGGCAAACGCCGCGGGACCATAAAAGTCTTTATTCAGACCTTATCAATGAGCTGGTCAAAGAAGGTACATATGGAAAAAAACTTTTTAGAAGGCCCGGCCTTAAAAGAACCAAAGGAGACTGTCCGCCTGAGGTTCTGCATCCGCAGCATTTAGCTTGCGAGTGTCCCTCACCGCAGCAATGAGTTCACTAACAAGCGCCCTGTCATTTACTGACTCAGAACTGGAGTCTTCCTTGCAAGGAATGTCCTGTTCAAAACCATCAAACATATTCAGAGCTAGGGTCCTGAGCTGTAGTGGCTAGGCCCATATCCGAATCAGCGCACACCCCCTTATTTTTTTTATTTTTTTTATAAAAAATAAAGTGGGGAGAGGGGCTTTTTTGCTCCCTTGCGCTCACACACCGCTTCCCTCCTGGTCAGATTAATGATTCCAGGACTGCCGACAACTGGTCCATAGGGACCGCAGGTGCTGGAGCACTGCCTGTTGCCTCAAACATGCAAGGGGAAGCTGTGACACTGACTCCATGTTGCCCCTCTCTGAGACTCCTCAGATAAACAAAAGTCCACCCACTGGCTGTGCTGAGGCTGAGGAGGGGATACCCGGAGGACTCACCACCCCTAGGGACCGCTCGGTTCCGCTGTATGAGCCGCGCTGTGTCAGCGTGAGTGAAGCCTGAGGTGAGTGAAGAATCTGTGAGGAGATGAGGTATTTCGCGGCATTCAGCAGCACCGCTAGAGGCCGAAAACGAATAATAAGTGTGACAGCAGGAAGGTAAAGTCACCTGGTTGCATCCAGGGGGGTAGATATATTTCGCCCAGATTCAGGCTTTACGCCGACTTATACAACTAGGTGGAGAGTTGTATAAGCCCAGCTGAGGCAAATGGGCTCATGAATGACTCATACCTCTAGGGAGAATGTGGGGCGTCGTGCAGACAGGGAGTTGATGAGACCAGCTGAAGCTCGTCAGCTCATTTAGGCCTCTATAAGAACTCCCAGCTTCATTAGATGTTGGCTCATGCCTGGACCCAGACCTGTGTGGACTGTCTAGGGAGAGTGAACCCCTGTGCGGTGAGACAAAGCCTGTGTGGCTATTTGCTTGGACATTTAAAACCAGGGACTTAGGGACGAGGACAGCACTAGGCTGATCCCAGTTGTTAGTTAGGAAACCTGTATGTGTAGTCAGAGGTCAAGTTGACCAGGATTTATTTTGTTTATGTTTCTTTTGCTTTGCTGTGTTTTGTCACTGTAAATAGAAAATAAACCGCACCTTTTTGATTTTGAAAACCACAACCTCCGTTTGCTGGGCCTGTTTTTGTGTGGGGAGCCCATCCCGGGGGTCACACACACCCGCTGCCGAGCTAACCCCCACACAGTTGGTGGAGAACCAGTGGCAGTTTTTTTTTAAGCCAGCATGGAGGAGATACTGAAGCAGCTGGCTCTAGCAAATGCCAATCAACAGCAGACAAATGCAGGTTTGCAAAAGAGCCTTGCAGCTCAACAACAGAACTTCGCAGCCCAGCAGCAAGCTCATCAACAGAGCCTTGCAGCCCAGCAGCAGACAAACGCAACTTTGCAACAGAGTCTGGAGGCTCAGCAACAAGCCCAGCAGCAATCTGAGGCCCGCTTCATAGACCTGTTGCAGAAGCAAGAGCAGAGACTACAACAACAGATGGAAGCAGTAATGCAGCAACGTCCGCAGACCAGTGAGGAAAGCCGTCCCACTAATACCGCGTCCTTTGGGGTGAGTCGTTTATTGACAAAAATGACTGGAGAGGATGATCCAGAGGTATTTTTGACCACATTTGAAAGGACCGCTGAAAGAGAAAAGTGGCCTGAGGAGCAGTGGGCTGGACTGGTGGCTCCTCTGTTAACTGGTGAATCGCAGAAAGCTTACTATGACCTAGAGCCTAACCAAGCAAAAGACTATGTGATGCTAAAAGCTGAAATATTGGCAAGGCTGGGTGTCACCCAGGCTGTCCGGGCTCAGCGTGTGCATAACTGGACTTTCCAGCTTGGAAAACCCCCCAGGTCTCAAATGTATGATCTCATTCACCTGAGCAGAAAGTGGCTACAGCCAGAGACTTTGTCCGCACCAAAGATTGTGGAACGTGTTGTAATGGATCGGTTTTTGAGAGCTCTTCCTACTGCCATCCAAAAGTGGGTAAGCCATGGAGACCCAGAGACGGCCGATGGTCTTGTGGATCGTGTGGAGAAATACTTGGCTACAGAGAACCTGACGGCCTCTTCCAGAGACACTCGGACTTTCCACCCTAAGACCAGACCATCCCCAGGGGCGGATAAGAGGATTCCAAGGGGTGAGGGTGGAGAGAGTGAGAGGGTGGGAGCTCTACCCCAAGTTTGGCGAGAACAGCCTGGGAAATCAGCGGCTCAAGAGGCGGCAAGAAGGATCGTTTGCTACCGCTGCCGGCAAGCGGGACATATTGCAGCCAATTGCCCGGTTGTGGAGGAACCCATGCAGTGTGACTTTCTGACGGGCAGACGTCAGTCGCTGTGTGCGACAGTCGCATGCACTGCCATTCGAGGAACTGAGAAACATTTATGCAAAATGTGTGTTAATGGTAGAAATGTTGTGGTATTGCTGGATTCAGGTAGCCTTGTGACCCTGATAAAGGCTGAGTTAGTTAAAACAGAGGTCTCTGGGAATAGCAAGGTAGCTGTTATTTGTGTGCATGGGGACACCCGAGAGTATCCAGTGACTACAGTGTGTTTCGAGACCCCCAAAGGTACCCTCTCTCATCCAGTGGGCTTAGTATCTCAGTTACCGCATGACGCCATTGTGGGAAGGGATTTTCCGAAGTTCTGGGAACTGTGGGATGATCCTGAGCCCCCCACTGGTGCCCCTATGTACCAGGAATGTGATAGCCAGAACTCCCCTGAGAGTGGTGAGGACTCTCCGGAATTTCCCTTATCAGTATTGGCAGGGGAGACTCAAGAAACTGGAGAGGAGCCCACCTCCTCAGACGAAAACCTACCGTCTGTGGAGTTTTCTGATCTTGAGGTTCACAGGGAAAACTTTGCCACAGAACAGTTGAAAGACCCCGCCCTAATAAAGGCACGGGAAAACGTAGTGAAAATAGATGGCGAGTTAGTGAACCCAGATAATACCTGCACTTACCCATACTTCAGCGTAGAGAAGGACCTACTGTATCGGGTGGCAAAAAGGGCAGAAGAAACCGTTGAGCAGCTTGTGGTGCCCAAACCTTACAGGAAGTTGGTGTTGGAGTTGGCCCATGGGCACATTCTTGGAGGTCATCTGGGGACAGAGAAAACCCGAGAGAGGGTATTACAGAGATTCTATTGGCCGGGGGTGATGAAGGACATAGAAAATTATTGTTCCTCCTGCCCTGTGTGTCAGAGGTCGGCCCCGATGCCACATTTCCGTAGCCCGCTGGTCCCTCTACCCATCATTGAGGTCCCGTTTGAGAGGATCGCCATGGATTTGGTAGGTCCTATAATCAAGTCCGCTAGGGGGCACCAGTACATATTAGTTATAATGGACTATGCCACCCGTTATCCAGAAGCGATCCCTCTCCGAAATACCTCGGCCAAAACCATAGCCAAAGAGCTATCTCTTGTGTTTAGCCGGGTGGGTATTTGTAAAGAACTGCTTACGGACCAAGGTACACCCTTTATGTCCCGGGTTATGAAGGAGCTGTGTAAATTGTTCAAAGTGACGCAATTACGTACATCTGTGTATCACCCCCAAACCGATGGGCTGGTTGAAAGATTCAACAAAACCCTAAAACAAATGTTGAAGAAAGTGGTGGATAGAGATGGAAAGGATTGGGACTGCTCTACTTCCTTATCTGATGTTTGCTATTAGGGAGGTGCCCCAATCCTCTACGGGATTCTCCCCCTTTGAGTTACTGTATGGGAGACACCCAAGAGGGCTGTTGGATATTGCCAAGGAAACTTGGGAAAGTGAGAGTTCTCCCCACAGGAGTGTGATTGAGCATGTCGCCCTGATGCAAGACCGAATTGCACAGGTAATGCCCATCGTGAAGGAACATTTGGCCCAAGCGCAGTTAGCACAGCAGAGAGTGTACAACCGTGGAGCCAAGACCCGTACCTTTTCCCCGGGGGATAGGATACTGGTACTTGTCCCTACGGTTGAAAGTAAATTCCTTGCCAAATGGCAAGGCCCCTACGAGATAATGGAAAAAGTGAGCGAAGTGAATTACAAGGTCAGACAACCAGGAAGGCGAAAGCCCGAACAGATCTATCACGTTAATCTGTTGAAAGCCTGGAGGGATAGAGAGTCCCTAGTCGCAGACACTTGGTCACCAGCTCAAACTGGTTGCGTGATTCCTGAGGTTGGAATAGCAGCCACCTTGTCACAACCCCAACAACAGGAGGTTAAGGAGTTTGTGCTTCGCAACAAGGAGGTATTCTCTGAGCTGCCGGGACAAACATCTGGGGTAGAGCATGACATCATTACCCCGCCCGGTGAAAGGGTGAAGTTAAAACCCTATCGGATCCCAGAGGCCCGACGGGAGGCAATACGGGAGGAAGTACAGAAAATGCTGAACTTAGGGGTGATAGAGGAGTCCCAAAGTGATTGGTCTAGTCCCATTGTGTTGGTGCCTAAACCGGATGGGAGCTGGCGATTTTGTAACGATTTTCGTCAGTTGAACAAAGTTACAAAATTTGACACCTACCCCATGCCACGTATAGATGAGTTGATCGACCGGCTGGGAACAGCCCGATACATGACGACTCTTGACCTCACAAAAGGGTATTGGCAAATCCCCCTGGCCAAGTCGGCCAAAGAGAAAACCGCATTTGTAACCCCAGACGGGGCGTTCCAATATAAAAGAATGCCGTTCGGGTTACAGAATGCGCCGGCCACATTCCAGCGGAAAATGGACCAGATGCTGAGGCCCCATCGGAAGTATGCTGCGGCTTACCTGGATGACGTAATTGTCCATAGCACAGATTGGGCCTCACATCTGCCAAAAGTGCAAGCAGTCCTGGACTCTGTTCGGGAAGCGGGGTTTACGGCTAACCCCAAGAAGTGTACCATTGGGCAGGAGGAGGCCAAATATCTTGGGTACACCATTGGGAGGGGAGTAATAAAACCCCAACTCAACAAAGTCGAGGCCATCCAGAGTTGGCCACGTCCCAACAGCAAGAAGCAGGTACGAGACTTTCTGGGAATCGCTGGGTATTATCGGCGATTCATTCCCCACTTTGCTTCTAAGGCTGTGCCCCTAACCAACCTGACGAAGGGGAAAGGGTCGGTCATGATTAAATGGACCCCCGAGGCTGAGGCAGCATTCCAATTCTTGAAACAAGCCTTATGTAGCCAGCCAGTGTTGTACTCACCCGACTTCTCTAAAGACTTTGTCGTACAAAGTGATGCGTCAGATGTGGGGTTAGGAGCAGTATTGTCCCAGGTCTGGAACGGGGAAGAGCACCCAGTCATTTACCTCAGCAGGAAGTTGAAGTCCCATGAGGTAAATTACGCCACCGTTGAAAAGGAGTGTTTAGCGGTGAAGTGGGCTCTAGATTCCCTTCGGTACTACCTTCTAGGTAGGCACTTTGACATGGTTACGGATCACGCTCCGTTAAAGTGGATGGCTCAAAACAAGGAAACAAATAGAAGAGTGAATAGGTGGTTCCTGGCCCTCCAGGAATTCAACTTCACAGTAAAGCATCGCCCTGGCGTTCAAATGGGGAATGTGAATGCTTTGTCTCGAGTACATGAATGCCTGATTGCTGGTGTTCCAACCCCGAGGTTAAAACAAGAGGGGGGGGGGTATGTGACAGCAGGAAGGTAAAGTCACCTGGTTGCATCCAGGGGGGTAGATATATTTCGCCCAGATTCAGGCTTTACGCCGACTTATACAACTAGGTGGAGAGTTGTATAAGCCCAGCTGAGGCAAATGGGCTCATGAATGACTCATACCTCTAGGGAGAGTGTGGGGCGTCGTGCAGACAGGGAGTTGATGAGACCAGCTGAAGCTCGTCAGCTCATTTAGGCCTCTATAAGAACTCCCAGCTTCATTAGATGTTGGCTCATGCCTGGACCCAGACCTGTGTGGACTGTCTAGGGAGAGTGAACCCCTGTGCGGTGAGACAAAGCCTGTGTGGCTATTTGCTTGGACATTTAAAACCAGGGACTTAGGGACTAGGACAGCACTAGGCTGATCCCAGTTGTTAGTTAGGAAACCTGTATGTGTAGTCAGAGGTCAAGTTGACCAGGATTTATTTTGTTTATGTTTCTTTTGCTTTGCTGTGTTTTGTCACTGTAAATAGAAAATAAACCGCACCTTTTTGATTTTGAAAACCACAACCTCCGTTTGCTGGGCCTGTTTTTGTGTGGGGAGCCCATCCCGGGGGTCACACACACCCGCTGCCGAGCTAACCCCCTCACATAAGCAATAAGCCTCACACACTCCCCCAGAACACTTCCCAAGTTCACTAACAGCCATGGAGCGCCCCCTGCCCCAGGGCAGAGTGACCCCCCAAGTATCCCCACACAGAACAGTACCAGAGCAGGGTGCAGAGAGCAGCATAACAGGGGGGAGACAGGGAGAACCCCCCACACACAGAAACACAGCCAGTATGTACTTACCTTGCAGCAGGGGAGACTACTTACCCATCCCTAGAGGGACCCACTGACTTGTTTCTGACAGACCTATCACAGAGTCGTACTGCGTAGCTGTCGGCCCGGTCCACCGCAAAAGATACAGTAGGTACTGTTCAATCTTGAGAGGACCGCGGGAGCATGAAACCAACCCGGCCACCCCTGGAGTCATGGGGTATGTCGTGAACTGAGTCTCACACACACAAGGCGAGGATCAGCACGCTCAATGGTCGGACAGGGAAGACTACGAGGATACTAGTGTACCCAACCTGTTGCCCAGCCGACAGTTGATTGAAGGTCTCAAAAATAAAATAATAAAATTCCCAAAGGAATAAAATTCAAAAGTAAAAATCTTCCAGGAGACTGGCTCCTGAGAGAGCCACGTCTTCTCCTTCTGCTAAGCAGAAAAAAACTGAGGTCTGCGGACTGCAGGGGGTGGGTTATGTCCGGAGGGACCGCCCCCTGGGCGGGGCTGTTCAGCTCTGGCTTTTAGAATGTATGTATAAACATCTCACATTCTGCCTAGGTCTTCTCCTGCAAGCAGGGACATAACCCACACGTTCAGTGAATAAGAGCCGCCGTGTCGGTCCATGGATGATAAGAGAAAATACGTTTTTTTTATATAGATTAGAATTCTCATCACTTCCTTCTTAAAGGACAACTGTCAGGTTTTTTTGTTGTGTTTTCTTTTCTCTTCCCTTTTCCCTTCCTTTCCTTACTTCAAGCTGAGAAACATGGTGAATGCAGTTGAGCTACAGCAGTTACGAGTGGCGGAATGTGTGTCTCTAAAGCTGGCCATAGATAGGTAGAATTTTGAATGGAATTTCTTAGGAAGAAAAGGTTCTAAAAAAGTTTGTTCTTTTTCTAATCATTAGGGGGTAAAATCGGGTTCGTTTTCGACAGCAGTAACAAAAAAATTAGAAGAAGCAGGATAGAAATTTTTTCTTGATCAAATTTCTAACAGTGTATGTGGTTTTCCTTTAGTAAAGTGCATTAATGACAAAATAAATATGAAAAACAAACAAAATCTTTTGAATGTTCTGAGAATGTTTTAAGAATTTTTGTACAAATTTTCTGGCTGGAATTTTCCTGCCATACATGGATTGAAATTCATCTGGTTCAGGTTTAGAGCTGATCAGTGTCTTCAGAATACAATAGCTTAATGGGAAGGATTCCCCATTCCACATTGAGTATTTGAAGAGGCTTCCAATTCGATCACTCAGAAAAGAGGAGGAGTCAGGAGTGCCAGTGCGGGACCCTAGAAGACGAGGTTCAGGATTGCTCTGTGCAAAACCATTGCACAGAGCAAATACTAACAACATGTTTATTATTTTAAAAAAAAGCATTTACAATCACTTTAATTAAAAAAATTATAGCAGAAAATGTTACAGAGCTATATAACAGCATACTTTTCTTCTCAAAGAGCCAATTTCATTATAGCCGCGAGTGCTTTTAAATGACTTTTTTCCTTCAGAAATGACACTTTGTGCAGGGACAGTTCTAAGCCCCGCCCTCAGCTACATAAGAGACCTGTCAGGCTGCCGGGATTCCCGGGGTGTCTCCGGTGGAGACAGGATGCTTGCTGTTCCTCGCTGTGCTGGACATCATCGTTGGAGCCTGGACCTGTAGAGGAGAGATCATTCATCGCTGGACCCCGGAGAGGAGAGATCATCCATCGCTGGACCCCAGAGAGGATATCACCTATCGCAGGATACCGAGAGTGAATTACCACCGCTGGAATCTTTTTTATTTTTTTTTAATAAAGGACTTTTCCCAACGGTGTCTGTGTGGTTTTTTACAATTTTTTACACTTTCTTTGTGAAATGGTAGGGGTACAATGTACCCCTTACCAATTCACATAGGGGGGGCGAGATCTGGGGGTGCCCTTTGTTAAAGGGGTCTTCCAGATTCCGATAAGCCCCCTGCCCGCAGACCCCCAAAGCATCCTCTCCATGTTGAGGGCATGTGGCCTGGTACGGTTCAGGAGGGGGAGGCGCTCTCTCGCCCCCCTCTTTTCCTGCAGCCTGCCAGGTTGCGTGCTCGGATAAAGGGTCTGGTATGGATTTTTAAATTTGCCATGGAGTTCCCCTTAAAATCCATACCAGACCTGAAGGGTCTGGTATGGATATTTGGGGGGAACCCCACGTCATTTTTTCGGTTCGCACCAGAACCTTCAAACGGACCGAAAGTTCGCGCGAACGTTAGAACCCTATTAAATACAATGGACGCGAAGGTTCGAAATCTAAAGTGCTAATTATAACGACTAATATGCATGTTATTGTCCTAAAAAGGGTTTGGGGACCCGGGTTCTGCCCCAGGGGACATGTATCAATGCAAAAAGAAGTTTTAAAAACGGACGTTTTTTCTGGAGCAGTCATTTTAATGATGCATAAAGTGAAAAAAAAAGTTAAATATTCCTTTAAATATCGTACCTGGGGGGTGTCTAAAGTATTCCTATGAAGTGGCATGTGTTTCCCGTGTTTAGAACTGTCCCTGCACAAAATGACATTTGTAAAGGAAAAAAAGCCATTTAAAACTGCTTGCGGCTTTAATGTCATGTCTGGTCCCGGTAATATGGATGAAAATCTTTGAGAAAAATGGCATGGCTACCCCACCAGACCCCCTCCCCCCCCTACCCCAGCCTTTTACCAGCCCCTTTGGGTCTTCTATGCATATTAAGGGCGACCCCGCACACAAAATAAAAAAGGCCCTATATACTCTGAACAGCAGTATACAGGCGGTGCAAACAAGACAGGGACTGTAGGTTTGTTCTTAAGTAGAATCTGTTTGTAATTTTGAACACGTACATTGTTTAAGTGTAGCTCCAGACAAAAAATCTATTTTTAAGCTTTTTGGAAAACATAGGGAAGGGTCATCACCCCTGTAACATTTGTTTTGCTGTCTGTGCCCCTTGTTCAGAACATTTCACCTCACTTTCCGTCCCAATGACAAATGTTTTTGAAAAGTGGGTTTTTTATTGAAACAAGGATTGGTGATAAAGCATCAGTAGAGAGGAGACACCTTTTTCCCAAATTAACTCTTACAGGAGAGAATTTCCCTTCCTAGGGGTAGATTTCCTCTCACTTCCTGTTGTCTCCTTCCGTTTGCAAGTAGGAGTCGTTTGTAAGTTGGATGTTTCAAAGTAGGGGCCTGCCGTATATACTCTGCTGAAATTTGCCCCTTACATGTTGGTGTTGCCACAACACTGTGAGCCCTCACAGTTATTCTTGGTGGGCGCTGGAACGCCCTGCTGTGAACTATTATATCAGGAATTGTATTTACATGCCATTGTTGAACAGTGGTAGGAAAAATTGGGCCTTTGGTGGTGGTGCTGGTGCCACAACACTGTAAGCCCTCACAGTTACTCTTGGTGGACGCAAGAATGGGCCCTGCTGTGAATTATTAGATCAAGAATTGTAATTGCATGGCCCTGTTGAACAGGGGCTGAAAAATTGGGCCTTTGGTGGTGGTGGTGTTGTCACAACACTGTAATCCCTCACAGTTACTCTTGGTGGGCGCATGAATGGGCCCTGCTGTGAATTATTAGATCAAGAATTGTAATTACAGGGGCTGAAAAATTGGGCCTTAGGCACTGGTGCTGGTGCCACGACACTGCAACCTCTCCCAGATACTCTAGTTGGAGTGCAGGAATGAGCCCTGCTGCAAAGCATTGCATCAAAAATTGTAATTACATGCCCCTGTTAAACAGGGGCTCAAAAATTGGGCCTTAGCCACTGGTGGCGGCACCCAGAAACAAAAAAGTTCTTCCAAGCTATCATCAAGAATCGGATCATTGAGGAGGAGGAGGATAGTCAGTCAACATAACAGGACAGTCACTCAGCATCAGCATCAGTCTTGAAGGGATGTGACATTTGAAAATAAATTATTCTGTTATATCAGCTTCAGGTGCTTGGTAGCTGGTGGTAATCCAAGACTGGTTCATCTTTATGAAGGTCAGTCGATCAACCGAGTCGATGGACAGACGCACCCTGTGATCCGTGACAAAGCCTCCAGCAGCACTGAATGTGCGTTCCGAAAGAACGTTGGATGCAGGACAGGCCATTAGCTCAATTGCATACTGTGCAAGCTCTGGCCAGTGATCCATCCTCAACACCCAGTAAGCCAGAGGATTTTCAGTGGGAAAGGTGTCCAAGTCTGACCTTGCCCCTAGGTATTCCTGCACCATGTATATCAGACGCTGGCGATGGTTGCTGGAACCGATCATACCTTGGGGCTGCGGACTAAAAAATTGTCTGAACGCATCGGTCAGCTGGCCACCTTCTCCACCGCTCCTTCTGCTACTGACCGAAGCCTCAGCAACTCGTTGTCCAGGACCAGGAGTTTGTAACCTCCCAGTCTCTGGGAACACGTTGCACAGACCTTTCTGCAAGGCCTCCCGGAGATGTCTCATCCTCTGCTCCCTCTACGACGGCAAGATAAGGTCCGCAACCTTACCCTTGTACCGTGGATCAAGGAGAGTGGCCAGCCAGTAATGGTCCTTCTCCTTGATCCGAAGAATACGAGGATCCTTCCGCAGACTTTGCAGGATCAGGGAGGCCATGCAGCATAGGTTAGCTGAGGCATTCTGTCCGGAGTCCTCTGGGTCACTAAGGACGACATGATCCGCAGCCACCTCCTCCCAGCCACGTACAAGTCCACGGGTTTGTTGGGACTGTAAATCATCCCTAAAAGACTGCTGCTGTTGATGCTGAGTGCCATGCTCCACCTCCATGCTGACACAATCCTCCTCCTCCTCCTCCTGTGTAATGGCTGGGACAGAAGGAACACTGTCTGGGTAAAGGGGGCCTTGAGAGGCAAGGAAGTCCTCCTCTTCCTGCCTCTGTTCTGCCTCAAGTGCCCTGTCCATTATTCCACGCAGCGTATGCTCCAACAGGTGGACAAGAGGTACAGTGTCACTGATGCATGCACTGTCACTGCTCACCATCCTCGTGGCCTCCTCAAATGGTGCCAGGACAGTGCATGCATCCCTGATCATGCCCCACTGGCGTGGTGAAAAAAAACCGAGCTCCCCTGACCCTGTCCTGGTGCCGTAGTCGCACAGGTACTCATTGATGGCCCTCTGCTGCATGTGCAGCCGCTGCAGCATGGCCAACATTGAGTTCCACCTGGTGGGCATGTCACATATAAGGCGGTTCAACTCCTTTTGCAGCTCAGCCAGCCGAGCACTGGCATTATATGATTTGCGGAAATGCACACAGACTTTCCTGGCCTGCCTCAGGACATCCTGTAAGCCCGGGTACCTGCCCAAGAGCCGCTGCATCACCAGGTTAAGGACGTGAGCCACACAGGGCACATGGGTCAGTTGTACCTGTCGGAGGGCGGAGAGGAGGTTGGTGCCATTGTCACAAACCACCATTCCTGGCTTAAGCTGGCGTGGCGTCAACCACCTCTCGGCCTGCCCCTGCAGAGCAGACAGAACCTCTGCCCCAGTGTGGCTCCTGTCCCCCAAACACACCAGCACAAGCACGGCATGGCATCTTTTTGCCTGCGTATTTGCGTAGCCCCTTGAACGCCTAAGGAGCACCGCTGGTTCCGAGGACAAAGCACAGGAAGAGGCCATGGAGGAAGAAGAAGAGGAGGGGGTGGAGGAGAGAGGTGTGTCACAACAACCAATAGTAGCATTTTGGAGGCTAAACACTCCAACACTACTGCACCTTGTCCTGCATCCTTCCCAGCTGCCAAAAGAGTGACCCAATGGGCAGTGAAAGAAAGGTAATGTCCCTGTCCATGCCTGCTGGACCATGAGTCAGCCGTAATATGCACCTTACCGCTGACTGCCCTGTCCAGCGAGGCATGGACATTGCCTTCCACATGCTGGTAGAGAGCCGGAATCGCCTTCCGTGAGAAAAAGTGGCGTTTGGGAACCTGCCACTGAGGAACCGCACATTGCACAAACTCACGGAAGGGGGCCGAGTCTACCAACTGAAAAGGCAGCAGTTGAATTGCTAGCAATTTAGCCAAGCTAACATTCAACCGCTGGGCATGTGGATAGCTGGGAGTGAACTTCTTTAGACGGTCCAGCAGCTGGGGCAGAGAAATTTGCCTGCTAGAATCGGACGTCTGTGTACTGCTAGCAGAGTGCCTGCAAATACTTGACTGTGACACACCTAATTCTACACCTTCATTCCTCTCAGTGCAGGTTTCAGAGAGAACTGAAGGTACAGTGGGGTTGGAGATCCCAGCTGATGAGGAGCAAGGAGAGGTCCACTTTGTTCTTTGGTGTGGGTCTTTAAGATACGCTTGCCAACGAGCTGCATGGCAGGTCAACATATGTCTGGTCAAGCATGTGGTGCCCAAGCGGCTGATGTTTTGGCCACGCGCGATACGCTTCAGACATATGTTGCAAACAGCAGCGGTGCGATCTGATGCACTCGACTCAAAAAAGGCCCACACCAAAGAACTTTTGGAATAACGGGCAGAGGCAGCGCCCTGCACAGGCGGAGCTCTGCGGTGTGATTCAGTCGATGTGCTGCCCTTACGCTGGCCCCCCGATGGCTTCCTGCCTTGTTGGAGATGTGCCTCCTCCTCATCCTCTCTCCTATCAGGCACCCACGTGGAGTCAGTGACCTCATCATCCCCTCCCTCCTCATCACTGGAGCCAACTGTCCTTCTTGAGCACCCCCTCTCTCTGCTCTCACGCTACTGCCTTCCTCTAGCTGGGTATCATCATCAGACCTTTCAAAATGCTGGGCATCCTCCTGGAGCATGTACCCAACACTGTGCTCAAACAGTTCAGGGGACTCCTCAGGAGGACACGGTAGGTCTAGGGAAGGAGTGACTGATGATGACATTGATACGAGGGAAGAGGACGCTTTGGCAGCTGCTTTGCCAGTACCCTGAGCCTGGGTGAGAGAGAATGAGGAGGATGAGGAGGGCTTGGTCATCCACTCTACCAAGTCTTCGGCATGATGCGGCTCAACACGTCCAGCTGCCGAAAATAAGGACAAGCGTGTCCCATGGCCACGTGCTGATGACGATGCACCGCGTCCACGACCAGCACTGTTGTCTCTAGACAGAGCCTGCTTGCTCTCTTTTATTGGCTCCTGACTGTCTGCCTCTCCTTGTTTGCCTTCCAGACATTCTAATGGCCTGCAGGGAGATGGGAAAACCAGCAATAAGGGGTAGCTTCAGGTGTATACTGTGCAGGAGGCACACTACGCCCGCTGTAAGTGCTGCAGATGCCTGCCTGTGTTACACAACAGGAAAACACAGCAATAAGGGCTAGCTTCAGGTGTATATTTTGCAGGAAGCACACTACGCCCGCTGTAAGTGCTGCAGATGCCTGCCTGTGTTACACAACAGGA
The DNA here is from genome assembly GCA_029206835.1 of Rana muscosa. Classification (NCBI taxonomy): domain Eukaryota; kingdom Metazoa; phylum Chordata; class Amphibia; order Anura; family Ranidae; genus Rana; species Rana muscosa. Next base: position 985,658,912 of record CM055118.1, on the reverse strand, counting down.
AAACACAACAATAAGGGCTAGCTTCAGGTGTATACTGTGCAGGAGGCTTAGCAAAAATTACACTGACACTGTCCCCTGCCTATCCTCTCTCCCTGCACACAAGGTTTAGCAAAGAATATCACTGACACTGTCCCTGCCTATCCTTCTCTCTCCCTGCACACAAGGTTTAGCAAAGAATATCACTGACACTGTCCCTGCCTATCCTTCTCTCTCCCTGCACACAAGTTAAATGAACAAATAGCACTGACACTGTCCCTGTCTATCCTTCTCTCTTCCTGAACGGGAACACACTACACAAGGCCGCCACGCTGGCGGCCTTCTATAGTGTGGGACGTGTACTAAATCCCCCTGAGCTATAATTGGCCACAGGCATCCTGCCTGTGGCCAATTATGGCTCTCCTCGCTGCAGGTGCTGTGATTGGCCAAGCATGCGGGGTCACAGTGCATGCTTGGCCAATCACAGCGCCTGGATTGCACTGCGATGGCGTAGTGCATTGTGGGCCGTTCACGTCACTCGAATTTGGCGCGAACGGCCCAAATCGCGCGATCTTCGTTGAACGATCGAACAGCCGATGTTCGCGTCGAACGTATGTTCGACTCGAACACCGAGCTCATCCCTACTCCCTAGGTTCGAAATTTAAAGGAATATTTCACTTTTATTGTTTCACTTTAAGCATTATTAAAATCACTGCTCCCGAAAAAAGGCAGTTTTTAAAACTTTTTTTGCATTGATACATGTCCTCTGGGGCAGGACCCGGGTCCCCAAACACTTTTTATGACAATAACTTGCATATAAGCGTTTAAAATTAGCACTTTAGATTTCTCCCATAGACTTTTACAGGGTGTTCCGCAGCTTTTCGAATTTGCCGCGAACACCCCAAATTGTTCGCTGTTCGGCGAATGGGCGAACAGGCAATGTTCGAGTCGAACATGAGTTTGACTTGAACTCAAAGCTCATCCCTACTTGCCAACTATCCCAGTTTAAATTCCCTTGTCCCTTGAAGTTTTAGTCCTGTGCTGTGTCCTGATATCTCAGTGTGAAGTGCTGCTACTAATGCTGCCCTATTGTTGTGTACAGATGACTCACCTGCAGACCCTGTGTTTACATGTAAATAACCGCCATTCATATGTAAATAGCTGAGTCCGGCGGCAATCATATGTAAATAAAGGCGGCATTCATATGTATATCGTGCCCCTCTGCAGTGAAGAGATGATGTGCTGTAACCTCTAGCAACCAATCAGTGAGCAGTATTACTGTACAGTAATCTCTAGCAATCAATCAACAAGAAGAAATCATGCGCTGTAACCTCTAGCAACTAATCAGTGAGCCGTAATGTGTGCTGTAACCTCTAGCAACTAGTCAGTAAGTGGTAATGATATGCTGTAACCTCTGGCAAACAATCGCTATCACTGCCTGATCTGATACAGTAAACTGATTTTAAGTCTAACTGATATTTATTGTAGGTCTCAGAGCAGGTGGAGAGCAAAATTGTATGGGGGGGGGCCCCAAGATTTTTTTTTGCCCAGGGTCCAATCAACATTAAAGACGGCCCTGGACCCAGTGCTCTAACAAAATCCAATGGCATCCGTGGGAGAAAGTAAGAAAAATCTGCTGCTTACCAGATGATTATGACCATAACTGAAACTGTCAAACAGCACTTGTAGGATTCATGAGCTTAGGTTGATTGCGTATTGTTTTTTATTACCGATTCATGTCATTGAGTAATACATTTTTTATGATTTTTGATTTTATTTTTTGGAGGATAGGATTTCTTGGAAACACGCATATACACACACAAGTTGTATATTACTTGATATACACTAACTTTTAGAGTGCTGCACAATTTTTTAATCACTCAAATACATTCTTCAGTACATAAATTAATAGTTTACACTTTTGTGCACACTGAATTGTTTGTTTCATCCTTTCTATTTAAATTGTTACAGATTATGGTTGTTGTAATGGCTGTTTTAGTTTCTACATTCCTAAATCCTTTAAAGACTGGACAGATAGGAATCCACCTGAAGCACTTTATTTGCTTTACTCCTGCCATTCCGCATGGAAAGTCATAGCTTTCAAGATCTACACATGTGTCACTAGTAGCATTGGCTCCTTCCTTCCACTGCACAAGTCCGCGTTCTTTTTGTGTACCTGCAACAAAGAAATAGTTTAATTCATTTAATGAATGTATTATACCCCTATACTTTAATCTTAACTTTTTATTAGTCTATTTAGGTCTGTTATTTAAGGTGAAGCTTATGTGCACTTATTTCCTAAAATAAAAAGAGAATCATTTTGCTAGGAGAGCATGTTTTGCTTAACCACTTAAGCCCCGGACAAATATGCAGCATAAAGACCAGGCCCCTTTTTGCGATTCGGCACTGCGTTGATTTAACTGACAATTGCGCGGTCCTGCGCCGTTGCTCCCAAACAAAATTGGTGTCCTTTTTTCCCCACAAATAGAGCTTTCTTTTGGTGGTATTTGATCACCTCTGCGGTTTTTATTTTTTGCTCTATAAACAAAAATAGAGCGACAATTTAGAAAAAAAATGCAATATTTTTTACTTTTTGCTATAATAAATATCCCCCAAAAATATATGTAGTGCACCCCCAGCTAAGAGAGTCGCTGAATTTGGTCTCAGGCCCTGTACACAGCACCGCCAACCCCGGCAATCTACTCGACCCACTCTGGCACAGTTAGTCTAGGGTAATATCTCTTATACTCTACTCTACGGTAAAATTCAGACACCAATGCAGAATAATAAAGTATAACAAGTTTAATTTTCTATAAGTAAAAGAACAGTTATAACAAACCACATGAATTACTTGCAGAGCCCTGCACTGAATAACATACTACGCATGGACTATGTATGATAGTAGTTCACCAGGCGCCCTGTGGCGCAGCAACTAAAGAGAACTATCTAACTGGTCAGGCCTGACGCAGGATCTATACTCAGTCTCTCAGGAGATGATTTCTTTGCATGCAAAATCTTGACTGGAGGTGCACGTTCAGGAACAATTTATAATCCACAGGTTAATCAGCAACAAGGAACACTTCACTAGAGACCGTTTAATTCAGTTCCACTATAGGTCTCCGGTGCAACATCAAATAAAGGAGCCAAGGCAGTCTGTAGGCCTAATGACAATACGTGTTTGGATTGAGCATGTGCTCGCTCACCCCTCCGGACGCGATCCCAGTCCGGGACTTCCACCTGCTGTGTCTCCACACACACAGCGTCTGCAGCGGTCGGGTCTCCGATCCAACAGAAGTTGAGGATAAACAAAGTCAGATGCCACCCAGGCTCGCAGTGGGGTGGAAGGCTCGTTGGCAGCTGCGCAAGGCCCCAGGCCTTGCACTCCAGCAGATCCGCACAGGAGGACCTCTCAATCGAAGTCTCGTGTCCAAAGAGAGCAAGTTTAGCCTCGCCCCTTCCCTTTATAGCCCCACCCATAAGTCTCTGCGGTGGCAACAATGCACCCTGGGTGCCAAATGGGGTTCTGGGTAATGTAGTTCAGAGAGTCTTAAAGGAGACCCCGCTACACACTCCCCCCACTTGAATTCTTTGGTCCCCAAAGATAAATTTAATATACTCTACGGACAACCCTAGATAAAGTGGTGTATGATGTTGGCAAAGGGAATTCCCACCAAAACTGAGGGGTTGATTCCCTTGCCTACAGGTCAGACTATCATAAGTGGCCTGCCTAACTGTGCCAGAGAGTGAGTTGGGATTGCCCTCCACCAAATGAACAGTGGAAGGATCCGGATTCTCAGCACTCCTCCTGGCAGTCACCACAGAATCTTCTGAGCTCTCCCCCATTTGTGGGTAGGTCAACTTCTTAGGAAACCTTATGACTCTTCGGGTCCTTTGCTCTCTTGGGATCTCTGGCACCACAGGTTCTTCTTTCGGCGCAGGCTCAGGGAATGCTGCGGGCTCTGGAGCATCCGATTCAGGAGCCGGAAGGTACATAGAGTCCCTGGGGTCCTCCTCTGAGTAGGTGTCACAGGCATCTTCCCAGTGATCTGATAAAGGACTAGATGGGATGAACTCAGTAGCTTCTGCATTTAGTGTACTGTCTGTAGTGTCTTCAGTAAGTGGAAGCTCTATAGCAGAAGCTCCTAGAGTCGGAGAAGGCCATAGCCAATCAAGTTCTTTCCCTTCATCTTCACTCAATTCAGAGGCCTCTACATCTTCTTCAGCTCAAGAGGTCTGGGACCGAGTGCTTGGCCCGGGAGTATCCAGGATGGAGGCTGGTTCTGGGGAGTCCCTCACAGGAGGTATCCGGACTGCTTCGGCAAGTGGAAGTAGGTGGTTTCGATGCCAGGTCTTCAGTGGCCCCACCTTCCCCTCTGGCTTCAACTGGTAAACAGGTAGGCCTGGCAGCTTCTTACAAATGACATAGGGTTCAGGTCTCCATCTGTCTGCAAGTTTGTATTTTCCAGGGACCCCCAGGTTGTGTAGTAGTACTCGGTCCCCAGGCTGCAGGTCCTGGATCCGGACCTTCAAGTCAAAGTTCTTTTTATTGCGGGCCCCCCTTTGATCTGAGGCCGCTTGGGCCTGCTCATAGGCCAACTTCAAGCTGTGTCTAAGTCTGTCTACATATCCTTTGTGGGATGTGGCTGAAGAATGGTCTAAGGAAGTGCCAAAGGCCAGGTCTATGGGTAACCCAGCTTCTCTCCCAAACATGAGTCGATAGGGGGAGTAGCCTGTAGCATCACTAGTGGTACAGTTGTAAGCGTGTACTATAGCTGCTATGTGTTTGCTCTAATGTTTCTTCTCACTACTCCGAGTCCCCAACATGTTGAGCAGGGTTCGGTTGAACCTCTCAGGCTGAGCATCTCCTTGTGGATGGTAAGGCGTGGTTCGGGTTTTCTTGATCCCTAAAGAATCCAGGAGTTTCCGGATCAACCGACTCTCAAAGTCCCTCCCCTGATCTGAATGGAGTCGCTGCGGTAGCCCATAGTGGACGAAATACTTATCCATCAGTACCTTAGCTACCGTGGAAGCCCTCTGGTCTTTGGTTGGGAAGGCCTGAGCATACCGAGTGAAATGATCGGTTACTACCAGAACATTTCCTAATCCACTCAGGTCAGTTCAATATGAAGAAGAAGAAAAATAAAAAATATGGACAGCCGCACTCCAAAGAACCTTTGACGGTCGCCTTTATTGTAAAAGATGGAAAATAACACCAAATTTCATCACAGCATAGCCGGGGTAACTGCTTACATGTTCCGCACTGCAGGTCAGTGCTTACTCATAGGCAGAGAAAATCAATGCATACCAAATCCAGCGGGCCTTGACTTTGTAGATGGCCCATTGGGGCAGCTTGACGGGGTAAAGTCTTCCGCTGGATGCAGCGTGCACATGAATGGCAGTACTCCTCTACTTCAGCCCTCATGCAGGGCCAATAGAACAGACTTCTGACAAGTTGAAAGGTTCTTTCAGCCCCTAGGTGGCCATGATTGTCATGCAGGGTAACCAGGACAGTCTCTCGGTGTTCCTCGGGAAGAAACAATTGCCATTTATCTTCCAGGTCATCAGAGGGGCCCCTTCGGTAGACCACTCCCTGATGAACCTGCAACCTGTCCCACTCCTTCCTCAACAGTCGAGCTTCCTTTGAGGGGTGATGCAGGAGTCTGAGTCCTGACTCTCCAGGACCAATCTCCCCTGGGGTCTTCCAGTTGGTCACATCTCAACTCCTTCTTTGACAGTTTTGGCAGATTATCTTCTTCCAACTGAGTTACTCCACAGTATTGTTTGGGAACTCCTACCATGGTAACTCCTATCTCTTCTGCCCTTGATCCTCCTCTGGCTTGTAATTCAGCCCCTTGGCAAAGGGCCCGCACCCCGTCAGGTGCCACTTGGGTCCAGTCCTCTGTGTCACTGGTGGGGGCATGAGATCTTCTAGACAAGGCGTCCGCATCTCGATTTCCGGCCCCTGGCCTGTACTTCAGGCTGAAATTGAACCCAGACAGGGCGGCCAGCCATCTGTGTCCTGTGGCATCCAGCTTTGCTGTGGTGAAGAGGTAAGTCAGGGGGTTGTTGTCGGTCTTCACAGTGAACTCTGCCCCATACAGGTAGTCTTTAAGCTTGTCAACTACCGCCCACTTAAGGGCCAGGAACTCCAACTTGTGAGTGGGGTAGTTCTTCTCAGAGGGGGTCAGGCTCCTGCTCACGTAGGCAACCGGCTGTAATTGCCCTTCATGCTCTTGGTAGAGCACTCCTCCCAGACCGTCATGACTGGCATCTACGTGTAGCTCATAGGGTCTTGTTGGGTCTGCGTAGGCCAAGACTGGGGCAGTGGTTAGGCTCTTCAACGCCTGGAAGGCCTCTTCACACTTCGGGTTCCACTGATCTTTGACTGACTCTCCCGGCTTCCTGGGCCCTGAGTTGTCCTCTTCCCCTTCTGTCTTGAGTAGTTCATTCAGCGGTCTGGCGATTCGGGCAAATCCCTCCACAAACCTCCTATAGTAGGAGTAGAACCCCAAGAAGGATCTGAGTTCTGTTACTGTAGTGGGCCATGGCCAGGAGGTAACTGCCTCCAACTTCTCGGGGTCTGTGGCCACCCCTTCTTCAGACACTATGTGTCCCAGATAGTTAACGGAAGACTGGTAGAACTGACACTTCTCGGGCGAAAGCTTGAGTCCCTCCTCACTGAGTCTTCTTAATACCTTCTCTAGCCTCTCCTCGTGTTCTTCTAAGGTTCTTCCAACGACAATGACCTCGTCCAAGTACACAAGGACCTCTATAAGGTTCATGTCCCCTACAGTCTTCAACATGAGACGTTGGAAGGTGGCAGGAGCTCCAGACAGTCCCTGAGGCATTCGGTCAAATTCAAAGAACCCCACTGGGGTTATGAAAGCCGTCTTCTTTGTCTTCGGGATGCATAGGGATCTGGTAGTATCCACTCTTGAGGTCCATAACGCTGAACCATTTAGCTCCAGACAAGCTCTGCAGGGCATCCTCTATCCTCGGAGTGGTGTACTGGTCAGGGATGGTTCTCCCGTTGAGAGTCCTGTAGTCTATACATAGCCCCATTACCCATTCTTCTTCCTGACCACCACTATCGGGGAGGCATAGGGGCTTCTAGACTCCCGGATCACACCAGTCCTCTTGAGTTCTGCGAGTTGTTCCCTCAGATCCTCCAGATCTGCTAGTGGGACCCGCCTGACCCTTTCTCGGAAGGGCTCGTCTTCCTGGAGGCGGATTCGATGAGTGGCACTCCATGCACACCCCACATTAAACTCATCTTTGGAGAAGATCTTCTTCCATCTGGTCAACTGGGCCTTGGCTCTCTCCTTCCAAGCCCTGGGTAGATTCGGGTTCTCCATGGAGAGCTTCCCCCAGACATCTCCTCCTTCACCTGTCCTCTCGAGTTCTGACAGGGCAACCGGGGCAGCAGGGCTCACCTGGCCCAGCAGCATTCTGGCGGGGGATCTCCATGGGGCCACCTGTAGTATTCCTGACACTCACTGGAACTCTACAATGGGCCTTCTTCAGGGCCTTGAGCTGAACTACTTCTGGGATTACTTCCAAACCTGTGGGTTCTTCCCTTGGGTCGGGCTCCAGCATGACAAAGGGTCCAGGTTGTTCCCAAGTAAGCTTCACAGTGGCTCTGAGACAGGTTACTTCACCGGGCTGCAACACTACCCCGTTTCTTCCAAGTCTCCACACCTTTCCTATCCCTTCTGCAGGGGTCTTCTGCTCCAACACCAGTCGTTGGTAGGCCGTCTTCAGCATGGGATGGATTTTGGTGACTGCAGGGCCCTTCCCTTGTACTAGAGGGGCCAGGAGTCTCCGGACCAGATCCGTATTCGTCCCAATGATAAGGGAACTCTTGTTGGCTCCAGGCGGCCGAGGGCACACAACTGCCAGGGTGTCAAACACTTCAGCCTTCCCAGCCACGGATGGGTCAAAGGTCATCTTGATGGGCAGGTAGCCATCATAAGGGAAGCTCTGGGTTCCGATTCCCCATATTTCCAGTTCCTCTATCTTCTGGATGGGTAGATGACTCAAGTGCTTATCATAAAAATCCCGGTATAGCAGGGTCACTTGTGCTCCAGTATCCAAGATAGCTCTTGTGTAGACTCCCTCCACTTGAATGGGTACTATAGGAGACGGGCCTACCAGCTTCTCTGGATACGCCCTTGCAGGGGTCGCCTTCTTCTGGTCTTTGCCCTTTTCCCTTGGGCTTTCTTTCCTCCAACTCCCTTTGGACTTTAGTCTTTCTTGGGCCTGGTATGCATTGATTTCCCTCCCTTTACTGGGTGTATAGACCCGCTGAGGGATATTATTTTCCTTCTTTGGTGTGTATTCCCGCTGGATCGGATTACGGGATCGATATAAGACAGTTCTTAATGGTGGAAAATGATAAACGTCCTTATAGCACAATCTTTGTGGCACAGTTTCTTTGTGACTCGTTGGAATGCATATGAAACGACATAAAGTGGAGAGACATCAATAACACAACTTGGTGAGTGCGGCAAAGTAAATCGCTGATGTGAATAATCACACACTCACTTTAAGTATAGTGAGCGTGGGCCTCAATCCAACCGAGCACCGCGCTCGTACCAATGGGACCGTGGATTTGGCGTCTCAATGCAATCAATGCACTGCGATCCTCGTGTGTCCGCAGCAGCAGTCACAAAGTTGTGGTAATAATAAAAAAAAAAAAGGAAATAGTGTAGATCTGAAACCACTAGGGGTATTTAATATACACAAGTAAAAAACTCACATTTAAAAGATGAATAACGGGTCTTGTATCCTTACGAGCGGCGAGCTCGTCTCCTCTCGGTTCTGCTGGCGGTGTGTCTGTGCTACGTCCTGACGCTAAATTTGCCCCCAGTGTAGCCAGACTATTCATGGCAAAGTGGGAAGACGAAAACGTCTTCTTCGAAACACCAAAAGATCTAGTACTTTACAAACGCTACATTGATGACATCTTCCTAATATGGAAAGGCGACCGGGAACAACTAGTAAGCTTCTTCGAGAAATTAAACAATAATCAGCAAAATATAGTATTAACTTGGCAAATAGAGGAATCAAACATATCCTTTCTAGATCTTATTATAACAAGAACCAATAACACCTTTGCCACTAAGACTTTCTTTAAAAGCGTAGACCGGAATAATTACCTTCCAATGAAAAGCTGCCACCATTAGAACTGGCTTTTTAACATTCCCAAAGGTCAGATGTTACGCTTACGACGGAACTGCACAGATATTGCAGACTTCCATACTCAGGCCAACCTATTAGGTGAAAGATTTGTACAAAAGGGATACAAAGAAGATTTCATAATGAGTAAAATAGAAGAAGTCACACATATCCCAAGAGGAGATTTGCTGCAAAATAAGACCAAAATCTCTAAACCCGACAAAGTGCCGGTTATTCTGGACTACAACATCCAATACAAGAAGATAGAGTATTGTCACACGCCATTGGCATATCCTGAAGGCAGATAAAAGCCTTAAAAATATACTACCTGATAGACCCCAATTCATCTACAGACGTGCACCCACACTACGAGACCAGCTAGTAAAGAGTGTAGTCAATCCACCCAAAAAGACTTTCACTTTTTTTTACTGGCAAAGGGTTTTACCCTTGTAAGAGGTGCTGTAGACGCACCAAACTTCCAAATGAAAGAAGGTCTACATTCCAGTCTAATAGCAACGGGAGAAAATATGAAATCAAAGAATTTGTTGGCTGCAATACAGAAGGGGCGGTTTATGTGTTGGAATGCAGTTGCGGCCTGCAATATGTAGGTCGCACTAAAAGGCTACTCAAGATCCGTGTTAAAGAACACGTACAAAATATACAACGCGGATTTGTTAAACATAGCGTTTCCAGGGACTTTGCAGAAATACACAATCGAGAGCCCTCCCACCTAAAATTTTGGGGCATAGTTCCATACTCCAGCCCATGGAGAGGAGGGCACAAGGTGCGAACACTAAGCCAAATCGAATCCTATTGGATTTTTTTCAATGGATACATTTGTGCCTAAAGGCCTAAATATAGAATTTGACTTAAACTGCTTTCTAAGTGACTACTAGGGTACTGAGTCACATCTGTTTCCGACCATGTACCTACTGATACTTGCCCACTGCCATAGGTATCTCTACATTACTGCCTTATCATACGTCAGTCCCTGTCATCATAGAAGAGACAAGAATTATATTATCTTGATTCTTCCATTAGTACATGCTGGTGTAGGAGCTGGACTTCACCATGCATGTCCTGTGATTATTTTATTTAGACCTCTATATTTGTTGAGGTAGACCTATACCAGTTTAGTTACATATGTTGCCTGGATTTTACACTGTACATTCAGGCTTACACATCTAATATCTTTCATATGATATATATGTATTTGTATGTGTATATGGCATTTTATGTATTTGCATATTCCATTTTTTTCTTCCTTATGATGATATGCCAAGTATCCCATTATGTATTTTGGCATATCCATATATTCCCTCCTGGGGTTCTAGCTGTGGTGTGTCTGTGCTTTATTTGTTTGTTTTTATGAATGATAGATTGCAGTCATGCAATCCGAGCACTCTAGGGTTAATCCCTAGACTGGAACGAGTGGGCCAATGGCTCACCAGCGTCTGCTCTCATTTTTAAACAGTTTTATATATTTTAGATATTATGCCACACCTATTATATACTATAATATTTTTTTATATATTCTGTGGGGACCCTATGTCCCAGTTTTAATCATTCATGGAAACGAGGGTTCCTATGCTGCTGTGTTCGTTCTGCAGCCTTTCTCCTCCCCTCTAGTCCGCACAGGCTATTGCATTCTGACATTATCATTGGTGAGATACACCAGAATGGCAGAGCAATCATGGCCGCGCTTACAATATATGTTGGTCTACAACAAAATGGCCGCCGCCCGCCCTGTGATGAGGACTATAAAAATTCCACACTTTGTGTCTAGTGCTAGCCTCTGAAGTCATGTGATATGACGACACGCGTCAGGACGTAGCACAGACACACCGCCAGCAGAACCGAGAGGAGACGAGCTCGCCGCTCGTAAGGATACAAGACCCGTTATTCATCTTTTAAATGTGAGTTTTTTACTTGTGTATATTAAATACCCCTAGTGGTTTCAGATCTACACTATCTCCTTTTTTTTTATTATTACCACAACTTTGTGACTGCCGCTGCGGACACACGAGGATCGCAGTGCATTGATTGCATTGAGACGCCGAATCCACGGTCCCATTGGTACGAGCACGGTGCTCGTTTGGATTGAGGCCCACGCTCACTATACTTAAAGTGTGTGTGTGATTATTCACATCAGCGATTTACTTTGCCGCACTCAACAAGTTGTGTTATTGATGTCTCTCCACTTTATGTCGTTTCATATGCATTCCAACGAGTCACAAAGAAACTGTGCCACAAAGATTGTGCTATAAGGACGTTTATCATTTTCCACCATTAAGAACTCTCTTATATCGATCCCTCTCAATAGGAAGGTAAGCTGTCTGTGACTTTTTGATCACAGGGTGGACATTATAGAAAACCTTCAAGCACCCTTGGTGATGGGACTATATATTTTGGACATATGATTCTATTTTATATTCAATGTACCTATTTGGGAGTTTTTTTGCTATTTTTATCCTTATTTTACATTTACCCATTTGTTTCCCACTGGTCACTGATACACTCAGTATATTGATTTATGGATTTTGGTTGTTGACTACCTATATGCCATAGTGATATAATACACGGCTTTTTTTATATTTCTATCACGTTCATATATCACTGGAGTGTTTAGTATTTGTTTATCTTTTCATTAATTTCTCACCTATTATATCTGCACGTTTTTTTTGTGTCACTGTGCATTCAGCTCACTATTGCCAAGGGTAAATACTAGTCACCCAACTGAGAAAGAAAAGTACAGTGCTAGCTGCCCACAGGTATTCCCACTTGTCAGGGGCTCAAAGCGACTTAAATCCCTCGCCGGAATGACGTCATCGCCGGCCTCCGTCGTGAGCCTGTGCACTGGAGACCGGCCGAATGGCTCCTGTGCGGCCACGGACCCCCCCCCCCCCCGCCGCTCTGCGCACGCGCGAAACCAAGCCTCGGTGTCACCGAGGCTTTGCGCAGACGCACGGCGGCCAGGGAACCCGGAAGAGATGCGGCGTCCTGGAACGCAGAAGCGTTTCAGGAGCCGAGAGGCAGAGACTCGGTAATATGATGACAGAAGATATTTCAGACCTTGCCAGCCGAGAAGGAGCTTCCGCCTGACGTCCGTCCTGGTACACAAGGGCCACCTCCCTTCCACCATAGGGGTATTATGAGCCCAAAAACCACTCGCCCGCTCGTAGCTGGGCCCTGGGTTGCATCGCACAGCCTGGTACCGAGAGCAGGAAACATTCCGACTGGACATCATACAGGAAGCACATAATGTAAGGTCCATGGAGGAGGACAAAAAAGAACACAGTCCATAGTGGTAAGCTTAAACTTATGGGTATGGGGTCATATAGTATTGGAGAGGAGGCGGGATTAACCTACACGTAGTCTGCCATGGAGTCCGTCAGGAAATGTCATTTTGTGCAGGGACTGTTCTAAACACGGGAAACACGCGCCAATTTACAGGCCTACTATAGACACCCCCCAGGTACAATATTTAAAGGAATATTTCACTTTTATTTTTTCACTTTAAGCATCATTAAAATCACTGCTCCCGAAAAAACGATAGTTTTTAAAACTTTTTTTTGCATTGATACATGTCCCCTTGGGCAGGACCCGGGTCCCCAAACCCTTTTTAGGACAATAACTTGCACATTAGCCTTTAAAATTCACACTTTTGATTTCTCACGTTCGAGTCCCATAGACTTTAACGGTGTTCGAATCTTCGCACGAACTTTCGGTCCGTTCGCATGTTCTGGATGCGAACCGAACCGGGGGGTGTTCGGCTCATCCCTATTGAGGACCTCATGCTTAGAATTTGCTATGAATATCATTTGGTATTGCTATTACCTTTTGATTGATCATGGTATTATTTCCGCTATATTTTAAAGCGGAGGTCCACCCGCGATTTTTTTTTTTTAAAGTCAGCAGCTACTAATAGTGTAGCTGCTGACTTTTAATAAGGACACTTACCTGTCCTACTCGCCCGCGATGTCGGTCCCGCCACAGCGATCGATCGCTGCTGGCAGGTCCCAGCTCCTCCATCCTGACTAAGGGAAACAGGCAGTGAAGCCTTACGGCTTCACTGCCCGTTTCCTACTGCGCATGCGCCACTCGCACGGCGCTTTGTGAATGGGCAGCTTGCCTTCTGGGATACACACAGTTCCCAGAACGCAGCGCGCCCCATTCACAAGAAGAGGAAGTGGAACGAGACTCACCGCGGATAAGAAGAGGCACATTAGAGGCAGATTAGGGGACTTCAGCATAGCAACGGGCATTTCGGGTGAGTATGAAAAAAAAAATCCTATTAATTTTCTTCTTTTTTTTTTATAGGATTTTTAATGTAAAAAATTTTTCTGGGTGAAGCTCCGCTTTAACATCTTTTAAATTCTGGGTGAGCTATTTTAGTTTGTTCGGTGGTAGTAAAAATGTATGTGACTAAACTAGTTTCTTTATAGAAATGGGATAAGTTTATCAGCATGAACATATTCATCCAGTTATTTTACTGAACCAGGCCTGGACTGGAACAAAAAATAGGCCCCGGGCATTTTAGACTAAGCAGCCTATTTCTTTCTCGTACATCACGGGACACAGAGCGACATAGTCATTACTAATGGGTTATATAGTTACCGTCAGGTGCTGGCACTGGCAACTTCCAAAACCGGAAGTACCCTCCCCTATATAAGCCCCTCCCATCCGGGAGCACCTCAGTTTTTTGCCAGTGTCTAAGGTGTTGGCCAAGAAGAAACATGTGTTTTTCACTGAGCTTGCGTACAGGTTCTTTTGGGCCTCAGTAAGCTATTCCGGATCCGACCAAAAAAGCTTCATAGCTAAACGGTCGGTACCCGGGCCTTGCAAAGAGAAGAGCAAGGTTCTGCCTGTAATGCTTCTCTTAGGAGAGCTGGACCCTGGGATCCAGAGCTCTGGTCATACCCACGACCAAGATGTTTTCTGTGCAGGGTGCTATACAGGTCCAGGGGAGTGGAATCCTTGGGAACCCGGTCCCTGAAGGTTTGATTACAATGCCTGCCGTGATAGGTGAAGTTTGGGCTTTTGTGGACCAAACAAAGTCCTGCGGCGAGGAACAGGTAAGTGGGGGCCCCCAGGAACTTGGTTCTATTGGGGGACCCCCAAGCCTAATTTGTCTTTCTGTCTGTTACCTAATGGTATTCCCGCAAGATTCTGTGCATGCCTGTAACTACTAAAAAAATGTAATAATTTTTAATGGTGGTCAAGAAAAAAAAAAAAAAAAAAAAAAAAAAAAAAAAATGTTTTTTTTTATATATATTTAGTATATTAGACTGCGGTACCTGTGTTTGTCCACTAGAGGCCGCTGTGGAATGTTTTCTTGTCATGTGGACTAGTTTCTTCTCAGAGAGCAAAGTCCAGGCAGTTGGTGAGTTCTCCTATAGGAAACTGCTTCCTCTGCCATGTTGCAGTGCTCGTCCATCCCCCGGCCTGCGGCAAAGAGGGGCCCTGGCTCCTGTCCCTGGTTTCCATGTTTGAAATTAGCGCCGTGGCCGCGCGCGTGCACGCGCCTCTATATATAGAGGTGAGCCGGGAAAGGGGGCGGAGCCTGGGGGATGACGCTCTGTGCGCGCCACAGCGCTTCTGCGCATGTGCGGGCGTCCCAGCAGGTTTTAAAAAGCCACAATATTGTAGTAAGCTGGCTATGAAGTACAGAGACAGAGCTGGCAACATTTAAAGGCATACAGCAAGCGGTTGATACAGGCATCCCCTAGAAAGGCACATTAGTAGACACCAACTGTTTATTATAGCAGCATTTATGCTAGACTATTATCAGTAACTGGTGTATTTCGGCTGGAATACCTCAGCTTTGTGGCTTAGGAATATGCCGTCTAAAAACTCCGGGACTAGAAATTCCAGGAGGAATAGGGGGGTCTCCATCGGGCTCTGAGGATCTTGGGCATGCTTTGGCTGCACCAGTCTCCCCTGAAGAATCAGAGGTTAGTGACCGTAGGGCACCCCCAGGAGTACCTGGTACTGTGGCTTTCCTCAGTTCACCTGCTCCTGTGTATGTAACAGAGGAGGTTTTTTTCCTCAGCTCTGGGAGGACTGGAAGAGAGATTGTCAGCATTAATCGCTGCTTCCCTGTCACAGGAGAAAAGCGCTCGATCTCCGTCTCCTCCCTCAGAGTGCCTGTTAACAGAGCAACAGTCCCATACAGAGGTCGACCTACCTGAGGGGGATCAGGATGAGGTTGATTCGGTTGTAGAGGAATCAACAGTGGAAGAACCATTTTCAGCGTCACATGCTGAGAGGTTATGGGTTCAGTCCCTGACTAATATGGTCCGATCAGCATTTAAAATGCCACTTGCGGAGCCATCCTCCACTTCTGTCTCCTCGTTGGGGTCGCTAAAAGCTCCCCAGACTGTTTGTTCCTTTCCGATCCATCCTTTACTGGAGGGGCTCATTTACCAGGATTGGGAGCATCCTGACAAAATATTTACTCCCCCCAAGAGATTTCCGGTGGTCTATCCCATGGAGGATAGGTTCATCAGAAAATGGAAGGTCCCTACAGTGGACGCAGCCATCTCTTGTGTGAATAAATCACTGACATGTCCGGTGGAAAATGTCCAAATGTTCAAGGACCCAATAGATAAAAAATTGGAGTCATTATTGAAATCTGCTTTTTCTACAGCAGGATTGGTGACACAACCAGCAGTGGCAGCTATAGGGGTCTGCCAAGCAGTGAAGGATCAGTTGAAACAGGTCTTAAGAGACTTGCCGGATCAGCAGGCTCTTGCCCTAGCTGATCTACCTAGAGCCTTATGCTTTGCCGTGGACGCTATAAAGGATTCAATCCATCAGGCCTCCCGCCTTACGCTGTCTGTAATACATATGCGCAGGCTTCTATGGCTCAAAAACTGGTCTGCTGAAGCTCCCTGTAAAAAAATTGCTGGTCAGCTTCCCATTTCATGGGGAGCGCTTATTCGGGGAAGACCTGGACAAGTATATCCAGAGAATTTCCAGCGGTAAAAGTACACTTTTGCCGGTTAAAAATAGTTAGAGGTCCCTCCTTTAAGAGGCCGGCTTCTCCAGTCCCTAGGACATCGGCTGTGAAACAGTTCCGACGGCCTCCCCGGTCAAATCCCGGAGGTAAAAATCAGGGACAGTTGCAGGGTAACAAGAAGCCCTGGAGCAGGAGAGGTACAAAACCTCCCCCAAAGTCAAATGCATGAAGGGTTGCCCCCACCCAATCGGGTGGGGGGAAGACTTCAGTTGTTCACAGAAACCTGGCGGGACACGATCCGAGACAGATGGGTGCTCTCCGCAGTAAATCTGGGATACAAATTGGAGTTAAACTCCCCTCCTTCCCGCTTTATAAGGTCAAACGTGCCAAGGGATCCCCAGAAGAGAGGATCCCTCCTGTTGGCACTGGAACAATTATTGCTTCAAGCAGTAATTATAGAGGTTCCCCTGGAAGAATGGGGGTTCGGGTTTTACTCAAACCTCTTTACAGTTCCGAAGCCAAACGGGGACGTGAGGCCCATATTAAATCTAAAAGGGCTAAACAAATTCCTACATATCAGGACTTTCCGGATGGAGTCGATCCGATCGGTAGCCACTGCCCTACAAGGGGAGGAATGGTTAGCCTCGATCGACATCAAAGATGCTTATTTGCACATCCCCCATCTTTCCAGCCCACCAAAAATTTCTACGCTTTGCGGTAGAAGGGCGCCATTTTCAGTTCAGAGCCTTACCCTTCGGTCTGGCCACAGCACCAAGAGTGTTCACAAAAATTCTGGCCCCATTATTGGCCAATCTAAGAACACGAGGTGTAACGATAATGGCATATCTAGACGACTTGTTGCTGATAGACCACTCAGTGGAAAAACTAGAAGTGGTTGTTCACGAGACAATCAAGTATCTGGAATAGTTACATAGTTACATAGTTAGTCAGGTTGAAAAAAGACACAAGTCCATCCAGTTCAACCGTAAAAAATAAAAATAAACATATATCGTACACTCCCATATACCCAATTCTATACCCACAGTTGATCCAGAGGAAGGCAAAAAAACCCAGAAGAGCATTATCCAATTTGCTACAGCAGGGGAAAAAATTCCTTCCTGATCCCCCGAGAGGCAATCGGATATTCCCTGGATCAACTTTACCTATAAATGTCAGTACCCAGTTATATTATGTACATTTAAGAAAGAATCCAGGCCCTTCTTAAAGCAATCTACTGAGCTGGCCAGAACCACCTCTGCAGGGAGTCTATTCCACATTTTCACAGCTCTTACTGTGAAAAAACCTTTCCGTATTTGGAGGTGAAATCTCTTTTCCTCTAGACGCAAAGAGTGCCCCCTTGTCCTTTGTGTTGACCGTAAAGTGAATAACTGAACACCAAGTTCACTATATGGACCCCTTATATATTTGTACATGTTGATCATATCCCCCCTTAATCTCCTCTTCTCAAGAGAGAATAAATTCAGTTCCTCTAATCTCTCCTCATAGCTGAGCTCCTCCATGCCTCTTATCAGTTTGGTTGCCCTTCTCTGCACTTTCTCCAGTTCCCCAATATCCTTTTTGAGAACTGGGGCCCAAAACTGAACTGCATATTCCAGATGAGGTCTTACTAATGATTTGAACAGGGGCAAAATGATATCTCTCTCTCTGGAGACCATACCTCTCTTAATACAAGAAAGGACTTTGCTCGCTTTGGAAACCGCAGCTTGGCATTGCATGCCATTATTGAGCTTATGATCTACCAAAACCCCCAGATCCTTCTCCACTACGGATCCCCCCAGTTGTACTCCCCCTAGTATGTATGATGCATTCATATTATTAGCCCCCAAGTGCATAACTTTACATTTATCAACATTAAACCTCATCTGCCACATAGTCGCCCAATTAGACAGAGCATTGAGGTCGGCTTGAATATCACGGTTGGATTATCAACCAAGACAAGTCAGCCCTAAAACCAGTCAAAAGTCTGGAATACTTGGGGCTAAGGCTGGATTCAGACCAGAGAAAGATTTTCTTGCCTCAAGAAAAGGGGTCGTCTTTGAGAGATTTGATCCACTTAGTGGGTTCAAAAAGACAGCCATCCATACGCCTGTGCATGAGGCTGCTGGGAAAAATGGTGGCATCATTCGAAGCAGTACCCTACGGTCAATTCCATTCAAGGAAGTTGCAAAGGGCCATACTGTCAGCCTGGAACAAAAAAGTTCAGGCTCTGGACTTACCAATGTCCTTGTCCCCTTCCGTTCGCAGGAGCCTCCGCTGGTGGTTGGTTCCCCAGAATCTGGAAAGAGGGAAATCCTTCAGTCCGATTTCCTGGAAGGTGGTCACTACAGATGCCAGCCTTATAGGCTGGGGAGCAGTACTGGAGCAATGGTCTCTCCAGGGCAGATGGTCGGATGCGGAAAAGGCCCTGCCCATCAATCTCTTAGAGATACGAGCAGCCCGGTATGCCCTAGTAGCATGGACATCCAAACTCCAAGGGTCCCCTGTCAGAGTTCAGTCAGACAATGCCACAGCAGTGGCATATATCAATCGTCAGGGAGGCACCAGGAGTCGTGCAGCCCAAAGGGAAGTAAAATTACATCCTGAGATGGGCAGAAAGATATGTCCCAGCCATATCTGCGGTATTCATTCCAGGGGTGGAGAATTGGAAGGCGGACTTTCTAAGTCGCCAACAATTATGCCCAGGGGAATGGTCCCTTCATCCCGAGGTTTTCCGGACAATATGTCAGCGGTGGGGAACACCGGATGTAGATCTGCTAGCATCCAGATTCAACACAAAAGTGGACAGGTTTGTCTCTTGGGCAAGGGATCCCCTAGCGTGCGGCTCGGATGCCCTAGTGTTCCCTTGGGATCAGTTCAAGCTGATATATGCATTCCCACCGCCACAATTGTTACCTCGATTACTCCGCAGAATCAGGGTAGAAAAGAAACCAGTGATTCTGGTGGCTCCAGCGTGGCCCCGAAGAGCATGGTACGCGGAGATTGTAAAAATGTCTGTGGGGAGTCCTTGGACCCTCCCACATCGTCCGGACCTGCTTTCGCAGGGACCGATATACCACCCTTCCTTACCAGCCCTAGGTTTGACGGCCTGACTATTGAAGCCCACATTCTAAAAAAGAGAGGGCTCTCTAATGCTGTGGTATCTACCATGATCAATGCCAGGAAGCCGGTATCCAGGCAGATCTACTATAGAATGTGGAAGGCGTACATCGCCTGGTGTGAAGCCAAGAAATGGCATCCACGTAAATACGTAATAGGTAGGATTCTGGACTTCCTACAATGGGCTGTAGATAGGAAGCTTGCCTTGAGTACTATCAAGGGTCAGATTTCGGCCTTGTCAATATTTTTTCAAAGGCCCTTGGCTTCGCATTCACTAGTCAAAGCCTTTATACAAGGAGTGATGCGTATTAGTCCTCCGGTTAATATTCCCATATGTCCATGGGATCTAAACTTGGTTCTGTCGGTTCTACAGAAACAACCATTTGAACCATTACAGCATATTTCCTTAGTGCTTCTCACCAGGAAATTGATTTTTCTAGTAGCCATTTGTTCGGCTAAAAGAGTATCGGAATTAGCAGCTATGTCCTGTAAGGAGCCATATCTGGTTATCCATAAGGACAGAGTAGTGTTACGTCCTCATCCAGCCTTTCTTCCTAAGGTGGTATCGAGTTTTCATTTGAACCAAGATGTGGTTCTTCCTTCTTTTTTCCCCCAAGCCTACTTCGGTAGAGGAAAAGTTATTGCATTCTTTGGATGTAGTAAGAGCAGTTAAAGCTTATCTAAAAGCCACTGCTCAGATTCGCAGAACGGATACTTTGTTTATTCTGCCGGAAGGCCCCAGAAAGGGTCAGGCAGCGTCAAAATCTACTTTAGCCAAGTGGATTCGACAGGTCATAATACAAGCCTATAGCTTGAGAAGTAGACCGCCTCCGTTCAAAGTTAGGGCGCACTCCACGAGAGCAGTTGGAACTTCATGGGCAGTGCATCACCAGGCCTCCCTGGCTCAAATCTGTAAGGCCGCAACATGGTCTTCGGTACACACGTTTACTAGGTTCTACCAGGTGGACGTTAGAAGTCAGGAGGATGTCGCCTTTGGGCGCAGTGTGTTGCAGGCCGCAAAAGATCCTCATGTCTGATAGCGCTCAGCTTATATATGGTGTATCCCCCCCCCTCATTTGGCATTGCTTTAGGACATCCCATTAGTAATGACTATGTCGCTCTGTGTCCCGTGATGTACGAGAAAGAAAATAGGATTTTTATAACAGCTTACCTGTAAAATCCTTTTCTTGGAGTACATCACGGGACACAGAGCTCCCGCCCCTCTTTGGGGACACTTATTGCTTTGCTACAAAACTGAGGTGCTCCCGGATGGGAGGGGCTTATATAGGGGAGGGTACTTCCGGTTTTGGAAGTTGCCAGTGCCAGCACCTGACGGTAACTATATAACCCATTAGTAATGACTATGTCGCTCTGTCCCGTGATGTACTCCAAGAAAAGGATTTTACAGGTAAGCTGTTATAAAAATCCTATTTTTGTTTTTATTCACAGTCCCCCCTGGAGGACCGCACCAGACCCGATATGGAAGTAGAAAACAGAATCTGTCTATGCACATCGAGTAACAGGTTCTGTTTTCTGTCTTCCTACGCCGGGTTTTTACATCATGCATCATGTTCCGCATTGAGGCCAAAAGGGAGGACTGTTCTGGGGGAACTCAGAGTCATGCTCGGTTGGTGTCACTCCCTAGAAGCCCACATGGCTAGCGGCAGACAGAGACCCAGGTGCCTGATATATGTGGTATTATTATACAGGATTTATATAGCGGCAACAGTTTGCGCAACACTTTACAATGTAGAGGGGGGACAGTACAATTACAATATAGTTAAATACAGAAGGGCTGTCTTCATAAACAGTCTAGACATATCTAGCATAGATATAATCTTTGCTGTTATGATCTGTGGCCCCCACAGAGGATGAAAGCCCCGGATCATTAGCACAGATAACAGCGATGTTCTTGTCCCAGCATCATATTGGCTGCTGCTATGATCTGCGGCCTGGATAGGGGAAGATGGCACAATACACATACCAGGCTTCCATTCATATTGCTATCCCATCCTTGCATCATATGAGGGGGCTACAATGATCTATGGGCAGGTAATGACAGCACAATGGCAATGTCCAGCTTTCAATTATGCTTCATAGTGATGTATAAGTCCTTGCATCCCATTGCTATGGCCTGGACAGAAGATGACAACCCTGAATCCTCAGCACA